>OX456526.1:72786627-73386627 GCA_949748255.1 Eustalomyia histrio
CAAAATATAGAAAAAGTTTAAAAATGTTTAAAAATTTCTTATAATAAAAAATTGGGGTTTTAGGACTGTCAAAAACAGTTCGTTTTAACCGAGGATTCGTCTATAGTGAATCCGCATTAACAGATGTTTTCATATAAAATCTGATGATAAACCTCTGGACTTTGAAATTAGAATTAGTGTTATCCGGGTGCGTCTTTAACGGGTTTTACTGTATATTATAAAAATGCAAAATAGTAAATACTTTGTTCAATTATCTTTATTTTAATCATTCTATATTAAACTGACTGACTGACATTAGCAATTAACAAGGGTTTAGGCGTAGGCAAATGACATTTAAGAGTTTCAAAGTCTCAATTGGGGATTTTATATTGTACAGGCAATTACACAATTACAAGTGTTTTACAAAATAAAATTACAAGTGGTTTAGATATGTGATAGCATAGATAAATGCAGAAAATATTTTTTTTATAAAAATTGATTTCAATTTCAATGACATTAATTTAAAATCTTATTGTCACATTTTAGTTTAAAATATATATTTTTTTTAAAGGTGAAAATTGCCCAATTATAGCAGTTAAATATTTTGTACACATAACATACATCCTACAATTTCACATTTATATTTTTCATCCCTGTCTTTTCACATACCTGTTTCATTAAGAAAGTAAATAATTCTTGTTTTATTTAACAACTATCGTAGTCGTTCACTACCTGCTTATCATGAATGGCAAAGTAAAACATAGAAAATTTTCTAAAGGAATTTTGACCTTTTATTTGAAAAAGAACAAATGCCAGTTAAAAACAAAAGAAGGAAACAAAAAAAAAACCCAAAAAAAAACAAGAAGTAAAAGAAAAATGTTAAGAAATTTTAGTTTTAACACCTGCCCTATGAGAAACACCAATGAATTTTCCAAAAGTTAGAACTATTCAGAACAATTTGAACAAAAGGGTATAGAATTTGGAGAGAAAAGGAAGATGAAAAAGAAAAGTTTTTAATTCAGGATTTTTTTTTTATAAATGGCAACCGAAAAATTTTCCCTCCTAATTTTAACGCTTCTCTTTTGTTGGAATAAAATAAAGATTTACACTTCTTTAATTTTGTTGACCAAGAAAAATAAAATTAAATTAAAGACACGAATGACGACTATATCATACTCTACAGCAAGTATTATTTGGATAATATTCCGGTGGATCGTAAGTGGTTGAAATTTAAGGAAGTGGTCCGATTATTATTTTATGGTCAGGTCAAAAAATAATGGGGTAGGTGGTTAGTAATGGGATTAGAAACAAATATGGTCCGATTTTCTATAAATTTAGAGGCCAAATTTTGACCAGATATCTTTTTCTATGTCTAAATACTATTTAAGGACAATTCAGACAGGTCGAATTTAGAACGGATTCTAACCAATTCCAATATAGTTCGTCACTGGGTTAATATAAACTTATGTAACAAATTTCATTTTATTATCTTTATATTTACGGCCTGCAGTTGGTTTAAAATATTTATATGAACAGACGGACGGATTGAGATTATTAAATCGAATCAAAAAGTGAATTGGTGTACTTTGAGGTCTAAATTTGTTATTTTTGGTAGTTACAAGCATTAGCTCAAACTCATTATACACTGACCAAGTAGTGATGTAGGGTATAAATATATGTCTATTAGGGTGACAATGTTTTACGATTTCATGAATTTAGAAACGCGCAGGGTGAAATTTTGCGACTATAGCTACTTAATTTAAGAAAAAATCTTTTTAATTGTTTATTTTTAATATTATTTTAAGAAGCGTAAATCAAGCTTTCCTTCGAATAAGGTTTTGTTTGTAGTATTTAAAGATATCCTGAAATTGTTCATACAAATGTTGGCGTCAACTCGAAGTATTCCCAAATTACCGAATAGTGTCTCTATTACTCTTGATTTTTTCTAACATGTTTGTACTTGAACTGAACATTATAAAATTTAAAAAAAGTAAATGAAAAATTTTGCACTTTTTCTAATTTCCGAAATATACGATTTAAAGCGAAATCTAATTGCAGTAAAAATCCATTATAAATATTAAAACATATCAATAGTAGAAAAAAACTATGTTTCCTGCTAAACATATCAAAAAACTAGAAAACCCTTGAAAAAATTACCAAAAAAAAAAAACAGGAAATTTAACAGCGGTTCTCCGCGGATAAACACTGTATGATCTGGTCCAAAATTTTAGTATTAACGTTTTAGAGCAAGTGTCAATAAATTGTAATTTCTCATATGAACTGCTGGTATCCAAATGTATGAAGTTTAACACTATAATGCTCAAGAATTTTAAAGAGAGTTGACATAGGTTAACGAAAAATGTAATTCCGTCGTACAATTTATAACTAACTTGTTTTAATGAAAATTTAGGAGTCGAATATATTAAGTTGGTTTATATTATGTTATAAATTCGCAAGTACACTAAAATAACTTAAGAGCCACAGAATTTCTATATTATCTTTACTTGCCATATGCTTATCAATTTTCCAAAAAAATTTAAAATGAGGCAACTCTGTTAAGAGATTGAGAAACAAAAAAAATAAAAAATAAGAAAAAACGTAGCGAAAATAAAATAAATTCTGTCTCACAACTGCATCGCTCGACATGTTTACATTTCAATTTGTATTGAAAAGTACGACCCGTTATGATTCTGTTTCTACATAAAAAATCAACCTAAGAAGAAAAGTTTTGATAAAATCATATATTACTACACACTAGAGGCTACGGTCAGAAAAGGTCGACCGCTTTTTACAGTCTATCCGATCTTTAAGGTCTAGGCCGGCCGACGGGGTATACCGGTCTCTCCGGTAACCGAGCTGCAGAACTTAAAAAAATTGATAGCTTTTTTCAAAATTGATAATACCGTACCTTTAGTTGTAAATGCCTACATAATCTTTATACTACACATTTATGTTATATGAAAGAGCAGCGGTCTTTTACGGTCCCATATGCGGCCTTTTTACACCGTTGCTTGCAATGGGTTAAAATTTTGTAAAAACAATCTAGATATAATTTAGACTTAATATTTAACAAATTTCTTTAAGTTGTGGAGCAAAATTTTTTTATACATTTATGTATATGAAAATGCCACTTACGTCGTTTTTATGACTTGGCTTACAATGGACAAAAACTTTGCAAAAATATTTCAGACGTAATTCTCACTTGAAACTGTAAACTTTTTTAACTTGTGGAACAAAAATATTCCAATACTGGCTCTTGAATTCAGATAGTTCTTCACGGGATTTTTCGATTCTATGTTCGCCGTTTTTAAGACTAGGTTCCTGATAGATTTATTTATCGTAGGAAAAATTACAAAATATTTTTTTAACATGGTTTCAAAATTTTTGGAAAAAAATATTAATGAAATTCTAACACTCTTAAATCTGATATTAATTTTTATGAATATTACGATTCTGCAATAAAATTAAAAAATGGGAATTATAAATTATTCGCGGTTTTTGAATATTTTACTAACGTTAGGTTTACGTGTGGAGCCATTAACAGATAAATATGTTGGAATAGTACCTAACATATTCGGTATCCGGTAGAATTGAAACACATGTAAAATAAAACAAATATGGAATTGGTACCAAATATTACAGACATATCCTGTTTTTCATTTTTTTAAATAATAGATACAAGAAACAGTCATGCTTGATTCATGTTTAATTTGAATTGCAACTGCTCACTTACGAAAATATTATTGACTACTATAAGTCTATTCGTTTACTTTTCCCAGTCAAGTCCAGTAAGAATTACTCAGTAACAAACTTACAGAGAGTAAAACAGATTTACTATCAAAATGAAAATTTTCGAAAAAGTACGCGAACGGAAAATTTGCAATGATTTACAAGTTTGTTAAACAGCTGATTGTAAAGCCAAATGTAAAAATAAATTATAACTTTTCGATATGAAAAAGGAAGATTCTTGTTTTAAAATCTTAAGCAGAACCATTTTAGAAGATTTTCTTATCTTTTCTATAACTTATTTAACAATATTTGTTGCTTTGCATTTACATAAAACAACGTAAGTAGTTTTAAATCAGTTTTATTTTATATACAAATATTTATCACATGTTTTTCTATCATATGTTTTTTCTGCTTGTAAATTTCTGTTGGCAATAATTTGTCCAGTAAAAATATAATCAACATCAAACTGTCACTTTATTCTCTCTTTTTTTCTTTTACTGAAAATTTGTGTAAACGAACGACATCCAGTAAAAATTTTTACAAATTATTGAGTAAACGAACGGAACTTATATAGTAGTTTTGATTAAAACGTATTTAATAAACAAACGACTCAATTAAGATACAATTTTTTAAAAATAAAATTGAATTAAGCCATTCATCTTGTACAATCGGTCATCAACAACAACATAACAATGCAAAAATAAAAAAATAATTAAAGAAATACTTTGGCGCATGCTAAATAGACAAACAACCTGTTTTGGCATGTTTGGGTTTGGTTAAAATATGAAAAAAACAAGTAAAACAGCCGTTAGAAACATAAATGTTAATCAACAATGTTGCTATGCAATGTTTCCACAAACTAAATGTAGTTAAAAAGAGTTTATTAACTACAAAGGGAGCTGGGAATATTTTAATGAAAACATATCGTTTGTATTTTTCAAGCAATAATCACATCAAATTTGTGGATTCTAAAGGAGTATAGTTTTAAAAAACAAACTTTATTTTTCTCAATATTATTGCTTACAATGTTATGAAACTATTCTCCTAACAGAAACAAATAAGAAATATTTTTCCCTCTCTCTAAAACTTAATGAACATTCAACAATATAATCAGAGATGGAAAAGTTGATACGTGAAAAAATAAATTTCCGTAAATTGATCCCAAATTTTTTATTGGAAACTGAATATATTTGCTGCATAGTATTAGTGTAATCTTGAAAATGTGAAATTCAATACCCATAATGTAAATTGAGTTGGTTTTAACGTGGCCTGAATATTCTCGGCAAAATAAGAAGTTTGCAAACCAAATTGTTTATAAAAAGAGTTACTAACATGAGAAAATTTAGAGAATTTTCAAAAACTGTGGATCCAAAACAGACAACATAAGTATAAATATTCATATTTCAAGAGTATGTCACGGCTGTCAAAAGATTTTTTTTATATCTTGAAATTAAAACATGTTCCCATACAGATATTAATTCGCAACTTAAACTAATCGACGAGTTTATCTAGAAAATCCGATTATATTTATTAAATTCTTTCAGATCATATTGAATTTATTAAATAATGCCACCTAAAATGCATTTTTATACATTTTGAGTTACTTGTGAATACTAAAATTGTGGATAATAGAAAAGATGAAAAATTTATTTTTCTACGAACGCTTTAAACATTTTTTTGATACCGAAGCAAATTTGCATTTTAGCAAATTTTCTGCTAGTTTTAGCGTAAAAATATACTTAATGCTTTTCAGAATATTTCGTTTGTTAAAAGCAGATTTTAAGCATATATTTTCTATGAGACTTTAATTTTTATTACCATTTTTCGAAGTATTAAATACGTATTTTTCGAAACATTGCCAAAAGCTGATTATTGAACACGAAAATTTAACAAAAAATATTTTAATATTTTTTGCGCAGCAGATATTTTGAATAATTATTTTTGTGTAGTAATTTAGCATAAAAAATTTGACATCTTTTTAAATTTTTTGATTGCCAGATTTTTAGCATATTTTTCTTTTCACATGATTTAGCAAACTTTACCGTATTTTTTTAGTAATTAAGCAAATTGCAAAAGAAAGTTTATGCCACCATTGTATCGAAATAAGAATAACTTTTCCCATCCCTGAATAGCATTCAATAAATATAAACAAGTAGAAAAAATACAATCCACCACATGATATAAATTAGACATAATAACAATAACAAAAGACATGCAACAGCATGCTAACAAAACGAAAAATAAACACCACAAATACAATCCACACACCAAGAAACGAAATGGAATGAAATGTATCTCGTATCAAAAACACGAATATGAAGCATCAGAAAGCCGTAGTTCGTAGTAGTATTTGGGGTTTTATGGCTGCGGATGTGTGTGGCAGTGCGTATACTGTGTGTTTACCGAACTGTGCAATCGTATACGGATTTAGTTGTAATACGATTGCCGGGCGGTTTGGTTGATTTTACAAAAACAGAACGCATAAACGCGTCCAGTTTTGGAATATTTGAAAAAATATAAATAATAAAAATTATTACAGTGGAGTTTGGAATTAAAATTTTCTTTAAAATGGGGAACTAGTGGATTTTGAAAATGCCCCAAATTTTCTAAAAAGAATATTGAAAATATGATTCAAAATAAAAGGATTAAAGTGCATTAGGGAAATAAAGTGTTTTTTTTTAATGGAAATACAAAAATAAACAAATAAAACATTTAAATTTTAATGGTTGACAAAAAAATAAAATAGTTTCTTCATACAATTTTAATGAGAAAGTGTTAAAAATTAATTGATTATAAAAAGCAACTTCATAAAATTAATTAAAATTAAAAATTTCAATACCCAAGTGTCATATAAATAACAAAAACATAAGAATTCATATCAATAACTAAAGCATTATTCTAAATAATGCATTTAAACAAAAACAACAATATGTCATTAATTTTTATATAAAAGTCTATAAAAATTAACATTAAAATTGTGAAGAAAAAAATTTCTTTAAAAAAGAAAACGATTCTTATACAAACAAAACAAAATATATTTAGATTTATTAGCTCTAAAACTTAAAAACTCATTTTGAAAGAAAATCTAAAGATTTAAAAATACATACCCAAAACAAAAAAAGATGCATATGTTAAAGCATTTGATTAGATTTAAAAATATCTTTAAAAATAATAAAAATACTCATGTCGCCAACATGTTAAAAACAACAACAACACAAACATATGGAATATACCAAAAATCTACATCTACAACAGCATTTACTTCATCCAACAAGCATTTTGGCTTGATGTCAATGCAGTTGCTTGTAATTTCGTTGGTATTTTTATTAGCCGATAGTGGATTAAATGGATTAAAAATTGTTACAGCCCTTAAGGGTGAGTTTAAAATATACATTATGACTAAAATAAATATAAATATATTTATTTTTACCTTATTTTGAAATAAAAAATTGTTTATGTGCATTAAAATATTAGAAAAAATAGAAAATTTTCAAAGATTTGAACGATTACAGTTATACAAATTCTACGCATTAAAGACTAGTTTTAAAGTCTCTAAGGAAATGTAGGATTTGTATTTATAGTTATTCTTGTGGATTAAAATTCTGTTTTTTGTAAATCAAGAAATATTTTCAGTTATGAAAGAAATGCATAACCAGCAGGTAGAAAATTACGAATGGCAAAGCGTTAAAAAAAAACACTAGAATTGTAAAATGTGGTTTCTTTTGAATACCCGGTATTATTTAATTCTTTTTAAATGCATACAAAAACAGGGTTGTAATTATTTCATAGTGTTTTCAGTGCAGAATTTCGCTTTATATTTATTATTGAAAGTATTGATTAGGTACTTTTATACATTAAGTACTCGAAAACAGTCAGTACTGAGTACCCAATACCCAAGAACATTTATTTATTGTGTTGACTAGACCTGGATTTATGCCAACAGCAAATGAATTACATTTAAAACAATAAATACAATTTTTGTTTGTTTTACGTATAATTCGTTTCAAATCCATGGCTAGACAGGACGATAATTTACAACTCCACAAAGCACTGTTCACGGTGGTACACATTTTGACAGAAGTCTCAGTTTTCTTAAATTAACACAACTTTGAAATTATAACGCCATTCGATTCGTCGTTTATATTTTGGAACATTGGTGGCAATGATAAAAATTAGGGCTCTGACAACAGTGATTTTTTTATTATTAAATTTGATAAGATGTATAAATTATATTATGAAATAAAATATATATTCTGCGTATTATTATTTTGTCAAAATATTTTTTTTAATCAGATCCAATAAGGTATTAAAATTTGTTCTATATGATTGGATACTTTTATTCATTATAATTAATCCAATCTTATAGAAATATATATAATTTAAAATTGGCAAATATATATTAAGATTATGATCCGTATAAAATAATATATAATAATACATACATAATTATAATAAATTGCATCGGTCGATATCTTATTATATAAATACATTTTTTAATCGAAATATTAAACGATTTCCAATAGAAATTTTCCAATTTAAAAGACTTTCTTTTTGAAATTTGCAAAATTCAAATAAGCAATTACGATAATTTTTTATGCAATTATAATCTACAACTAAAATTTAGAAAAATTTAACAATCATAAAATTTTTTATTTGAAATGGGAAAATTTTAAATTGAAATTGAAAATTTTCACTTTAAATTAAAAATAATAGAAGTGTTAACAATATTTTCACACAAAATTAGAAAAACATAGTTATTATTAAAATAATAATTTTCATTACAATAAGAAATTCTAATTTTTATTGGAATTCTTCAAATTCCAAACAAAATAAAGGTGTTTTATTTGAAATTAATGAAATTTCTACAGAGGTATTTAAAATAAAAATTTTTAACAACACCTACTTTTTTTGAAAAAAATCAAATCTCAGGGTTACCATAACATAAGATTATGTTTTTCGATCAAATAAGACATGATGTGATATAAAATTATATATCACTATAATATATATTATATTATGTCTGTGGCACTAAAAGGGCCAATATTCACTTTTGAGAAAAGTACAATTGAAGGTTTTTATAGATATATTATGAATCAATTCTGGGTTAAATTAAATTTAAAAGAGAGTAAGAAAAGAAACCTAATGCAACGATAAACTCAAAACAGAAATATATCGGCATTGCACAAGCCATACATATATGACTATATATTATTATGGTGGAACTTTTTTCATTGGGCACCAAAAATATCAAAAAAGAAAAAATATGTGGCAATGATAGCAGGAAACTACTTTATACAAAATTTTTGAAATTTTTCACAACATCAAATTAAATAGCAAAAAGTACCAGAAAAACTCTTTCCAACAATGCCACACTTAAATATTGTTCCTTTAGTTTAAATTACTAAAAAAAACTTAAAATCATCAAAAACATTTTTTGCCCTTTTAAAACTTTGAGGTTGCCTTAAAGCCGAGACATGTCGATTTTAGGCCTATTATTATAACTTAACAATAGCTAAAGTTAAGATGTTAACGGACAGATTATAAGTTTTTCGTTATTATAAGTATACTTTAACCTAAAAGTGACCGATAAGATAAAGGTAAGTTTATCTTACCTATAGCTTTTAATGTAAGGTTTATTCAGTTGAAGTTGCCATATTTTCTGCTCTGTAGTGTAGTTGCCGTGTAGTTTTTTGTCCGTTTCCTTACTTCTTTAGTTCTTTAGTGTTCGGCGTCGACAATGTACATTTTTTACAACAAATATTTTTATTTTTTACACAATTCGAAGAAATTTTGTTTTTCGGTGTTTTAATTTTTCTTAAAAATAAGTTGTTGCCACTACGTATCATTTTAATTTGTCAAAAGTAATCGGTTTTTGCTCTGGTAATGCCATATTTTCAAAAAATTAAATTTTATTTTATAAGGAAGTTGTAATAACCAAAAATAGTTAAATTTTACTTTATTCCTCACTTAAGCTTTAGTTACCTTTGACTAACACGCACCTTAAAGGCAAGTTATAATAATGGGCCTTAGTTTTTTTCCGCAAATCCAATTTTCATCAAAATCGGAGTGCTAGTAGCAACAAAAAATCAGCAAAATCTGTGATTACTTGTTTAATCTTGCGCCCTTTGTCCCAAATGTCTTATTGAAGCCATCTGCCAATTAAAATAAAACTTACAAATAAAAATAATTTCAAAAACTTTTTATTTAGTAAAAAGAACAAAATAAATTCAAAACGATTAATTTTAATTGACAAAATTAGTTAAACATTTTTGGTCTTCTTTAGTAACGTCATTGTGCTTGCTAGAAAATCAACTTAAACACAAATTTGGTTGATAAAAAGACAGGAATAAATCAAACCATAAGTTTTATATATATTTTTGTTTGTTTAAGCTCATATTACGGGACCTGATGAGAATTTTTGCCGGATGGAAATACATGTATCAGCATAGCTAAATATAGTTAATTTCCTATTGGAAAAAATTTGTTAAAATTGTAAGAAATTTAAGTTTGTTTTTGAAAAAAATATTAGTCAAAATTAGTTAACAAAAATTTTACAGAGTTTTCACTGATCATTTTATTTATGATACACAAATGAAGAAGAAGAAAAATCTACCGATTAAAATAATGATAAATCATTAACAAAACATTGTTTTTACAAATTTTATTTTTTCTAAGGTTAATGATTAAAATTGTTTGAAACTAAACTATGAGAATGTCTAAGGCCATTTTGTTTTTATGGATTTTTCTGTTATAAATCTTTAACATTTTTACACCTAAAACAATCTGTAGTCTATGAAAAATGTAATATGAGCTCTTGGAAAACCCCTGGATGCCTACATAAAAAAAATTCAAATAAAAACCATACTGAACTAAATATTTGTTAGAAATACCAAACATGAATTCATAAGTGATTTCACGGCGGGATATATAGGAAAAACAAAATAAATAAATAGAAATACTACCTGCTTAAAGCAAATAAACATAAATACTAGTAGAATATTTGCTTAATTTTCATGGCAAAGCATATGTTGGAACATCTTTTTACAAGAAAACAAGAAAATTGTTAAAGGATCTAGACGAAAATTAAGAAAAAAAAATTGGAAAAAGTAATAAAGCAAAATATAAAATTACAAATTAAATAAAAAATTGCATAATTTTTTAAGATATCTTAAAATAAAAATATTGATAATATTATGTGACTAGATGTTGGAATGTATTCTCCTAACTTCAATTCTTTAAATTTTTTTAATCCAAATTTATTACAACATTGTATTAACCAGAAATTTGGAAATTTTGCCTTTAGACGCCAACCTACTTTAAAAAAAAAAACGGTAAACCTCCTCATATCTTTTGTATTATCTATTGACCCTATTTCAGTTTTAATTCAATATTAAAAAAAAAACTTCCATATGCATACTAAAATGACTGTAAGGTGTGTAGTTAAAATAATCTTTTTCTTATTCATTTCCAACTAACTAGGAGGGAAACTAAAATCTATTGTAATATTAAGAAGAAAAAGACTACATAACAGAAATCTTGTTCAAGTATACTTTAAAAATATGAAAAAGGTATTATTAGAATTAAAATAGCCTAAGAATATACAGCTATTCTCAACTAAACTACTATATGAATTGTTAGTTTATAGACTAAAATTTCAGGGTTGGTAAAACTAAGGCAAACTTAGGTAACACGATATGTTTTGTTTAATACTTTAGAATGTCTTTGTGTTGTTGGGTACAAAACTAATTAAATCGACTTAGAAATAAGTTTTAAAAGAATCGTTATTATTCAATAATACGAATTAACTCCGAGATTGATTATGAGTAACACGTCAAGTTTTGTTTACTAGTTTTTAAAATCTTTGTTTTGTTGGATAGAAAAATCCTTTAGATTGGCTTAGAAATTAGTTATGGAGAATCGTTATAACACAAATTTTTTGATCTTCAAAGTACCAAATCTCCTCCACTATTGATTATTGGTGACACGTGACATTTGATTTAAATTTTGAGAAAACTTTTTATTGTTAGATGGCAAAAGACTTCAGATCGACTTAGAAATTAGTTTTTAACATATCGCTAAAACACAATTATTTTACTCTCAAAAGTATCAACAATCTTATGGTTATTGATTTTGGGCGAGAGGTGACGTGATGTTTAAAACTTTAGAAATTCTTTATTTTGTTGGAGTCAAAATGCCTTCAAACAATTTACAAATTATTTTTTAATTAATCACTAAAACACATTTTTTTTACTTCCCAAAAAATTTTAAATCTATTTAATAAGAAAATCCTGTACAAAATCTATAATAATAAAGTTTTGAAAAATTAATTTTTTTTTCAAAATATTAGTAAACGATTTTTGTTTTAGTTTAAAAAAATTTATGAATCGATGAAATTGGAAATTGTGCAAACAAGTAAAAAAAAATTATTAAGAATTTATTACAAAAACTTAAAATAAAGAAACTATACCAAAATAAACTCTCTGATTTTAACAAAATTTTTATATACGATAGAAAAAAATCTATGATCGATCTGTGTCGGCTTTTGGGCTACCTAAGAATTTTAAGGGGTTTAAAAGATTGTACTTTGCTGGTAATTCTTTTGCAAAATTTTTTTAATTTGCTGTTGTAAAAATTTTGCCAAGCTCACATAATTTATTCCTTATTATATTTCAGCGGACACAAATTTGTTTGATATTCCTGCTTAAAATACGGGGGAAAAATTAAATTTATACTTTCATTTAAATTAAATTACCAAGTGTCACGCGAAATATTATAATTTCAAAAATATTCACATATTTGGTAGTTTTTCTACTTGGAGTTTTGCCATCCCTGGATTATAGACACTTGTAGGAATTTTTAAGAAAATCACAAAAAATAAAAATTTTTCTTCATACACATAACTGGAGCATAACTAAGTAATAAAAAATAGGAGTCAAATTTCCTCAAAAATATAAAAAAAAACGTTGAAATAAAAGACCAAAGGCTGTCTGGTGGCCTAAAACAATAACAAGAGTTATTGTTTTTAGTAGTTACAAGACAATAGAGTATTTTTCATTAAAACAAAAAGTTTGGAAAAACAAAGCTTGGAAAACAAAGTTTTCCTAAAAAATACACTTAAATTAGATGTTTTAAAAATCGAGATTTTGTTAAAAGTTGTTCAAAAAACTTTAAACGAAGGTATTCCAGGAGACATCAAAATTTTTTGCTGAAATTTAGATATAAATTTGAGGAAAGAAAACTCACATAAATCACAGGACTACCAATAAATTACAAATAAACCTTTTTTATTTTTGTTTGATCATAAAGCAAGATTCTGCAGACGAAAAATAGGGATCCAGGTACAAAAATAAAGTTTACTAGACAGCTAAACTTTTCCTTAAATATGACACTAAAATCGCATTTAACTGTCCCTCAAAAATTCCGCCATTAAGAGAATTTGTCTATAGAGGCACCCAATCCCGACCAATTATAACCATTTAGCGTAACTGTTCGATCGGACTGAACTACTGAATTGCAAAAAAAATTGATTTTATTTTTAATAAGAAATCGGCTAATGGGTCCAAAAGTTATTAATAAAAATGGTAAAATATATGGTCAAATCCTGCGTAACAAACGCTACATGCGTTTTTGGATTAAAATATAGAAATTTCTTGATCTTTTAAGAAAGATACCTTCAACTTATACAAAGTGTTTAGTGCAATTATTTTATTGTACTTTCGAATGACATAAAACATAATTTTTTAACAGGTACTTGTTGCGAAATAATTGTTTTATGACGCACGCAACAAAAAATGGAAGTTGCTTTGAAAGGTCAAGAATGTTTTAGTAATTTGTAGCGAATTTTGCATAAAAATGCACAGAAAACTTTATAAACACACATACATACACAAACACATTAACACAAAAAGTGTCTATAGATATGCATACATACATTTTGTACAAAAAACAAAAAATACAAAAAAGGAAACAATTTCAAATAAATGATAAAATCATTTATTTTTTAAAAAATTGGTAGGTAAAATTTTGGCATTTATTTTAACTGGTTATATCATTTGTTTTTTACGAATGTGTCAGTTGTTTAATCAACATTTAAAAATAAATAACAAAAGGCATTTAATTTAAATGAAAATTAAGTAGACCGGTTTCTAAATGAAGTATCATTTCTTCTAAATGCCATTTTCTGTTATTTTAACTTAAAGACTATTTTAAGTGTATATAAATAAACACAATTGAATTTATTGTAACAAAACAATTTATATATATATTTTTTAATTTATTATTATTGTTATTTTTATGTATAATATTATATATCTTCGTTCAACTTCAAAAAATTTTTTTGGTGGACTGTTTCTGGGATTTGCCGATATCTTCACACAAGCTTAAAAAATATATGTTTAATTGAAAAAAATTCGAACATTTACGGAAAGAGTTTTTGACGAAAAAAATAAGTTTTTATTAAAACAAACATTTGTTAAATTTTAAAAATCTTTAAAATTTTAAAAAAACTAAAAAAATCTTAAAAAAATATTTTTAATTTTTTAACCTGTTAAACAAAAGATTTATTGTTGTAAATAACACAAAAAGGGATGTTTTACAGAAAAGAAATCAAAACCAAAAAAAAACATAAAAGGTCCCCTGGGTAACATTACCATTGTCTTTAGTCTGCTGGCACAAAAAAAATCTTGATTTTTTCCTCTTTCTACTTTTTGTTCAAACAGAACAAAACTTACAAAATAAAGTGTAACATTTGTGTAAAAAAAAAAGTTTAACTTTTGATAATGATTGTACATCATAACATACATGCATGCTTGCATGCTCTCAACACCCCTTACTTAGCTGGTGGGTAACAACCCTTATAATATATTCCAATTGCCTTCTCTTTCCCTCTTTCCCTCTTTGAACTCTTCAATTTCTGCTAAAATATTCTTAGTTGATGTTGACATTTTGTTATTTTTTTTGCTAATTTCTCATGTAATGCCTGCATTTCAAGACAAACAAAAAAAAAACATAGATTGCATGTTGTGGTGCGAGTGTGCATGCATTAAATTTGTTTAAATTGTTTCACGTGCATAAAAGTTCAAATGTATTTAGAGGACAATGATACATTTTCAAGATTTGTATCTCAAAAGTGTGTATGTATGAATTTTTTATTGTTTTTATTTCAAATAAATTATTTCTTATCAGAGATTTTTTGTTAAAACCGTAAAATTAGAGATTAAAAAAAACACAATTAAAGGGATAGAAATTAAAATGAAAGAGTTAGGTGCTAAAAGAAATTTAAATTTTAATTGTTTTTAGAGAAATGACATAAAATCTAATATAAGTATAAATTTATGGTTATTTTTCATAATTTAACCCAGCACAAATTTTGCAATAAATTTTACAATTTTTTTTTTGATGTAGATTTGATCAACTTTCTTGCAATATATAGTGGTAAATTATGCCAAACCCCCATAAATTTTTTATTTCTCAACAAATATTATTAATATTTCTTATTTAAGTGTTCAATGAAGTTTCTGTTAAAAAAAAATTTCACTCAAAAAATTTTTTAGTAACATATATTTTTTTTTTAATTAATATAAGAAAAGTTACATACATATGTATGTTATAATCCGAGTAACAAAAAAAAATTAGATATTTTTTAAAATTTTTCGCTTTTAATTTTATTATAGTTAAGGTACTGAACTCATGTTTCCCTTTTTGTAATAAAAGATTATAATTAATAATATGGCACATGGGACTTTTAATTTTATTATAGTTAAGGTACTGAACTCATGTTTCCCTTTTTGTAATAAAAGATTATAATTAATAATATGGCACATGGGACATGTAGTAGTAACAAATAGTAGAGATTCAACCTCTAAGAATTCCTAAGAAATTTCCGCAACTTTTTAAAGTTGGTCAATATTACTTTTTTTTAATTTTTGAAAAGTACCGTTTTAAACACCAGCGTAATCCAACAAATTCGTAAAAAAAAACAATCTCAAAAAGTACATGTCGTACTTTGCATTAATCCTAATTTTCCGAAAAGTGGCTTTCTGGGCATACAAAAATTGTTAAAAAATGTCAAACCTCTTTTGGTTTTTAAAGTATGAAAATTTATTTTCTTAACCCAAGTAAAAATGTTCATATATGGGTTTTTTATATTACTATATGGTCAAATACGGAATTTGAGGGTATATGCGTATATTCTCATATATGGACATATATTAATGTTCCTATAGGGTCACATATGAGTACTTTTTAGTATATCAAAACTTTTTTTTTTTATTTCGAATATTCGAAGAATATCTTAATTTTAAAAATAAAATAAAAACAAAACAATACATAAATAACGTTAATTTATTTAGTTTAAAACTATTTTACAGTTAATTAAATTTATTGTACAAAAACTGAATTAATGAAGAAAATTTCTTAAAATTATTAAAAAATTAATATCAATTAACAAAAAAATACAGTTTTATTTAAAAGTTTTTGCATCTGTTTAAGCTTGCCAATCCGCTTTAGGTGTCTATTTATATTGAAGGTACTCTCTTGTACCCATCCACTTTTTGATATTCCATAGAAACTTAAAAAAAAATTAAAAAATGATGTTAATAGTACAAAGTTGATTGTTGCGTATACTCACCAACAATGGATCTTTTTTCTTTGACATTTGAACATTAATTTTTTGCCGTTTGGCGCTGTCTACCTATGGATTTCCGAGACTGACCTGTCTTGCCAAATGTCTTCTTTTTGAAATTTAATATTTGATCACAAACAAACATTTTGAAATCTGTATTAAAGATTTTTTAAATATGCCAGTTCAAAGTGGGATAAAAAAAGTATGAATATTACTAAAAGTCTTATGTGCTCACAAATTTTCACTTATGAATTTGAACTGAATCTTAGTTCGCTAGAACAAGAGTTGAAACTAAAAAAACTTTTGACTTCATATATGGCGATATCTGATAAAAAAGAAAACATATATGCATTCTTTAATGAACATAAATGAATGCATATTTGAATTAATACATACAATATTATCATATATTGCCATACATGGTATCACATATTACCATATATGAACTTTTGCTTTGAATGTATTTGCCCATATATGCTTCAATACATGAAACATATATGTTATACATGACACCATATATGACGAAATATGACAATATATGATCATTTTAACCCGGGAAGCTAGGAAAATTTTCATCTTAAGCTCATTATAAAATCAAAACTAAATAACCCCAAAATTACCAATTAACTAAATAAGAACCAAAATTTAAACCAAAATAAAAAAGTAAAATATTTAGTTTTGGACACAATTTATTATATTCCTCTAACTCCCACTGGATCATAGGGGCCACAATTTACCATCTTGCAATGATACGAAATATGATAAATCGTTTTAATAATATGACAAAACGTGTCATTAAATGAAAGTTGAAGAAGTGTTTCTTTAAAACGAAAGTATTTTTTTTTTTGAGTTTAAGAGCTATAAAATATTTTAAACATTTTAGGAGTCACAAGATAAAAACTCACAATTGACGACTTAATAACACCTTGAGATAAAGTCAAAATACCTCAGAATGATGGGTAAATCATTTGGCGTGCTTAATTCGTGTTGTAATTTGAATGTCAATTAAGAGATATCAACTTATGACCATCGCCATAACAAACACAATAACATTATATTGGTTAAATATTTAAAGAGTTTCCCTGAATGTTTGAAAATATTTGGTCTAAGGAGTTTATCAAAATATTTATGTTGTATAGTTAAAGGTATCAACTCAATAGTTTTGAATAATTGTAAAAATTTTCTTTGCAATTTAAATTCTGTTTGTTCATTATTAAATCAGGAAATTTGTCTTTTGTCATGTTATTAAAACCTACGCATGTTTATGGCCAGATTTATTTAAGAAAAGAAAAAAAAAAACAGGCATTTAAACATGTTTTCATTTTCTTGATGACATGCAAATTTTTCAGCAGAAAACCTTAAAACATTCGCTACAACAAATTATTACACCTAAAAAAAAACTATATAAGACTTAAACAACAAGCAAAAGAAAAATATGTGCAACATATTTTTACAAGATTTAACATTTTAAGGCATAATTTAAACCTACGCTTAATATTTACAAAAAATAGCAAGAAAAAAAAAATAATTTTTTTAACACAAAAGAAAATAACCATAAACATTAGAACACCTAAGACAAATTTTCCTTAACAACGACAAAAAAAAACTGAAACGTTTTTTCATCGTTTTTCATCTGGCAGCTGTTTTAAATAGCCACGCAATTTTATATTAGACATATTTGGTAGATTCTTGTACTTTAAGGTATAACGTACAACAACATTTCAAATGGTTCTTAAAGCAAGAAAAAAAAAAGAAAAGTTATGCCTGGTCTTGTTAACAGAAAAACTCCTTATACCATCCTCATCATCATCATACTACATACACTGCAATTTTAGATATTTATTGTAATATGGTTGTTGTTGGCTGATTGTTTGTTGTGTTATGTTGTTTAAAATAATGTAAAGCAAATATGTTGCGTACGTTTAAGAGTTGTTGTTATTATCATTACTTGACATCTAATATCACGCTTTAAGAATTAAATTTAAATATGGCAATATCTAGATACAACCAAACGTACCAAACAAACAACCAACCGACCGCACCAACTAACAAACAAACAGGATCTACAGTAGTTTGATGTTTAAAACCTTTTAAGGAGGGTTTTCGCGCTTAAAAGCACCTGTGTGTATTGTCGTTGTTTCTATGTTGTTTAAACATAAAACTAATGAAAATAAAAAAGAAAAACGAGAAAAATTTACACCAAAAGTGGCAAAAATGTTGACGCGAAAACAAAAAATAACAAACTAGCTTTAACACACAAGGCCCAATGTTGAAAGAGATTTACTCATAAAAAAATGTTAGTTGAAAGTTTTCAAACAATCTTTATTACATCATCTCAATACAAAAAATTTGTCCAATTACTTACTATGATTATAAAGATAATACACTCAAAATATTTTGTTGTTTAAAACTACTAAATTGAACAAATGAAATGTCATTAAAAACCAACATTACATTTAATTTTTAGTGACGATGAACTTTATCTAAAAACCCCTACAAGACTTGTTTAAACAACAAAAATTCATTTAAAACACTTTAAACTTTAATTTAACTTTATCCGATTGTCACAATGTCCAGTTAGCTATTAACTAAGGCTTTAACTAACACATTTCTTGTTGTTTCCCATACGAAATTCGAATTTAATCCTTAAAATTTTACGGAATACTCAGTAAATCAGAAAAAAATGAGCTAAATGAGTTTAAGTCGATACGTTTCAGAAATTTGTGGTGGAAATATTTGAAATTGTCATTACTTTTTTTAACTAATTTTTCTAATAACTAAGTTTTTAAAAATTATTTCATACCACACAGAAAAAATTTACAAATTTGTGTTTGTAATATTAAACATCTTTCGTAGAATATTTTTGTAAATACGAATAATTTTTTTTTAAATGCATTAACAACATAATAATACAAGAAACTTTTTTGTTATTTTTTTTATAACTTTAATTTTATTTTAAAAAAATTTTGATATGAAAAATAACAATTTACAAAGAAAAAATTGTTAGAAATAAAATTTGAATTTTAGGAAATATTTTTAATTATTTAAAATTGTGTGATATTTTTTTCTGTCTTTGTTACCTTTAACAAACAAGTATTTTTTTTTATTTTGTGTTTAACAAAATGATAGTTACTTTTGCTACATTGAAATTAAAATTTTTGGTTCACAATATGTTTCTTTGTTTGTTTCAAAATATTTAAAAATATTTTTAATTTCGTTAAAGCAACAAAACAAAAATACATAGTTTTCTTTATATTTTTTTTAAATTGGTTGACTAAACTGAATTTCGTAAAACATACGAAAATTTCGTAGATTCTACTAAAATTTTTTTTCTTGTGAACTGTCACCATTGATTTTTTTGTTCAGTGCAAAGCTGTAAGATATAGCGTGTGCGATAAATGTTCAATACAAATTTGCCGAGAAGGAAATTTAATATATTTTGTTATTTTAGTCAAAATAAATTTACAGGACTTAATTTAAAATATATATATATATATATATATATATATTTGTTCACCTCTATTATCAACATTTTTCTATGAGTGCATAAGCTAACGTTGTTGTCATCATACTGGTTATTGTCATTTGTATGGCAGAGTTATGTTAAATTTGTTTTTTCTTTAGCATATTTTTTACGCTTCTCTGCTATTTTTTTACTGTTTTGTTGATTGTTTTTGCGTTTCTTTGTCGTTGGTTGTAGTTATTTTTTTTGCTTTTTAACATCTTGTAAAATAGTTAAACTATAAATCTAAATAAATGTCAACCTGTAGCATATAGCAATTGCTGCTTGTTTTCAACATGTTTCAGTTTAGTTGAAGTGTATGTTTTTTTTTTTTAAACTCGTCTATAGCAAGCCCCATATGCCTTAGATACTCTTAACATTTCAAGAGTATGAGTTTTTAAAGGCTGATAAGAGTTAAAAAGCATTGAATTACCAATTTTTATAATACTTAAACTGAAATATAACGTATAAAAGGTCTTTCTATATAAGGTAGTTAACAGAAATTGTTGATATTTCTTTTTTATTTTTGTATATATTTTGGGTAGTAGTTCTTTATCATTATTGCTTAAAACATAACTTTGCTAAGGTTAGTTTGTTGCCTGTTTGATGAAGTTTGTGTCGTTTTTTTGTGTGTGTGTAATTTAAACCTTTTTCTAAAATAAAAATACATTTTTAGCTTATTTGCATCAAGTGCATTTGTGTTCGGTTTTCTTTCCTCTGTATTTTTTAAAGAGTATTTTAAAGATACCAAATGATTTGTCTTTATTTTTCAGGGTGGGTTATCTAAAATCTTAACGCATTTTAAGTGCTTTTTTACTTTAAGATGTTAAGCCCAAAGATGTCTTCTGTATATAAATTTTTCATTCAAATGATGATAAAATTTAATAGTGGTTATATAGATTTTGAGAATAAAAGTGTTTTTTAAATTAATTGTCAATTTTATTAGGAAACTTCTTTTTTACTCTATATTTATTGAAGTGCCTTTCATTAAATATATTTAAATTTAAGATAATGTAGAGACGAAATCAAGTTTGAAGAAGTCTTTATTTGGTAAGATAAATATTCTAGCAAATGTTGAGCAAATTTTACAAAAATTATAAATGTCACTATAATTAAGTTTCATCTTTTCTGTAAGATCCAGAAAAGAAGCATTTTTTAATTTTTTGGAATGAGTAGCAACACTTAGGAAATTCTTCCTACTAATTAATGTGTTGCTTTCTTTGGAAAAGGGATAGAAAAAAGATGAAAGATGTTGAAAGATGAAGGTCTTCATATATGGCAACACCGTAATTCCACGATATGATAATTCTTAGAACATTTGTTGCCCGCCATCTGATGAAGAGATAGATGAATTGTTGAAGATTTCTAGATCATAGCCCTGCTATGTTATTTTACTTCGGTGGGATTAAGTGCTATGGGAGAACATTGTTAACTTGTTAATTATATAGAGACTAATTCACTTTTTAACGTTCGATAGTATGGCTTTCGTAGAGGTCGTTTTAAGGGAGACCTGATGTAGTTTCTTTCAGAACGTTCGAGTCATTCCATTTACAAATTTGTTGAAAGCAAAGTGGTTGTTCTGGATATTTCTAAGGCGTTTGATTGTGTGTGGCATAAAGCACGCCTGCCAAAGCTTAATGCTCTTGGTGTCGGTGATAACTTCTTCCTATTCATAACGAGTTTTTCCAGGAATCACACTATAAAAGTTGTTATGGATGGGGTCTCATTCAATAAGGCAACGTTAAATGCTGAGGGGTATCGCAAGGTTTCTTAACGAATTTATCGGTCAAAATTCTAATCATATCTACCCTTTGTCATTCATTTTCCTCCGATCATAGACCAAGTCTTGTGGAAGTTACACGCAGAAGGTAGATTATGAATGACACGCTGAGTTAAGAACTAATGAAGATCTCTGAGGATCTTGCGGATGCACGTATGACCCAAAAATGTTTGTTGACCCATAGGCTCTTGAGGCCATCGATGCCATCTATATACAGTGATATCAATACTGATGAATCTGAATCTCTTGATGTTCTTTTTATGAGAATAACATGTTATTTTTGCTGGAAAAATTATGTCACTTATGTGTCGAAAGTGGTATTCAAGTATCTTGGTTTTTTTTAGCTGGTGTAGGTAATATTAAACCCTATCCGATCTGCTTTCTATTTATACCACATATGTTATATCCGACTAAAAATTGAATACAACCCATATATGGGAAGGGATTTAAAATATATTTTTGAGTTTCTAGACTGTGAGCAAAGAAGGTCGTCGGCATTCATCAATGACAGTATGGTATCCAGCTCTATTGACTCAAGCAAGGTCCGAATGTGGTTTGTGTGGTTGAGCAAGGTCGGAATCTGGTTTTTGGGTTGTGTAACAATGTTCTATATATACTACCATGAGGAGTGTTCTGCTGACATAAGTGAATTTATTTCAAGAGTTCGTGTTCCCACACATTTCCGGTCGATTGAGAATCGCACGACTCATGACGGAAAAAATTTGTTAATTAGTTGCACCAGCTGTATGTAGACTAAACTGCTTCCTGACGCTTACAATTTAGAGAAATTTAAGTCAAACGTCCATAAACGCTGTTCCCTATTTCTTCTTCTCATAACTTAATACAACGCACTCTACCTATTTGTAGAAGACATTCCATGAGTTTTTTAGTTAGTGGCAGCAATTTATTTTCAAACACAAGTACACAGATAAAACAGATTTGTGCTGACAACCGAATTTCTAGCCAATCGAATGGTTTGGTTGTGGTAAACGAAGTTTTCAGTTGTGACAACAGTATTTCGGTTACCTCAATAAAAATTCGGTTGTCACAAACGAAAAATTCGGTTATTGCAACTGAACCATTCGATTGGCAACAAATTCGGTTGTCAGCACGATAAGTACAACGAAAACAAAAGTTGTGTCATATTTTTTCTTAAAATTTTTTTGTTCATCGACCCATTTTGAACCATTAACTTCTCAGAATAACAGCAGAGTATTTTTGATAAACTTAGAAAAAACTTTAATTAAATTTTCATGTCAAATGCCTTTAATATACAAATTTTAAATAAATATCAAAAATTGTATATATATTAAAGAACAAATGTAATTTTAAATTATGGCATTTGGGGAATTTCATAAAAAATCCTTGATTAAATGGACTACTATATAAAAAATTTAAAACATTTTTCAAGTCCCATTAGAACAATTGTCTTTATATCTCTTTACTTGTTTATTTTTGTTCAACTTTACAAAAGAAGTCATAAAAAATACTTTGTTGGAAACAAAAACTGAGCAACAATAATCAAAAGCCGCCCTGAAATAAAAAAATAGAAGTTTTAAAAATTAGACATACCATCCCATTCCAACAAGGTCAATATAAATTTCGTTACGCCTGCATAAGACTACTTAAGAAATTTTCAAAATATATAACACAATAATTGTAACACGAAAGAGAACGCATAAAAAAATACATACAAACTATGTTATTTAAGAAAAAGAAATATATTTTAAGAAACAAATTTTTAACAATGGACGGTTTACCAAGAGATAATATGGATGATGGTATTATTGTATAAACGGTATGCAGTTTTAAAGAAAAACGAAACATATGTTTTTGAAAGGCAAAAGAAAAAATAAGAAGATAAAGTTGAAGAAGAAAGAAGGAAAAAATAATAAGAACTACAAACTTACAACCCTCGTAAATTTTCCACTATACCAAAAAAAAAAGTAAAATTTTTGTTCAACAACAAAAGAACAATGGATTTTCGTTAAAAAAGGAAGATTTTTTTAAATATAAAATGTCTAGAAAACATTTTGGAAGATATGCATATATGAGCCATGCTTTTTTAACAGGGCCATCTTTTCGGGCAGAATTGGTTTGGGTGTAAATTATCGGTTTTAATTTCAAAAAAAGATTTAAAAATATTTACTATAAGTGGTGGTTTTGCAAATTCGTACAATGGATTTTATTTACCAACCTTCATCGGTGAGTAAAGAGTTTCAATTAAATCTGATCACTTTTATAAAAATTTGACGCTACAAATCTTTAAATTATCGGTATTTCTTAAAATCTTTTACGCAAAGATTTTTAAAGTGGGCAAATAAAAATTTAAAGTTAGATTTTTTAAAACTCAAAATGACTGCTCCAAAATAGCATTTTTTAAATTACTAGATTTGCAATTTTGCATTTTATAAATATAATTTGAGATTGTTATTAACCAACCCCATGACCCTGTACGTAAAGCGTTTTACGTGAATTTGGTCACTTTTAAAATAATTGTCCGACATCTTGAATCCGCCATACAGAATTTCAAACAACACCACTCCGTCCTTGAAAAGTAAAAAACAAAAATATTGTATTATTTTTTAAATCTATAATTTTTACAATCACTTGTCCATTTAATTCTTTATACATACGATTTTAAACGATCCCTTGTTCGGATGGCAAGGGATTCAAAACTACGGAAAACCCTTCCTTCCGCCCCAAATTGCTAAAAGATTAAATTAGGGGTTATAAATAAAAATGAAAGTACCGATGGATGAATTCGAAAATCTAATATGGCGATCTAATATGACGGAGAAATATTTTTAAAGGTTCATTCAAACTCTTCACATAATAACTTTTGGGGGTTGGTTAATAGGAAATCTCTTAATTTTAAAAATCAAAAACGATACGCCATTTTCAATTTTGAAAACCGAAACTCAGATTCTTATATACCAATTTCAAAACCTATGAGTGAGAAATTTCAAGAGAATTCTATCACTTTCAATAAAATTGTCCGTCAGATTAAATTTCCAAGGCCTTCACTCAACATTGAAAAGTAAAACATTTTTGAATTTAAACCTGCAACAATTTTAGAGTAAAGGGTGACCCGGTTGACAAAGAACACCTCATATATATATATATATATATATATATATATATATATATATATATATATATATATATAATTATTAAGAAATAATTAAACAAGATCTTTATGCTTTATACTTTTTTAAATTCTTTATATTAAAACAAATATATATTTTTTTAACTAAAGTATTTAATTAAGTTGTTTTATGTTTAAGTTTTTTTTTCTATATTTCCTTTCTTTAAATTACCATGTTCTTTTTATATTTAATTTATAGCAAATCATGTTCTAACAATTAGTAATCAAGTCAGTCAATGTTTAAGATTCTTCAAACTCAACATACCACTACTCATCACATTTTTTCCTACATACAAACACCAGGGACTCGGTAAACGGCGAATAGACCTAATAGTTTTTATATACATACATTGATTGCATTAAAGAGTTAAGTAAACTAAACCTGAATCTGCAGTAAACAGAGTTCTTCCGATTTGCCTTTCTAAGTTTTAGAGCATCAATTTTGAACCCCCTGATTCACGCAAAATTCCTATACAAGGGTATCCCGAAAACTTCGAAACATACCTACATTACCTCTGTGCTTACAAAAAAAAAACATAAAGTAATGAGTCTAAAAATAGATTCTCATAAATATTATAATTATTACTCTGCGTTTATAAATCTTGTAATGATCAATAACTTATTACTTTATGCTTATAAATAATGCAAAAGGTAACGTGCTATCATTACAACGAGCTACCATTACCAAAGCTTTGTTGGGTTTGTTCATTTTGCCAGATGCCTGTAATTTACATGTCTGTCTATCTCAATCTAGACCGCAAATCATCGATGTTTTCTGGAATAACATATGTAATAATTATTTCTTCACCAAAAGCCAAAAAGTCGTGCAAAGCGCTCCCGATAACTTAAGCTAAAAATCATCAACCGAAAACTTTCTCGTGTAAATTTAATTTTTTTAAAAGAAAAAACTGTTTGACAGAAATTCATTTTGCAAACGTCAATTTGAATTCCCTCCATGTTATTTAACAAATAAAATATAAAAATATAATTGAAAAAATATTTTTTTGCGGTGAAAAATTTCTATCTTTTTTTTTTTGAAAAAAATTTTGTGGTGAAGAAAATTATAAGGTGAGTATCAAATATTATTCTCCTCTAGAGAGGAGAATAATATTTGAAATGTTGTGTACTAAATTACACAACATTTCACCCAAAATACTTAACTTTATGTGGAACATTTGGAGCCACAATTACATTTTCATTTATCACATTTTTGCCGCAGGACCGATTTTGATCAGTTTTCACCAATATTTGGTACCATTCGTGTCACAAGTTTCATCGTAATATTATGATACTTCCATTAAATTTAAAAATTTTTGTCCAATACTCTTCTCAGTAATAGAAACCATTTATTGGGACATCTAAGGTAAGATTCCCCTAAAATTTTATTATGTAATTGTTTCTAATATTTTAATATTTTCTTACTTACAAAAGGCCGTTAAATGAGTAATTAGTGCCTTCATATGAAAACAAAATACAAAAGCAAATTACAAACATGTTTAAACACAGCATGATTTTACAAAAAAAAAACAGAAAAAATTTTCTGTGATTCTTTTTTGTATTTTCGTTCAAACTTCAAACGGAAAACTATAAAAACTATTAATATAGTATATAGGAAACCTACATGAAAAGCATTTTGATTATTTAAAGAAAATCTACAATAACAACAAGCAGTAACACTAACAAAAAAGGTTCATCGACGTCTTCGTCCAACCATTTGATTTGTCTTTTATTCAAATGAGAGATGAGGTCTTCTATAAATGACTATGTATATTTTTCTTTAAATTTTTTTCTTTAAAAAGAAACATAAACATGACTTGAATTTGTCACTTGTTTTATAAGAGATTTTTCTCTACAAGTTTTTGTCTTTTTTGGGGAAAGGAAATGTTTATTAGTATTTTGATTATTTTTTTTCAGACTGTGTAAAGGTTTAATAAAAATGTAGAAGATTTATTTTAAAAAAATATATATATTTTAGTATATTTTTGGGGTATTGAAGACATGATTAGAATATTGATTTTTAAAGTGGTTTAAGATTTAAAAATAAACTTGAAAATTTTTTAAAGAACAACTTCATTCTATAAAAAAATGTGTCTATTAAATAACTGCAATTAAAATTTGGTTAAGTAACAAAGCCATAGTTAATTAATTTTGTAATTGTTTTCATTATAAATAAATGATCGTTATTTCTATTTCAGGTAGTAGGTATCTCGTTGGAATTTGTATTGTAAATGTTATATCTCATTTCAGATCCCATATATCTCGTTTCAGATCCCATATAAACCCGATTTTTCAGTAATAGCTTAAATTAACTTGTTGAAAAATTTCGTTCTATATATTCTGAACTATTCATAAGAAAGTATCATGACCCTTCGAGAAAAATAAACTTCTCTCGAAATTTAATCCAAATTATACTTTATGTAGGTTATCATATAGTCGGCATTCCTGACTGTAATCTTTTTATTAGTTTAATTATTTGTTTTTAAATTTATAAATTTCATACTGTATAAAAATTTAAAATTTGCATTTCGTTTCTATTCAAGACTTCCCATTCAAACTTTATTGGTATTTCATTTGCAATTTTTAATAAACGCTTTATTTTATACATCATAATATAATTTTTTTGTTTAATTGTAATTTGGGGTTTTTTAATTTCTTTAGGGATATAATTTTGCCAGCATTTTTATCAATTTAACATTAAAACTTCATGCGTTCGAATTAAAAATTTAATTCCATATATTTGTTGCAAATTTTTTGCATCACCTGTGTTGGAAAAAAAGAAATTCGAAAATAAATTGCATTAAATCTTGTAATGATCTTTTTTAACAACGCCTTATATATTACTATATCCCTAGAGGTTACAAATTTTGTCCATAATTACCCTGTTGATTTTAAAGTATCCTTTAAAAAAAAAACAAAATCTGCAGCTGTTTAATAAATGCATGAAAAAAAAACATTAAAACAATTTAAAGAAAAACCAAAAGAAACATTTTAACAATGTTTTTGATTATTATTTCTTATAAATATCCTTTCAAGATATTACCGTACAAAATAACACAGTGCGACCAGAAATTTCACAAGCCCATCAAGATATGTTGAAAGATGGCCTAGGAGAATAGAAAACAGTCTGGGTAAAATATATTAACATATCGTTCATTTTCGCGTCGTGATCGCTATAGAAACAAACAATTATTTCAAGAAATCCGAGTCAACTTTGCAAACCGCTTTAGGAGTTTTATTTTCGGCAATACTTTGTTGCCATTAAGCCTGGCGGCCATGTTTCAAAATTTGTTGTACAGTTTAGTCCTCCTTTTTGTCCATGGAAATAGTGTGCTTTGATTTCTCATTGAAAGCATTGAGCCTGGCAGCGATGACACCAAATTTGTTGCACAGTGTAATCATCTTTAACATGCTATATATTTCGTGGTCGTTTGCCAAGATCATCATACCAACATACACCTACCCTAAAGCATGATTCATTAATACTGCTCTCTTTTATACACTTCCTAGCATTCATTATTGCTTTTTTGTAATGTGTTGTGTGTTTTTTTTTCATTTTGTTTCTCAAAGAGCAGCTGTAAAAGACCTTTTGCAAACATAGAACATATAAATGTCCTTCATTGTAAAACAAAACTACAGAAAATAATATATGAACCTTTGTATTACAATAAGATTATCCTTGTAGGTTAACAATACATTGTTACCAATACATATTGTTATCTGCACAGGGACGTATATTTTTAAGTTAAATCTCTTTTTGTTTTTATGTCCTCCAGCTAGAAGTTTTAAAAAATAGTAGATGTGTGTAGGTGCAGTTAAGCGTGGAAAAATTGGTTTAAAATACCTGAGTTTTATTTTGAAAAATATATATAATATATGTCATGTGGGTAGCAACTGTTTTTAATAACTTATACCTTTTGGAAATAATTCTTAGTTCTTTTTTCGATTTAAAATAATATAAAGATCATGTGAAACTAATGAGACTTACTTGTCATTAAAACAATAAGTTTAGAAATGAATTTGTATAAAATTTATACAACTCGATTTACAAGTACATACATATCTTTCGGCTACGAGTTCGTTTATACAAAATGATTATGATCCCTCATACTTTCTCTCTCTCTCTTTTCTTATAAACGTTACAGAAATAAAGGAATATAATCTTATAGATATTTTAATGCTGAAAGAGAACTCGGTCTTAGAAATTGCTTATCACATCGGAATTTGGAGCAGTTTTAAACCAAAATTTAAAAAAAATGCTACATCCATCCACTGTATGAATTTAAATTGGGCACACGGAACCTTTTGGGATTTTGTGAATACTCTTTCGTGTAGAACTAGGTTTTGGCATTACGATGCATTTTGAACTAATTTGATTAATTTTCCAATTTGTTAACCCAATGCCGGCCTGGATATTTTTTCAAATTTGATGTTGAATTTTGGTGGAGCAGCTTCATGGGAAGATCCAAATCCGGAAAAAATTTTTTTTTTTTTTAATTATTGGTTGGGGAATAGTGCCGACCAAGAAGGAGTGTAGAAGTGGGGTAAATAAAACATTTTTTACATTTTCCAAACATAATCGCTTATGGTCGAACTTGAAATTTCACACACCACGGGCTAACATCGTAATTTTTTTATGTCATAAATAACGAGATTTAGATGTTGCTGATAATGAATTTGAAATAAAAATTAAAAATTTCCATAAGACGGATCAAACATGAAAATACAGTAACTGAACTGAAACACAAATTTAGATTTTAAAACTCTAAAATGCGGACCCACTATATAACCCGTGTTGGAAATGCCCACAGAGAAGGTATTGATATTCTAGACAAAGAATCTAAAATAAAATTTTAAAATTCAACATGGCTAAATTAAACTAGCGGAAATAATTTGTTCAAAATTAACTCGTTTTTAGTTACTAGTGAGTAAGGTATTGAGGTGGCTAAAACCAAATATAAAATCAGATTTGGAAGATTCAAATTTGCGGATCAAGAATGGGGGAATTTTATTTTCTACATTTGATCTTCAGTTATTATTGAAGTAGTGAAACAGAGTTAAAATATAAAGCCAGATTTAGGAATTCAAAAATGGCAAATTCATAATGAAATTTTAATTTAAGAGTTAATACTCCGAATGCATTTTTGAAATCAGCTGCAAAATGGCGCATCCATAGTGGCGAAGGCATTTTTTTAAAATAATATATGTATTTAAAAAAAGTTCTTAAATGCACTTTGGGATATAGAAGTTAAAAAAAAATCTTTTTCAGATTGAAATTAGCGCTTGTTTTCACATTATTCGCGATATAAATTTTGATGTTCAAGTATTAAAAAACTACTTAATTCTTATTTAAATCAAAAGAAGTTTTAATTTATTTTCAAATTTTAATAAAATAATTTACAATATCCAGAAATAATAAATGATTTTTTATTTATTTTACCTGTTAACAAACTAACCACAACTAATTAACTGCAAAATCCGTAAAAAGTAATGATTTTCCCTCTTCTTTGTTTTTTAACCGTCAGAATCCGCAAACAAAAATAATATATCGATTTTTAAATGCCATTAAATGAAACTACAAAGCCTGTAAAAAATAAACAACTTTGCATTTATTTTGTTTATTTGAACTATCAATTAACTATGAAAAATAAAAACCATTTTATTATTAATAATTTTAAATGAAAATATTTACATTAACAGAATATCATTATTTATTTGTAATTAAAAAACAGTTAAAAATATCTTTCTTTCTATTTTAACTATTTAAAAAGAAATGTACGGATAACTTTTAAAATAAACTGCATCAACACGAATTTCAAGTGAAATTGAGAAATTTCAAAATTAAATTGAGATTTTTTAAATGAAATTGAGATTTTAAATTGAAAAAATAAATTGTGATTTTACATTTAAAATTAAGAAAATTCCAAATGAAATTGAGATTTTCCATTTTAAATCAATAAAATTCGAAATAAAATCAAGATTTTCCATTTTAAATTGAGAAAATTCCAAATAAAATTAAGATTTTCCATTTAAAATTGAGAAAATTCTAAACGTTATTGAGATTTTATATTGCAAATTGAGAAAATTCAAAATGAATTAAAAAAAAAATTTTAAGAGAATAGCAAAAAGGCAATTGCGCAATTATCTTTTAATTCCATTTTATTGGACGTTTTAAAAAAATTTTACCGCATTAAATTCTACTACTGATGAATTTTTTTTTGACAATATTTGTTTTAATATTTAAGATAAAAAATTAATTAATTACTTGTATGTCACGATTTATCAGTTTTCAGCCGAAAAAGTTTTGAGGAGGCGCTTAAAGAAAAAGAAATCGATAAAAAAAAATCACAATTTCATTTGGAATTTTCAAAATTTTATTTGAAAATTTCTCAATTTTAAATGAAAAATCTCAATATCAAATGGAATTTTCTCAAAATATAATGAAAAATCTCAATTTTATTTTCAATTTTCTTAATTTTAAATAAAAACTCTCAATTTCATTCAGATTTTTCCCAATTTTAAATGCAAAATCCCAATTTCTTTGGGAAATTTCTCAATTTAAAATAAAAAATCTAAATTTCTTTTGAAATTTTATCAATTTCATTTAAAAAGTCTTAATTTCATTAAGAATTTTTCCAATTTCATTCGGAAAGCTTTCAATTTCAGTTGAAAATGGTGTAGTTTCAGTAAAATAATTTTGAGTGTACACAACAATACATTGTATAGCATTTGTTCCTTTATCTCGCGAATTTTATTTTTTTTTTTCAAATTTCATTAAAAATTTATTATTCTTATGAAATATGCCGAAAAGAACAGTGTTTTATGAAGAAAAAAAAAATTTTTTTAAATCACAAAAATATTTTTTGGACGAAAATTTTCGAAATTATTTTCTTGGAAATAGTTTTCATTCAATAAAATGCCCTAACAAGGAAAGTACCCCGACCCTAATGCTCCAAGTTTAATAAAAATTAGATATGTGAGAAAAAAGATGTCTTAGAATAACCTGACTAACTTTTTCAGCCACCACATGGATTTAGGGAGTGTAATATGCAGAACAAATTCGAAAATTTTTGGTTAGTTTTTTGTTCCGTAGCATGCTGAAAATATACGAAGTTTTTAATATTTATAAGAAATCTAACACAGGATTTTACAGCAATGTGACGTTATCGTTAGAAAATAATTATCGTAATCTGCCGATAAATCTAAAAGTTTTGTTGGTAAATTTACACCTTATTTAAAAATATCTAGTTTTTCTTGTTTTCTTTTTTAAACATAATTTTAAAGAAAATAACTTTAATCCGATTTTAATACATGCTTTTTTAATTAAAATTGCATATCGCTTTTAATTTTGTATATCATTAAAATTCTTACCATTAATATTTTCATTTTAATTTTGTATTATTTATTTTATTAACATCTTAATATACGTTTATTACAAATGTAAAAATACTGTTGACTGTCCAGCCTTCTTTTACAAAATGCAACAAAAAACATATTAATTTTATATCCTACATTAGCTTCTAGTCTTGAAATACCACTTTATACGAAACAACTAACCAACATTTTTTATTAAAAAGGTACATGGATATTAGTAAGGTTGGTTGGGGCTAAAAAGACAAACCTGTTGTTTGCCATTTTAATGAATTGTCATTTATGTAGTTAAAAGGTCTGCGCTTATTTAACTTATTTTAGTATGATTTTTTTTTGTTTTATTAAAAACACCTTTTAAATATTTACAAAAAGCAAACAAATGCCGCTTCGAAATATGATTTTTTTTCGTAAATGGCAGACAGGCTCTACTTTATCATAAAAGAAGGGGAGATATTAAAAAAATCTATACGATGCTGTTTGATTTGGTATTTTTTTTTTATTATTTTAATTTTGCACACAAAGGAAATATTTGTTTTAATGAAGTAAATAAAACCAGAAAATAAACTCAACATCAACTTGAAACTCGAACTCATCATCATCATAATTTTTAAAAACATTGTCATCATTTTCATCATACTCATCAACATCATTATTATGATCAATGTATCATATTTTTATGATTTTTGTTTTATTTAAACGTTTAGTTTTGTTCTGTATTATATAGTATGCTGCTTTTGATAACTTAAAAAACGGTTGTTTAAGAGTTTCTCATACAAAAGATTAAAAAGGATTTTTATGGCAACGCATTAAGGTTTAAAAATATAACTCAAGCTGAAAAGATCGTACACAGAGTTTTTGTTCTAACTTCCTGTTTTAATAGAATAAAATTAATTAACAGAGTACAATTAGTTAAAACGGAAGTTTTTTCAGAAAGCACAATTTCACAAACTACCCCATGCAGCCCCATATTTTTTTTTTGGAAAATTTTACATAGACCGAAGTCTTACGTTAGGCTTGATCAGCACTCAAATCTGTTAAAAACAATTTATAAATGATAGCTTTAAAAGCTGTTACACATTTTTGCACTTCAATGGATTTTACCCATTTTTAACATATTGTACAAAAAAAAATATTTATTTTTAATTCAAGTGAAGAGCTCAAGCTATTGTATAAGAAAATCCATAGATAAATTACAAAGATGTGTAAATTTTATACTAAATGTATACAAAAACCAATACTACTCTATAAATAATACATGTTTTAGTATTAATTATCTTATTACTCCGAAGCCTATTATTTATTACTCTCATTGGTGTTAACATGTTATAAGACCCAAAGATATTAAGCCAAGTTGAATTAAGGGAAAAAGCGATACCATACAAATACATAAATTAAAGTACCCATATTTAGCTTAAGTAGACATTTTAAAAGTTCCATCTCTATTAATTCAGTTGATTAACAATTGAAACTCATCGTTCCTTACTTTAGCAAATTAAAAACATGTCAAAAAATATCAATGCACAAAATTAAACAAAAAAATTAAAATTCAAGAAATTTAAAAAAGTGTGCAATTGTGCGAATCTCAACTAATTTATTAAAGTCAAATTTTTGTTCACTTTTGAAGCAAAGCTTAAGTCAATTTTACTTGGGCCTTTTGTACTAGTTAACATATTACTCATACGCCTAGTAGTACTCGTAAGGTTAAAAAGTGGTGACAAAAATGCAAAATAGTATAATTTTAAAGAAATTATAAACAAATTGAATATCATGCAAAAGGGGTTTTAAACACCCACTACACTTAAAATAATTTTTCCAGAAACTGACTGTAGTTTATTTGGTTTTAAATTATTAAATAGTTAAAATAAAAAGAAATATAGTATTTGCAACCCTTTTTTTACATTAATTTAAAGAATAAATAACAAATAAATACGGATTTTCTTTTACACTCAGAAAAAAAAGTTAGTAGAAAAATTTGTAAACGGTTTCCAATTCCGCTTTCCTATTTTTGTACTTAATTTTAGTAAACAAATTATTATTTAGCAAATCTTTTTGCTATTTACATTTTAGAAATTACAGAGTTTTTACAGAATATTTTCAAATTTTTGTTGCTAATTTCAGAAATCATTTTACAAATTTTTGAAAACCGATTTGCGAAAATTAGCAAAAAAAATTGGATATTGAAGGAAATGTTATTTCTAATTAATAATTGCCTTAAAATGTTACATTAGATTAAAAAAGGGATCGGAATTGAAGATACTTTTCAAAACCGACTCATGTCTGAAAATAGGACATCCACTTAAAATAGCACTAAAATGTTTTTTAGTTCTAAAAATTAGCCCTAAAAACAATTAAAATTTTACCTTAAAAGTAAAAACAAAATTGACTAAAATATTTTTCCAAACATAAATTACCAAATTAAATCAAAATGATTAATTCGGTTATGTTTGAATAATGTTTAAGCCTTTGATTTTGTTTTTAATTTTGTATAAAATATTTTTGAAAAAAAAAAAAATAAATAAAATAGAAAAATTTTGATGTTCGTGAAAAAAAAATAAATTTAAAATTTAGTATTTTTTGCTGATTTAAGCAAACAGATTTTAAATTCCACTTTACAAAAAGTATACTAAAACTTAGTAGCGGCTACTATTTTCATTGTACTACATGTCAGCAGACGTGTAACAGCAAAATTTTCAGCTGCCATTACAGACTTTTTTTGGTGAGTGTACAGTTAATATTTTCATTTAAAATATATTTTTATTTATTTATAGTTAATTGACTGATAGTTTAAATAAATAAATAGTCGTTTATTTTTACAGACATTATATTTAGTTAATATTTCTGATATTTAAATTAAAGAAAAAAAATACCATTAGTTTTTACAGATTTTGTAGTTAAATAGTTAATAGTAAAGAGAGTCAGATAAAGGAAATATCAAGTTAATTAATTAACATTTAAAAATAAATGAAAAGTTTTTTTGATTTAAATATAATGCTAAAAGATCGGTTAAGTGATTTTTTATTTATTTTAAATTACATTTTCAGTAAACTACAAACCCTTTTGAGTGCATTCATATGTAAAACATCTACGGTTATTTTGTTTATTTTTTGTTTGAGAATTTAAACAAAATACTTCGAAGTTGATTTAACCCTCTGCGACTGACGTGACATATTTTCAAAATTCCACTGACAGCTTATATTTTCCAAGTTTTTTTTTTTTTGTTAACCTATTGAAATTATAATTTTTTATAGTTTATAGTTTATAATTATAATTTTTTTCTAATTCAAAACTACGATTTCTGTTAAAAAGTAGTGCTTATTAGTGTCCGTTAACCTACCACGTCAGTTCAGAGGGTTAAGACCTATTTTCTGAACTAGCGTAATTTATGTTGGTAGCAGTATTTGCACCCAAACTGCCATTTATTTATTTATTTATTTATTTATTTATTGAGAAACTCTGCCCTAGTATGTATGTCAATTTTTTCATATATTTTTTGTGAGAAAAAAAACAGAGTTTAATGTTTATGTATGATTTTTTATGCAAACAGAATAAATATTTTTATTGTTTCTATTTTTTGCTCCTGCTTGTTTATCTGTTGCAGTGATGCCATTTGTAAAGAAAAAATAATTTTTGTGGTTTTTTTAATTCCAGAGATTTGCGCGCAGGGCAAAAAATTACAATTATTTTCAGTTTGAAGCAAACAAAGCGGAGATCTAAAAAAACTTGGAAAATGCAAAGACTATTAATTTTACTCTTTATAAGTCTCTGTGAAAAACGAAAATTGTGTGTTAAATTTTCATGTTTTTCTAAATTAAAACAATTTTAAGCACTTCGCATCAAGACCTTACAATGGCGACTAGACGAATATTCGGAACTCAGTATATTCTTGTGAGCACTCAAATGCCAGACAAAGAAAGTGATTCATTGTGACAACCAAATTTCTCCGAAACTGAAAATATTTAGTTGGCAATAAATTCGGTTGTCACGATGAATCTGTTTTCTCTGTGCATATAATAGCTTAAGAGTCCTTTTCATACAAATTTTCTGACGAATGCATTAAGCAGAATATTCTAGAAGTATTTAATTAAAAATATCCACAAAACTCATTTTTAATTAAATCTTTGCTTGCCATTTTGAAGCAAATTTTATTATTTGTTCTTTAAAAAATTTCTGTGAGGCTGAGTCCTTTTTAACTAAAATCAAAATCATATAAATTATGATTAAGATTTGAAATTGACATAACATTTTACAATTAAATTGAAAAATGTACTGGCAGGACAGTTTTTGTTAAATTCAATATATTTATAGTGTAAAGAAAAATGTAGGATCAAAATATTTGAGTGTGGGAAAAAAGTAAATTTTTTTAAGAAACCTACGGAATTTTTAAAATAAATTCTGGCATCACTGATATGTTGTACTACGAGTATTAATGGGAATATTTTGTTCGCTCTATTATATGTGTTGATTTTGTGTTTATATTAAATAATTTTATCAATACTGTGGCTAGTTAAAATAATATTTAAAAAATATGTAGGATAACATAAAAAAATAAAATATAGAACTATAAAATCTGAAACATTTTAAATTGATTAAATTAGAATTGCGTTTAAAAAATCTGGCAAAAGTTAATATTTACCAAAAATATATTTTCCAATTTTCTTAATAAGGTTATTGAAAATAAATAAAAAACCATCAATCAACAAAAAAGTTTTGCAGAGAAATGAGAAGTTACTGTTTAAGGTAATATAAGTATGTTGTTAAACATTTTATAATAATTATATGATACTGCTTCTAAACTAAATGTTATAGAAACGAAATTTTTGCCTAAACTATATTTTGATATCCTGTTAAATTATTTAAAAAACTGAAAGTTATAAAGCCAAATCAGACATTGTGTCTAAAGAATACTGCTACTATCTGAATTTATTATTTCTTTTTAAAAAGCTTTTTACTGCAATTTTTATAAAATTATTAAACAAAAAAAGGTTTAAAATTTATGTATTAAAAGTCATGAGGAAAATTTGAATTCTGTTGGTATTTATTTGTTAAAAAATTTCATTAAATTTCTAATTTATTTAAATTTTGTTTAAATTGTTTTGTTTATTTAAAATATGTTTCTTTAATATTTATTTTTATATTTTTTGTTTACTTAAAATACGTTTTTTCTCAAATTTATTTTTATGTTGATCTTTTTACAACCATATTTTTGTTTAAACAATTTATTTTAATTAATACCCTCATATTTTTATACAAATTTCTCTGACACCTTAATTAAATTAATTCAGTATTTAATTCTTTTAATAAATATTATCTTATCGTTCATCTAACAAAGCTCAACTGGCGGTCTTTAAAAATTTATCAAATCTGCTTATATATATACTATTATCATAAAGATTTTATTATTTTCCCTATCTTGATCTAAAATCAATATAACAAGTGCTTTATATCAAATCCATATTTAAATATAAGAAAAAAAGTATCATGTTCATAAAAATAAGTTTTAATTTTATTGACAGCTCACAGCAACTTATAAATGATCGTATAGTACCAAAAATTACTACACCGAAAAAGTTTTGGTTCATGCATAACAATCAAAAGAAATTGAACATTTATTTGTGCATATTATTATCAACCGTGGCCTGTCTGGTCATTTGGTCATCAGTTTTATGTATGAAGACGCTTTTTACTCACTCATCACTCTTGTTGTTGGATAGATTGGTTCAGACGCTAAACTTAATTTTTAGTAGTTTGTGTCTTCTTGTAAATTATGTTTTTTTTTATTGCTTATGTTTCACAAAAATGTTTTAATTTTATGTTAACAAAATGTTTTGAGGCGTTAAAAATTCAGTAGAAATATTGTCATGCTTGAGCAAAATGTTGTTTTTTTTTTTGTTGTTGTTGAAATTTATTAATTTTCTCTGAATAACATTAAAATGCACAGATACAACTTCCTTTCTCACAAAAAATGTGTAAAAATGCTTAAAAAATTTGCAATGAACTTAAACAGAAAAATTGCTAAGCAAATGGTACAAATATACGTTTTTATCAATATATTTTAAAATTAATGAGAAAACGGAATTAGAATAATGTTTATGCTAATTAAAAAAGCTATTCCCAAACTGTTCTTAATTTGAAAACAATGATGGTAACTTTTGAAATATAAGATCTTTCATTTACTAGTTAAATCACATAAGTTTTTGTAGCAATAAAGGACTATTCGCACTTTTCTAAAACTGTTCTCACTTTCTTAAAACTTTTATTAATTTTTAATTTCGCTTAGAATATATAATAAAAAATTTCGTTAAAACTGTTCCCACATCAAAGTATTTTAGACTAAATTTTATATACAATTTTTAATTTGAAATGTTTAAAAAAATGAAAAAAATCGATATAAGAAGTTATTATTTCTAAGCTATTCCCACTTAGAGAAAACTATTCCTATCTTAAATTACTCATATAAAGTGGAAAGAAATATAACCCTTTTTTAATGTTTGTTAATGTATTTACTTAAGAAAAAAACTTTCTAGTTCGAATTTGAAACAATACGCTATCTATTCCCATATTACAACCCGTTTTCAAATTGGAACTTTATTCTCGCATTTTTAAGATTGTAACCATTTTTATAAACTTATATCTGATAAAAATAATTTAGAAAATTTAAAAATTTTCGATATTTAAGGAAAAGACTTAAGTATTAACTGTCCCCATGTAGCGATTTCTGAAATATTTATTTTATTTATATTAGTGATATAATTACAAATTATATCCTAATACCCTGACAGAGCACTAGCAACAAAGGCTATCGGCTCGTTGTAGCGAAAAGAAACCAGAATCTCTGGTGGGAATTGAACCCACGACTCCCGCACTGATAAGCTAGCACGCTACTAACTAGCATACCGGGTCGCTCATTATGATTTTCTTATATTTTTGTTAAATGAGCTTAATAAATATGCAAAACAAAGTGCGTACAGACTGTATTCTGCACTGTTCTCACTTTAAGGAAAACTTTTCACAATTCTAAAATTAACGTAAATACATCTATTCAATTTCTGCAGGCGCAGAGCATTGTCTGAGTACAAAGAAATTAAGAAAAAGTTAAACGGAAACGGGTTTCAATTATATACAGCTTAAAAAACTGTTCTCAAATGTCTTTTATTCTAATATTTTTGTTATACTTATTAAATATCAGCTAAAATTAATATTGTGCGTAAAAATTAAACAAAAACTAAACTCTTTCCTTGAGAACAGTTTCTTTTTAATCAATGTGTTTAAGATAATGAAATATATAAAGGTAATTAAGCAAAACACAATAAAAGACTTAACAAATGCAAAATGTTTAAAATTCTATTAAACTACCCAGTCACAAATTGGCATGTGGTACAAAAAATCAAATACCGGAAAACCATTCTGTTGTTTTCTTTATCAGAATTTGGTTTTACAAATATATCAGTGGTTTACAAACAAAAAATTAGGAACAAAGAACTGGATTAGCCTGCTATACCAGCGTTTGGTAAGGTATTTTTTAATTGCAACACCTTAAAAAAATTCGTTTAATATACTATATGTAGTAATAATACATTTTAATAAGTCGATAACTTTAAGATGGTTGATAAAGGTTATTGCATTCAAAAATAAATCTGATGGTTGATAGAGAAATAACATGAAAAGTACTGAAACTTATTATTGTCCTCTCTGACAGCAAACAGTTTCCCAACAAAAAGTAATTTTCAAGAAATTGGTTCATAGAGGATTTTAAATATATAATAGCAGTGTTAATGCGGCAAGCCATCAAAGTTGGCTTATGTCATTTCCATATAAATTTGACATAAGCCAATGTTTAACGTTACTTATGTCAAATTTGTATGGGAATGATAGAAGCCAATGTTGATAGCTTTCCGCATAAAAACGGGTAATGTCTCAATATGCCTCGTTGGATTAGTGGATAGAGGTCTCATCTGTCAATCTGAATGGGTTTTGAATCCATGGGAAAATTACAAATTATCTTTTAAAATTTAATTATGGAATGTCTATTTTTAGTAAAATTTTTGACATCGATTTTCCAAAACTCTAAATTTTATTTCCCAGTGCTTCTCTAAAGCTTTTTTAATAGCCGGCCCTTCTGTCTAATGATGTTATCATTTAAGGATTGGGAAAGCTCTTTCTTCCAGTAATTCCTGTTAGAGTGCTTTGCAATTTTCTAACTCGGTAGCCATACTAAATTTTGTTCCAGAGATATGAACAAAATAATTGGGCTTAATAACAGTAAAATTTTATTATGTACCCATACCTATGAAATCTGTTCCCATATTGGTGTCTTATTAAAAAATTTATAACAAATTAATATTAATAAAAAATTAAGAAATAGTATGACAGCATAAAAACTCAAAAGTACACATGTTTCTCCTATTCTGAAGCTATTCTCCCACATTTAATTAATTTTAAACATTTAGAGATATACTAGTATAATCGATTCATAAGAACAACTGTTCTTATTCCAATAAAATACCAATTTCTAAATACTAATTAAAAAAGGCAGAAATTAGAAAATATTAAAAAAAATTAAATCTCTTAATTTCACAATTTTTCTTAAATATGATTGCATAAATTTGTTCTATAACATTTTCCAAATTATAATCATTTAATTTTAAAACTTTCATTAATATGTCCTCCTACTTTGTGTGTATTTGTAAAAAAAACTCGTGTTTATTTTTATGATAAAGTTGCAAAAAAAATTAATCTTCTCAAAAATGCTGTTCAACAATTATATTCCCACATATACACTCAAAAGAACGATGTCGACAGACAATCAGAGGGAACAAATAATAAAACATTTATATAAATTGTATGCATATCTGCAGTAATTAATATTTTTTTTTTTTCCATAATTTATCTGCAATAATTTGTTGCACATTCTGTAAAACTGCACACATTCGCAAATACAAGATGATGATGATGTATGCAAAATTACAGAAAAAAGGGAAAACCTCTATTTAAACATTAAATACTCCGGCACAATATTCATATTCAGCTACATTTACAAATGATACATGATGCTTAAAACGATTAAGACTTTAACGAAATATAAAAAAACCCAGTATATAAATTAAAAAAATAAACACAACACTAATTTTTTTTCTTCTTTTATTATTGTACAAGAAAAAATATGAATGATATTGGTGGTTATTAGTGTTTGCAAGTCTACATTTTTATCTCTTTATAAGTTGTAAGAGACGGGTAGAAAGAAGAAACATCAAGGTTTATTTTTCACAAAAGCAGCAACAAATAAATATTATGGAATAAAAAGGCGTTACTTAAGGCTTCATATAAAGCTTTACATTGCAATTTATAATATAATTTTGTTTATTTGTATGTATTATTTGTAGATTTGTAGTTGAAATGTAAGCATTACTGCCGCTGCTCCTGCACACTTATATAGTATGCGCATATGTTTGGTTTTGGTTAAGTTCGCCGAGCTTGTTTGTAACCGCAATATATGCAGTTTTTCATACAAAAATTCAATTTAAAATATTGCTGCACTTTGCAAACTTTGACTGAACACAATAAAAAATATTATTAGTCAATAATAGTATATGAATTTCAGATACCCTATAGAATTAGGTTTAGAAATTCGTGTACGATTATTTTTCTTGAAATCTGTAACAGTTTTAAAAGTGCTTTTAGATTTTGAATGCATTTTTTGCCTAAACATATTTCATGAAAACTTATTCAAATTTTGTTTTTATTAAAAATATCGCTATATGAAAGCTTTTTTTAATATGCCTTCCTTTAATAGTTCACAAATAGACAAATTTTCTAAATTTCGTTAGGTACTTGATTTTTAAAAAACGCTGAAAGCTTTTAATAGAAAAAAAAAACTAAATTACAATAAAAAGTGCTTAAAATCAATCAATCAATTATTTATTCAAAAATTATGCTTAATTTTAAAAAATTTTCAATAAAATTTTTTGTTTTAAAACTTTATCAAAGTCTTAAAGCTTTTTCCTTAAAATATACATCGTTAGATTGTAAAAGCTTTTTTTGAAAAGTCATTTAAGTCGTGCAGCTTTAGGCTAAGCTAAGAGCTTAAGAAATATTTTCTTATAGCACAAAAGCTTTGTACATAAGGATGTAATCTTCATAATTTTTGTAAACTTATTAAGCTTTTTGGTTAAAAGATTTTTAAAATTTTCTAAAATAAGTCACCGTAAATAACTACTGCATTTTATAATTCTTTGTAAAGATTTTTTGCTAAAAAAGTATTGAGAATGCAAAAGCTTTTCAATTTTACTTATCTAATTGAGACAGCTTTAAATTGAACATGTTATAGTCTTGCATTCCGATTGTATTTCGGAAAGCGAATCAAGTTTTAGGAAAGAATTTCAATTAACGGAAGTAGAAGTAATAAAAGTGGGTCTGTGTCAAATATTTTTTGGTGGTAACAATCATCAGTAAAATTTTTTATACTCCATGGTGTGGGGTGCAATTCTATAAAAAAGCGATTAAAAAGTATCAGAACTCTGGACCATACGCTGCCAGTTAGGACAGTTTGCGAATCGACACGTCTCGTACACAATTTCCGTGTTAAATCCAAAATTACTAATGTGCAATTTTTCAATTTTTTAATATTTTTTTTAATTTTTCGTCTTCAAAACTCTGTGGAAAAATAACCAAGAGGAACTAAGCCAAAGTTGGAGACAATTTTTTTCCTGCACTGGGCACTATCTGCTAAATTGATAAAATTAATTAGGTCCCTTGCAAAATATTGCTTTAAAGCGCTTCGGTTAACTACTACCAGTAAAGCTAAATAAATTAAAGCTCTGATAGGGAGCGCCCCGGTAGGCGTGCTAGCTTATCAGTGCGGAGGTCGTGGGTTCGATTCCCACCAGAGCCTCTGGTATTGCAAACATCAGCTCATAAGCTCAATATACTCTATTCAAAAAAGGTGTGTAGTGTACAAAAAGCTTCTTTAAGAAACAGATGTTTATAATTTTAAAGCTTTCGTATGTTAAAAATTATAAGCTTTAGAAAGATAACTCTAGCCCGTTTGGTTACTCAACAATTTTGACAAAGTTCTACAAATTTTTAATGGATATTGTTGGTTTGCACAAAAAAGAGAGAACAAAGAGATATTAAAGTGTAGAGTGTTTGCAAAATTTTTACTGAAGTAATTATTTTCAGCAAAAATTTTCAAGCAGAAAAAAAATATATGAGAAATTTTTGTTAATACAAATAAAAATGTTTTACAACTACGTTATTATATGCAAATGCAAAGCAACAAATATTGTAAAATGAACTATTGAAAAGATAAGAAAACTTTCTAAAATGTTTTTGCTTAATATTTTACAACAAGAATCGACCAGGTATAATTTGCATTTGGTTTTCTAAACAGCTGTTGAACTTGTACATTATTGCAAATTTTTCGTTCGCATACTTTTATTTAGAATATTTTCATTTTGAGGGTTAATTTGTCTTTCTCTGTAATTTTGTAACTGAGTAATACTTACTGGACTTGACTGAGAAAAGTAAACGAATGGACCTTCTGTAAACTATATTTTTGCACTTTTTGTTTAAAGTTTTATGATGAGTTTTAGAGAGATAATTTTATAAACTTAATTTTTTGTAATTTTAAGTGCAAATTCTATTATGCAAATTTTTTACATTGTCTTTACAACAGCTTAAGGCTGAATTAGTTTGCACGTAACGTTCCGTGACAAATCAGCTGATTTATTTTTGGTTTATGAAAAAACGTGTGTGTCGTTAGTTTGTCGGTAATATAACGATACGTTCCGGACTAAACTATTAAAATCATAATTTTTTGTTCTACGTTAAGCGACAGCTAAGATGTGATTTCATTTAGACTAGACTAGTTCATTTTGATGAGCGTTCTTTTTAGTTAAATTTGATATTAAGAACTATTTCACTTTCTTAATTATATCGCATGTGATAAGTTTGTTCATTAGACAATTTATTTAATCCATCGCTACACTATTTTTTCATTGGCTTTAAACTATTTTTTCATTAGACTTTAGACTCTTTTTTCATTGGCTTTAGTAAACAAAAATAATAGGAAGAAATATAAGTTGAATAAAATTACTACTTAGAAAGCAACATTTTTTGTGGAAAAAAAATGTTTTATAATAATTTTATTTACTTAGTTTAACTTTGAATAAGAATATTCAAATTTGTTTAAAAAAAAAGTAATTAATAAGAAATAAAAGTGTCTCCGTTAAAAGGTATTAAAATGAACGATTGAACTTAATGAGCGATTAGTGGTGAACTAGGGCCTTAGTTCAATTGAACTAGGTTGTACACGAACGACACTAGGTAAAAAAATAAACAGATAACACAATTTTTTTTTTAATTTTTAAAGACAATTTTTAAAAATTAACAAATAATAAAAAAGATTTTATGCTGGATGACGTAAACTAATAATTTTAGTTCCTGGAAATTACCTTATCTACAAATAATTAAACAAGGACTAGAAACATTTAGCCAAATCAGCTGACATCGAAATACTAAGTACACAAAAAGGTTATCCAGCACGGCACGTTACAGAAACGACACGGAACGGAAAGACTAATGAAGCCTTTATGCTATGGAACGAAACTACAAACATGTGAAATTTATATTTTGTGCTAAATAAGCTTTTTACTAAATTCGTTTTCCATCAAAATAATCAAATTTTTTTTAAATAAGCAGGGGTTACATTTACAAAGACAACTTAATTATTTGCCAGCTTTAAAGTAGCGAAATCAAAAAAGAAAAAAAAATCTCAAAAAAACTGCCTTTGTAAAAATACATTGAAAAAAAAAAATGTTCACTCATATGTTTCTTAGTTTGTTTGGCATTAAATAATATTCTGTTGGCTTCTTGTATATGTTCTGCTTCCTCCACGGATTCAACAACTCCTTTACTCCTCAAGCTTATGATATTACTTTTGGTTGTAAAGTAAAAACGATTTGTTGTAGTTGTTGTTCAGTTTTAACAAATAATCATACCAATATAAGGAAAGTACAACTTTTATACATTGCTAAATGTGTATATCTCTACGCTTATAAGTCTGTCTGTATGTCTGTCCATCTGTTTTTACATTTGTTCTAAAAGGAAGACAATCTTGTTTTTGGATTTGTACGTACGAGTACGTTTTTGTAATTTATGAGCAAACTTAGAGTTGCAGCTTATATCAAGTACTCAACTACGTACAACTACTGCTTGTTGGTTAGGGTGTCCCCAACTTTTTGCTCTAGCGAATTTCGCAATGTAAGAGTACTTAAACAATGCATAATTAAAGAGCTAATTATGGGAAAAATAGCAAAAAATGGTAGCTGGCTACCAGCGCTTCAAGTTTCCTCAATATATTGTTTTAGGCAGAAAAAAAGTTATACGTCATTTGTGTGCTCCTCTGTCGTGAAATTATCAATAAAATAAAGTTCGGAATACCCTATTGTTAGTTGCATTGCTAATATTGTTGGTGCTTGCTGCTAATGCTCTAGCTGTGTGTTTTGTTTTTTTTTCGCTGTTGCTTTTTTTATAGCTGCTCCTGCTTAAAGCCAAACATTATGTCTGCTATAACATATGACTCTATTTGGCGGTTAATATCTAAAGACTGTACATAACAAATTTTTATTTTATTAGTAGAAAATAAATTTAATTTTATGTGTTTTATACTAAATTTTACTTCAATTTTATGGAGGAAACTTAAAATTTTACTAATTGTATAAAATAAAAGAAAAGATAATCCTCATTTGTATTTAAGCAAAATTGTAATATACCATATAAATTTTTTGGTTTATCCTAAAGATCTTTTATGCTAAAATTTTCAGGTGTTTTTTTTCTTCATTTTCTGTTACTGCATATTTTATGCATTTATGCATCTTTTTTCTTTCATGTGCGCTAAATCGATCGCATTCCTGTTAACAGTTTTTTGTAGTAATTTTTTTTTTAATTTTCGGTAGCCAAAAGTAAGCCAGTCTTCTTCCTTCTTTTGCTATCTGTTAGTTAACTTTTATGTTCAATAAGCCTGGTTGTTGATATTCTTCATCCTTAACAGATTTTGTATGTGTTATTGTCATTGTCTGCATAATATGGCTTGTTTAGCATACTTTAAAACATCAGCAGAAACAAAAAATGTATGAAAAATAAACCGCCTTGATAATCAACATTTAAACTCTTATTTTTTTTATCCATACATTTGGTATGATATTCCTCTCTGGTACGCACGATTGATTTTTAAAATATCTTTTCAAGTTTTCAGCTTATTCATTGTTGTATATTTGTAGTAAAGTATCAGAAGTAACAAAAGATGTTTCTTTTTTGTTTATTTGTATTTTTTGCATAATATTCAATTTTATAAAATATTTTGTCATTGTTGTTGCTGGTAGTTTTTAAAGATAAATTGTTACACTAATGAGCTATTTTACATAATATGTCTTTTGGTTATATTACTACTAAAGGAGCTTTAAAGTAATAATAATATAAAAGGTTAAGATATTTTTGCAGATATCATTGATTGTACTTGGGAATAGTTGTATAGTTGAATGATAAAAGGTTTTTAGTTATTTTTATGTAAAATTTTAAAGAGTTAATTATGGGAATCATGGTAACAGTTTTTTTTTTTTTTGATTAAAGTTTTTCTAAATAGGAAAGGTTTTAAAAAGAGCTTTTTGTTATGCTGAATTTAAAACTTTCAAGCAAAGTTTAGAAATAATTTTATTAGTGACAGCTGGGAACAGTTTAAATTTACAAAATAAATTTGATATGATCAAATTAACTCTTTGGACACATGAGATCAACCCTATGGCGACAATGTTATACATAAACGAGAAAATATTTTTTTCTGCTAAACATGAACATAAAAACATTTTTAAATCGCTCAAACAGTTTTCGAGAATCATCAAAATTTAATGAAAATCTAAACAAAAAGAATAAAATCGATAATGCCGCCTATATGACAACCCACACCAAGTATAATTTGGGTACCGATTGGTATGTAGACTAGGTCCAAATGTGTTTAGATTTTGTTCGAACTAAGGGGCTCGATTTATGGTCTTTTATAAAGGGTTTGTTCTTGGAATAATAAAAACTTATTTACCAAATTTCATCGGTGATTGTGAATCGATGGGTGGGTCACAGTCTAATATTTTTGGAAGTTATAAACATCTGCACAAACTCATAATACCCTAACCACATATTAAAAAACTTTATATATATTATGAAAAACTTTACAAAACTGAATATTTATTAAATGTTTATTCATATTTATGAAAGTTTTCTTAAATATGATGCAGAATTAAAAAATATTAAGCAACTTTTATGATATTCTTCTTTATAATTATGAAGAAATTTCATCGATTTTCATCTATATTTATGAAAAAGTGTTATTATATTTGCGTTGCATCAATACGGTGAAATTTATTGAGAATAAGTTTGTTAAGTTTTTTATGATATTTTTTATGAAATGATGATGATTTATAAAACATTTGTCATAAATTTGTATGAAATACCAAACTTCATTTATAAAACATTTCTATTAATAAGATTAAACTATTTTCTTTGAGTTTTAGGTTAGGTTGAAAAAGAATAGGTTTCGGAAAGTGAAAATACTGATCACATCCGACAATTAAACACGAAAGTTGGCTTGTTCTTCACTCCCTTATAGGTTCGAATTTTTCCCGGGCTTTCGACCGGCTGACTTTTGTCAAAACAAGATTTTTTAAGAAACCTTTTGCATTACTTAAGTATCAAGTAAGTCTCAAACCAAGCAGGTTTCCCTGAGTGTGGGCTATAAAAAATCATATCTCAAAAATATTTTAGCGATTTGGAAAATGTTTTCAGAATTTTTATTACCACTTTCACCTGCATATAAGGTCAGATAATTTTAAGAGCAGCAACGATATAACAATGCTGTAAAAAGCATGTGAAAATTTTAAGTCTTGGCTTAGCCCTTTAAGTGCATTCCAAGCATCAACTTTTGAAATTAACTCTTTTCGGGTCGGTGGTATTAAAAACATACCACTTTTCTAAATATTTTTTATAAATTATATGCGCATTGGTGTGGTACAAATACTTTTTTAACATGTAATCTAAAGCTACCATTTGATAAAAAAAAATATATTTCAGGTGCGAAAAATAAATATATATGGAATTTATTTCAGTACAAAGATGAACGTCAGAGAAGTCCCAAAAGTAAGCAAAATTCTATAAGTCAGATAACATCATTTTCTGAGTCAAAACAGGGACCAACTACAATAATCATCCTCGACTTGTAATGTGCCTCTTTATCCAAGCAAAACTAAGTCATTCTTTAGTGATTTTCATAAATAAATCATTAATTTTATGCGCGGTGGTATACATGTATGTAATAATATGGCCTTGCTCAGAATCCTACAAGAATAACAATTTTTTAATACATATTTTTCAATAAAACTCGATAATAAATGAAAGCAAATTAAAATTTTACTCAATTTTCACTGATATCTTATAGTGCCCCGGAAAGAGTTAAATGGCGTGATAATAGCCAGACCTGGGCGATCTCAATTACATTTTGCTATTATTCATTTGGTTAATTGGTTCATATTAAACGTTTTCTTGGAAAATTCGCAAATTTTTTAATACCAGTCATGAGTAATAAAAAGTGTTTATGTTTACTTAATTACAGTACAGTAATTCAATTACATCTAATACATGTAATTGAAGTAATTGAATTTAATTGTTTGTAGTTTAATAAAAAAGTTTTCCGTTCCATTTAAAAATAAAGGAAGATACATTTATTTTTTAAAGAAACATCTATATTAACTTTTTTATACATTTATTCGAAATAATTTACTATCATTTACCGATTTTTTTCAGTTTCATTTATTTTTTTCATTTGTTTGAAATTTAATAAAAATTTAACCACAAAACGGAAACTTGTGGTTTATTTGTGTCCGTAACAGTTATTACAAATTTAAATTTTGTTTTCTGTTTCAAAAAATTTTAATTTGTTTTTTTATTTAAATTGGTTGTATATATACAAAATTTTTCAATACAATTTACAAGAACTTCATAAACACACATACATATACAAATACATTCACACAAAAAGTGTTTATAGCTTCATATGCATACATACATTTTGTATTGTACGAGTATATTAAAAAAAACAAAAAATACAAAAACGGAAATAATTTCAAATAAATGAAAAAAACATTTATTTTTTAAGGATTGGTGGGTAAAATTTTGACATTTATTTCAACTGATTATATCAGTTGTTTCTTACGGATATGTCAGGCATTTAATTTAAATGAAAATTAAGTAGACCGGTTTTTAAATGAAATATCATTTCTTTTAAATGATATTTTCAGTTATTTTAACTTACAAACTTTTTAAAGTGTGGTATTAAAAATATTTTCCGAGAAAAATGTTAATCTCCCAAAATGAGAGCGTATTTCTGATAAGATTATTAATAGGAACAAATTACACAAGTGAATAATAGCAATATAAAGAGTTTTTTATCGATGACTTTTCATCATTTGTTGACGTATATCGGCAATAACATGGCGAATGTTGTCCACAAAGTGGTTAATAGTTTCGGGCTTATCGGCGTAGACTAGCGAATTCACATATCCTCACAGAAACTAGTCTAGCGGCGTTAAATCGCACGATCTTGAAGGCCAATTCACGGATCCGAAATTTACTTATCAGAATTAGGATCAACGGCAATCTTGTTTTGAGCCCCTTTACCGAATCTACACCTTGCTAGGTGATCGCATGGCTTCATTTGTTGCACGAGTTGGATTTAGTAAGCACGCAAACCAAGATCTTTCCGCAAAATCTTCCATAAAGTGGGTTAACGCATATCCAATTCCTGTGCGCGATGGCGGATAGACTGATTCGGGTCTTCCTCTACGATACGCTCTACAGCAGCAATGACTTTTTCTGTACATACTATACGACCTCTCTGTTAATGCGAATTATAATTTAGAGTAAACGTGGTGCGAAAACGTTCCATAGTTAATCGAATTAATTGCTCTAATGGCGATTATGTTGACCGTATAATGGTCCATGTCTTTCAAAATAAATTTGCGCAATTTGGAAGCGTTGTTCGGGCGTCAGTCTATTCATGTTGAAATGCCAAACCAATCTAAATATAAATCACTTGACAGCTGACAAGATGGCCGCCAGTTAAAAAAGTGTTGACTACTTAAAGTTCTACATCTGTATAAAAACACCCTTTATAATTGATATCACTTAGGTCCGATATTATTATACCACGAATAATAGCCGTGGTACTTATTAGCAGGTTAAAAAAATTAATTTAATGTCTTTAAAATTTTAATATAAATTTTATTTTATTTAGTAAGTTCTTTGAGATGTCACAAGCTGGCTTAAATGTTTATAAATCATTTAACTAAGGTCCAGTAGTTGATTTATTTTGTATTCTTTGGCCGTTTCATTTTCCACATGAAAACAGTTTCCTTGGATAAAGTTTTTAGCTTTTTAAATGTTAACTTTAATAGTTGCTTAGAGTATGAGCTATTTTTTAATATTATCTTTTTGCCTTTATTTCAAAAATATAACTTAAGTTTTATTTGTTTTTATAAGCCTTAAAGAAGACTACAAAATCTACAAAATAGGACAATGTGAAACTATGCTAACAAGTTCTAAAAACAAATAATACTTTTTATAAATTGTTATGGTGTCAAGTATTTTTGTAGTTGTACACTGTAACAAAAAACCTTGTGATATATCAGAAATTACTCCTACTTAATTAAAAATTTCCTGATCAAAATTAGTACATCTATACAATTTTACTAAGGCTATTTAGATTTCATTTTTATGATTACTTGAAAGCTAGGGAAGTTGCAATAAAACTACTACTACTTTAGGAGAATTAATACTAATTACCTAATATCCAACATAAATTTGTTTTGCTAAATTCAGACTAGCAAGGAAGGTATAACCGAGGTCGATTGAGCTGAAAATTTAATATGTGATAGATGAGAAAAAAAAACATGTCACTTCTCTAGTGGCCCAATTTCATGTTTCCCTTTTTCATACTTCCCATAATAAATTATAGTTAAATAGTATATCAAATGAAGGGTATTTCAAAGACCATTTTTCACCCTCTTACTTAAGTTTAAGCCCCTAAAAATGTGTACTTGTGTGTTAGATTTTTAATCTCTATCACATATTCAAATTTCGTAAGAATCAATGGATACCTTTCGTGTAGGCTTTTCCCTAAGTTCTAACATACCGTTAGATAAATTATTATAAGTGTACATATTTTAAAATATATTTTTGTTTGTTATAAAAGCCTTAAAGTAGGCAATACATAGCTTCTATAGTATGCTCACTTAAAGTATGCAAACAATATATATGTAAATAATTTATAAGTTTCTGGGTACTCAATTTCAAAATTTAAGAAATCTATTTCCTTAAAATTTTAATTTATTTTTGTAATCCTCCTTCGTCTTTATTTTAATATGTAATAAGTTTATGTATTATAAATAATGCTAATGGCATGTTTATTCTATAGCGTTTTTTTGCATTATTCAAATCCTTTTTTGAAAGAAATAGTAAATAGACTTGAAAATATAATATGCATTTTATCTATTATTTAAATCAATAACATATTTTTATTTTCTAAAATAAAATGCAGACCACTTCCCTCAACAAAAAGCAAAGTTATGTTATGATTTTTTTCCATTTCCAAGGAACAAAAAAATACAAGACTCTACTAAAAAAGCCTTTTAGCTACTTCTAACTAACATTGAACGGCAATCAAAGAATCAACTTGGAATAACACAACCAAACCAACTACCTTACCATTCATTGAATTACTATTATATTGATGGTATTATACAAATCAATGCAATTTCTTAACTAAACACTGACCTTAAAAGCATACAACCCATTATTTATTAAAAGACCTAGAAAGCATAACAAAAAAAAAAAAAATATTGGAAAAATCAACAATACAACATCATACATCTACATGGTACACTTGCTTTATTGTTGGCAAAAACGAAGAAAAAAATCATTGGAAAGATCATCCCAACCAAGCTAACCATACAACAGACATTCATCTATAAATGTTTGTAGTTTTTTTCCAAATTTTTTCTTCTTTATAAGCTTTGAAGCTTCTGAGTTTTATGTAGTAGTTGGTTTTTCTTTTGAGTTTAGGTACATGTTGCATAGTTAGAACCTGAAGCAGATATTTAAAAGAGTATATTATTTGGCATTTTCTTTTAATTTGATTCAAAAAACACAAAATGTTTTTGAATAGAAACATTTTAATATTTTCATACTGTTCATCTTATTTATTTTTTAATGAATTTGGCCTCAAAATTTCTTAATTTAATTCTTTTTAAGAATTCACTAACCGGAAAGGGAAGATTTTAATATTTTTATATTTTCCATAACATTTTTGTCGTTCGGCAGATTTTTATAAATTTTTCCAAAAATACGATTCACGTAATAATAAAGGGAATTGTGGGACTTTTAAATGTTTTGCATATTTGGTTAAGACATAATCTTTACTAAATTACAGCAGAGCGCCCCGGTAGGCTAGTTTATAGCGTGCTAGCTTATCAGGGATCGTGGGTTCAATTCCCACCAGAGGCTCTGGTCTGTTTTTGCTACAACGAGCCGATAGCCTTTGTTGCTAGTGCTCTGTTAGGGTATTAGGATATAATTTGTAATTATATCACTAATATAAATAAATATAAATAAAAAAATTAGTTACAGCATACAGTATCGACCTGTGTGAACTGGCTTAATAAAATCTATACTTAATTAAGGTTTCCAAATACCTATGAAATTAAAAAAAAAATATTTTCAAATATCTTTCAAAGAAATGTTAAACCCTTTTGTTTATTTGTATTTAATATTGAATTTATGTATCCACCTTGCTTTAAAAAAAATTGAAATTTTTAAATTTAAGATACTTAATTTTATCATAACTTTTTTGTGTATCGGCAGATTTTATTAAATTCCAGCATAAATAATCTCAACATTATTCTTAATATTTTGTGTAAGTTTCTATACTTTTTGCAATAATAATTAAAAAAAAAGAAATCAATTCAGATTCAGAAAATACCAAATAAAGTTCAGAATTACCATTTGATGATTTTTACAGATTTTCCATTTGATATTAAAAAAATGTTATTTGTAATACAGATTTTCTATTTGAATATCTGAAACTATTAATTGAAATCCATTGAAATTTATAAAATATTCATTTGAAATTTAAAAAATATTAATTTGTAATTAAAAATCATTAAATATTAACTGAAATTCATTTAATATAAAATCGTATTCACAAAATTCCATTTGAAATCAAAAACACATTAAATTGATATTCGGAAAATATTAACTTAAATTCAAAAATTCCCTATGGATTTCTGTAAGAATTTAATTAGTTTGAAAATCTTAATTAATATATTTGAATTTTAATTTATATGTTTTTAATACCATTTAATATGTTTTTAATTTTAAATAGAATCAACTGAATTTATATTTACATTTTCTTAATTTCAACTGATATTTTATAAATTTTATTTGATATTTTCTAAAATTTAAATGATATTTTCTAAATTTTTAATTCTAATTTCAAATAGAGTTTTTAAATTTCAATTAATATTTTCTGAATATCATAATATATATTTTCTGAAAATAAATTAAATAGAGATATTTACAATAAGCACTTTTAAGGGCACGAAAAATGTTGATGAAGGTCAAAGCTGACCAGATAATGCATTCCATTCAGCTAGCATCTAAATAACTTTTTCTCTGTATTCTCCATGATAAGAATTTTTTTAATTTGGAAAAAAAATTCTATGATCTCGAACCAGACTAAAAATACATTTTTATACATATTTTGTGAAACTTCTACCCCATGGTTTAATAAAGCGAAAGGAATAATTCTGCCAGAAGAATTGTGTGTATTTTATTATTAAATTTGCATTTCATTTAGCATCTAAAATATAATTTAGCCGAAATATTTTGAAAATAAATAAAGTATTTTTATTTGTTCAAGCTTTAAAATTTATTATAAGTTTTTAATTTTACCTTAAATAATCAATTTTAAGTAACTTTTTAGTTATAATCAATATTTTGTTATGCCGCTCAAATACAATTAAATCGAAATCCTTTAAAAATATAATATATTAATTGTTATCTTTATTTTAACTTTTTCTTTTTTATAACTAATCTATTTTTTGAGCTTAGGTTTGTTTTTTTAAAAAAATATTATTTATTTTTCAATATTTCGCTACTCCATTGTGAAGCATCATTTTGTTTTATAATTTGACATATTTATTATTTCTTGAAGATCCTACACAATGGAGTAGCGAAATATTGAAAAATAAATAATATTTTTATAAAAAAAACATTCCTTAAGCTCAAAAAATAAATTAGTTATAATATATTATAATTTTAAATGTGGTCCAATATGTGTTTTTTGTTTTTGGTTTAAATGTTTTTAGTTTGTTGGTGAATTTTTATAAATTTATCATTAATATATACATATGTTCAATATAATGTTAATTATTTATAATAAGTTTGTTAAGCCCCATATTAACTTAAAGTAGAGCAAGTAATATTTTCAATAATTAACTCCTTTAAACCGCTGACCTGCAGTACATATTGATATCAAACTTAAAAAATTCAATACTTATTCAATAGAAATTCTAAAATGTTTAGAATAGAATGAAAGCAAGATATTTTTCTTAGCTGTAACCGGCAGCAGCAGCATCAATAACATTTCATGGATTGTTTTTTCATCGTTCTTGTAGTTGTTTCTTTTTTTACTGTTTTTGAACATGTTGGAGTTTGAAATTTTTTTTTTCGAATTTCGTATAAACCATGTAAGTTTGTTGTTTGTAGTAGTTATGTTTTCAGCTGAAACTTAAAATTATGAGACCACCTTTGAGCAATTGTTATTCTTGTAAAAAAAAGCGTTGTTTTTCCTTAAGATTTTTTGAATTGTTTTTTAAGGTTTGTAGTATAGTTGTTGTAATTTATTAAAAAAAAATATACATAAATGTTTAGTTTTTTTTAGTTTGTTGCCTCACTTGAATATTGTTAAAATCAATAATAACAATAGCCCTTTTGTTTATGCATTTATGCTTGAGATCTCCTTCAACGTCCAACACCGGCCATTGGATGAAAATTGTGTGAGTTTTACTCTACTGTTACGCTTACTTTGCAGCCAGCCATTTAACTTAAATATTTACTTTTATACAAACTTCTATTCTAAATGCAGCAGCGGCTGCAGTGTGGCATGCAAGGCATGACTTTTTTACATTTATAGCCCCTACTGCCTTACGGTCTTAAAAGTGTGAACTTTTTTTCCAATACTCTTACCACAGTTGTTTGAATAGTCATTATTATTTGTTTGCTGCATAAAAGCGTTTGTTGCTTTTTTATTTTTTTTATTTAATTTTTATTTTAGCTTAAGGTAAAATTATTGAATTTTTAAGTTGATTTCAATAGATTTTTTTTGGGAAAGGTATTTTCTTCTTTTATTTAATTTTCTTTCTATGGCGTTTTGTTTTTTTTTTTGTTGTGAATATGAAGAGGAAGATTACTTGACTTTTTTATACATATCTTTAGGGTTTAAAAATGACTCAACGCCTTCTTTTCAGTAAGTGTTAATGAACTTTATAATTTGTAAAAAATAAAAAAATCTAAACTGGGCTTGAATGTTATAACTGTTAATACAAGAATAAGTTGATGGTATAACTATAGAAAAATTTAAGATCTACTTAAATTAATTATACATTGCCTGAATTACTACATACATTTTTAATTGCACAGGGAAAAAATTGAATTTTATATAATATTTTTATTATATTTTTCATATTTACTAATTCCATTTTTCTTATATATTTTTCTTTACAGGTAAGCTTTAAAATTGTTGTTCAAAATATTTAATGTTCGTGAGTATTTTCAAAACTTTTAGTCATCTCCAGAAAGCTATTGTAGTATTGTATATTTTTATCTTTTTGATAAAATCAATGCGATTTTCTTGCAAAGACAACACACATGTTTTACATGAACTTCCTAGCCCTAGTAATTACAATAATAAATACATCTTGTATATTTGAGTTGGTGTACTAAAAAAATGTGTTTGTTATTTAATTGAAATTTAGAATTTCCATTTAGAATTTAGAAAACAATAACACTAGTTAACAAATTTTAAAAAATTTTGTGCGACAAGTTTGCGACTAATTTTTTTTATTGATTTGGGTCTCCTGAATCCGAAAATTACATTTAAAAATTTTGTTTCTGGAGTAGTTTTTGAAAAATTTTTAATTTTTTGTTTTTATATTTTAATTTTTCAGTAACTTTACCATTTTGACTATATCTCAAACTAGAACCAAGATATTTTTGTCAATTAAATAGCAAAATAATTGTCATTTAATGGTCATCATTTTTTAAATTGGTTCAGTAGTTTTGGACATATGGGTCAACATTTTACGGAAAATTCTCTTTTTTCTTGGCAAAAACTGATATCTGAAAATTTCAAAAAAATAAAAATGGTATTAATCTTGAAAGGCGAAATATGAAATAATTTTGTTTCTGAAACGTAGATCTTTCAAAAATAAGTCAGGGTACGTTCGTAAATGCAGAAAACTTGCGCATCACTACGGCAGTTATGCCAATTTATGTTGCTGATGCGTGATCATCTGCTGCAGATGCTTTGCTACTGCTCAACAACTGCACAGTTTACTTTTTAGAACGTTTTGCAAAAGATAAAAATATGTTCACCACAATAAATTAACAAATATTAATGAAAATCTTGATGGTAAAACGAAAACTTTTTGTTAACTTTCCAGCAAAAATAAATGGAAGTGATTCTTAAAGAATTAATTTTTCATTGATTCTAAAGTATAGTTTAGTTCTGATTTTTCTCTTCTAAGGCAGTTCTTTTTCACAACTTATAAAAATGTGATTTTTAATGAAATTTAACACTTTTCAAATCTATGACGCTACAAAAAGCAAAAAATTTATTGTAGTAAAATTTGCAAGAATTTGGAATAGAGATACATAAGGCCCGATTGCTGAAATTCTCGCTAAACTTTAACGATCAGTAAAACTCAAACTTTATATAGGAAACAACAAAAAATGTGTCAGTTAAACTCCCAGATAGAAGCTAACGGGAGATTGTGAGAATGAGGCTAAGGCCCGATTACTGATGTCCTGTAGAAATCTAAATTACAAATTCAAAATTTATTTGGGAAGAACAAAAGATTTAATATTTCACAAAACCATAAGAAGGGCTTTAGATGCAATGAAAAAGGATCATAAAAGAAAACTTCCACCCTATGATACCCCTATGTAAAAATCATTGGTTCCGATCCAAATTTTCATAACACCGGAATCAAAATCACTGCTTCTTTTTCTCTTCTTTTGCTACTTTTTTTTTGCTGGGTTATAATAAAAAAAAAATTAATAGAAAGATGAAACGACTTGATTATTAAAAATCAATTAAAATGAAAATGAAGACTGATTTCACAATATTGCATCAGAAACTTTAATGATGCTATAGTTGCAACAATTTGCGGCAGCACTGTCAATTGTTTGCATAACAAAACGTTTGACTTAAATCAGTGCTGTCAAGTGATGCTTTTTTGCATGTTTTATTTTTATTATGCTGCACTGGGCGCAACTACTGCATACGAACGTACCCTCATTTACAAAGAACATCTATGGGTACCTTATTTGAGGTTTTTTCCCTTTTTTTGTTTTTATTACCAAAGTATTAAAGAAAAATAAAATTAACTTTTTGTTTTTTAAATATTGTTTATTGATTTTCTTTAAATTTATTTGTATTTCAGTATTAAAAATAGTTGTTGGACCTTCTTTTACGTTTGATTTTCAATCTGCAGTCTCAAATAGGCGAAAGCTTGGCCTTCCTTATTCAAAGCTTTGACGAAGTTTTTCAAGAGTCCAAATTTTATATGTACCCAGCAAAAAAAAGTAGCAAAAGAAGAGAAAAAGAAGCAGTGATTTTGATTCCGGTGTTGTGAAAATTTGGATCGGAACCAATGATTTTTACATAGGAGTGTCATAGGGTGGAAGTTTTCTTTTATGATCCTTTTTCATTGCATCTAAAGCCCTTCTTATGGTTTAGTGAAAAATGAAATCTTTTGTTCTTCCCAAATAAATTTTGAATTTGTAATTTAGATTTCTACAGGACATCAGTAATCGAGCCTTAGCCTCAGTTTCACAATCTCCCGTTAGCTTCTACCTGGGAATTTAACTGACACATTTGTTGTTGTCTCCTATACAAAGTTTGAGTTTTACTTTTCGTTAAATTTTAGCGGGAAATTCAGCAGTCGGGCCTTATTTATCTCTATTCGAAATGCTTGCAATTTTTACTACAATAAATTTTTTACTTTTTGTAGCGTCATAGATTTCAAAAGTGTTTAACTTCGTTAAAAATCACATTTTTATAAGTTGTGAAAAAGAACTTCCTTAGAAGAGAAAAATCAGAACTAAACGATACTTTAGAATAAATGAAAAATTAATTTCTTAAGAATCACTCCCATTTATTTTTGCTGGGTAATGGTGAGAGAATAATGTTTTCTTTCCTTATAATAGGTATATAGTTTATGTAGTCTTGACCCACTGTAAACGAGATGCGAGTACTTCTGCGTTTTCTTTTGTGAGCTCCAAGTCTCTGACCAAATTATTTAATTAAGCCTGAGTAAGTAAACGGCTCTCTCCACTTGAGTTATAATTGTCTTAAGGTGAGTTTTGATTTACAAATGATGAGTCGGATCTTACGTTGGTGTTAGTTGATTTTGGATATTAAGGAATGGACTTTACATTTGAATTAGGAACTGTAAGACTGTCAGAGTCTACATTAGCATAAAACCACCTTTTTTGGCTCAAAATCCAGAACTCTTGCATTGACAAAAATAGCAATCGTCTTTATGATAAGATGGCTTTTTCGAAATCATTCGTACTCCGAATTTCATGCATCGGCTAATAAAAACAAATTTTAACACATGAGGTATTTATATTAAATAAATTCGTAAAAAATAATTTCAATTTCGTGCCAGAAGCCTATCCTGTAATATTTCTATAGCACGGAAGACATGTGATACTTGGTGTCCATTTTTCTTGCAAATTTGTGACAGGCATTCCAAAGTATTTCTGATAAATATCTTTGAGTAAATTGCATACCACCAACACATTCTCATTTTTTGTGTAACATAACTAATACATCTTCATGTTAAGACTTCTCTTTTTGGCATTTTTGTCATATGTATTTATGAGGGCACTTGCTTTCTTGTCTACATAATTTGGTTCTCAGTACCTGCTAAGAAGTACAACAATTTCACAATTTTTCCTTTCAAAATAGATTTTTTAACTGTACAATTTTAGTTTTCTTCAAAAAAAAATGATTTTTGTTCAGTAATTCTGTAAAAAATAGTAATATAAAACAAAAAACAGAAAAATTTTAAATTTGGATACCTTTATATAAATGATCATAGCTTTGGTATTTATCCATAGATTTTCTTTTGTGATATGCATTTTGTATTTACTTCCTTTAAAGCCGACTGCAAAACGTGGTCATATTTGATCACATTTTTTAATGTTCCTAAACATGTGATTGCGAATCCATAAAAATATATTTTTTCCACAGTTTTGTCTATACAACTTATCCAAGTTTCAGGTTGTTAATATCTTCGTTAATATATGCATTCATATAATCAACTCCAATTTTAGTCTTCATAACAAATAATACAAATCGGCATTTAATTAATTAAACCTCCCTCCACTTATTTTTATAACTTAGTTCTTTTTTCTATAAATTTGCTTTTTCCCCTTTCAAATCATCAATTTTTGCATTATTCTACCAGCATATTTTGTTAGAAATAAATTCAATATTAATAACAAATTCTTAGAAATATAAATTACCGAAAAATATTTGAATTTTCTCTTAAGTCAACCGCAAACAAAAAACAAAAAAAAAAACTTATTCAACTACTAAACAAATTGAAGTAGGTATCATTAACTATATTAAAAACATCAAAAAAGATACAGAAATATTTGAAACCCCTCGAAAAATTCGTATATTGTGGCTACTAAATCAAATTTAACAAACAGCAGTCAAGTACATAGTTTTTTATGTATTACAATCACCATTATATAAGTAAAAGAAAAAAAATTCTTTTGGCTTTCGCCAAAGAAAAAAAAACTAACAAAAAATATGATTTTCTAAAAAATATGAAGAAAAAACCATAAGATTGCCTATATTACGTGTTAAAGACCAGCAAAAATTTTATGTATAATTCATAAAAAAAATAAAAATACTAATTTCAAGAAGTTTATCGTAAATCCTTACAATTGAGTTTTGCTGCATCATATAAATTTAGAAATATTGTTAAAGAGATTTTAAACTCCTCAAATGCGTATTTTATAAATGTAAATCTATTCCGATGGAAAAAAAATTAAATTTCATAACAAACACAATTTTCAAAAATATAAAAACCATATTTATGTTGACTAAAATCTTTTGATGATAGACTCACACCAAGATTGAAACTTAAGTTTTATAATAAATCTTTAATTTGGTCCAAGAATACGCAGGATACCTTTTATAACATCGTCTTAAAAACTAAAGGAAAGGCACGAAGTATGCTGACGAAAGTCGGAGCGGACCAGAAAATAGGAAAAATTTTTAATTAAAAAAAAAAAAAAATTTATGATCTCGAACCGGACTAAAAATACATTTTCATATTTAAGAAAAGATTTTTGAAAATTTCAGAGAAAGAATAAATTTTGGTATAAGTAGCAAAGCGTTTAATTTTGCATAATATGTATTGAACTAAAGTTGCTATTTTGATCAATTTCACATTTTCCTAAAAACGTAATCGCCACATCTAAAGTAGTAGCACAAAAAATATAATTCTTAGATTGTACTTGGTAATATCTGGTTAAAGGAAATAATTTATCCCTTAACCTACCAATTTGTATGACCTTTTCCGCCTAAAGTAGGCAACGAAAAATTTGTACAAAAACTTATACGACCATTAGTAGGTTAAACTGAAAAGCATCAAGGGTTTATTAACCCTATTGAAATTTTATTTGCTGGGATACATGTAGTTTCTTTTATATTTTTGATGGGTTTTTTATATGCTCAATTTAATCAATGTATGATGAGGTATTATTAAAAGTAGCAGCAGCCAAGTTTTTATTTTATTTTTTTTTATTTTATTATGACACACATTTTCTGTCTGTCTTATGTGGATTTCTTGTTTCGAGGAAATTTGTAAATTATGTAGTTAGTGTGTACATTTGAAATGGTCAAGATTTTAATTCAAATATACATTCCATTCTATGTGGTAGAATATGTAGTAGGTTTTTTTAATGAAAAGTAAAATTTTTTTAAGGAAATTTTGTTTCGAGAAATTGTTACAAATCCCTATATAAATTGTTTATATTTTGATAGATTTAGGCTATTTTTAATTTTTTTACTATTTTCTGGGCATTTGGTTGTGAACTTGTTCAAACTACATGAATTTTTTCATACTACAAACATTTTTAGGGATTAGACGAGAAATTTAGTTGCCTTATGAAACCATACAGAAGACAGCACAAATATGTTACCTATCCAAAGGGTTTAGCGGCTATGCGGTCTGCACATTTGCGGCGCGATTAGATCGACATCTAAGATAGTAATGGATACGATGCTCTTCATAGATGTTCAGGTTAAGTATGAGGCTGCACTTGCATCTTAAAGACTGATAATGCTCGGGGAGTGGTCTTGGCCGATGTACCCAGCAACAGATAGTCCTTTAAAATCCACCAGGCTATCTCATTTGAATATGGAATGGTGTTTTGGCGGACTGTGATCCAGAGAGGGAGCGGTGGAGGGATGAAAGAATATTGGATAATACCAACTGGTTTCGGTTTCTTTTGTAGATATCTGGGAATATGAGTGTGCTTCCGGCTCCCGGATCACAACACCGTTTTTCAGGCAGAAGCAGTTGCAATTGCAGAAGGCATTCGGTTTTTAACTGCGACTAATTATTCATTGATAGTCGAAATGCGGTTAGGACTCTGTCAGTGCTGTCTGTGAAATAGAAGAGAGTTTTGGAGTTCAAAAGGATTATGAGCGATTATTATCGCAAGGGACGTCTGAGGTTGATATGAGAACCCGGACACTGTGATGTGGAGAGGAATGAGAAAGCCTGCCTGGGATGAATCAAACCTTTTCTCACCTATGGATAACGAAAATGAATCAGGGCCATTGGGCCACCAACATGCACAAGCAGATCTGGAATTGAGATAATATTGGTGCGATCAAAAAGAATTAGAGCAGGGAGAAACTTAAGGCTGGGGAAAAGGAAAGTGGTCAACATGATGGGTATTCTCATAGGCTGGTGACTCTGTGGTGTGTAGGGCCTGTTAAGAGGACGATGAGACTTTTGAGCACTTCCTTTATTTTTTCCCGAGTAGAAAAATTCGTTGGCACGGGGATGTTATACCGTCATTGGGGTGCTTGTGGGGGCTTAATATGGAAAAACTGAAGGGATACCTGAGGAATACTAATTTTTTTCAGGTATGCCGGAATGTTTATTTTGGCGTAGTTTTTTTTTTTGGAAAGCGCACAACATGCCGATCATCCAATTTTGGATGGTCATGAAGGGCGAGTGGATTTTTCTCCTTTCAACCTAAACTTACACTAACATACCTGGAAACTATTGACAAATTCAGTAAAAGTTATAGAAGTTGAAGAAAATTATCTTTGTTAATTAAATTTAAAATTTTTTTGATTCATTAAATATTATTGCATACCTTGAGGCGAATTAAAAAATAATTACGTTGTATTGCATACTTTTAACATAAGACTTTTAAAAAGAAAATATTGCATTCTCTTAGGTAAAAATCTATCTCTAAATAGAGAGCTGTTCAGATTTAGTGTTTTTGTTTATTTTTGTATTTATTTTAATCTTAAAATCTTAAATATTACATTAGGCTTTACTCTATTGATTACGTTTGTTGTTCTAAACTCAGCAAATTCCTACTCAAATTCAATTATGCCATACAAAAATATGTTTTTGTTTTTGGCTTTTGTGTACTTCCATCATAAAGGAAATAAAGTATAAACATTTGACTTGATTTAAGATGCAAAAAATGAAAACAAAAGGCATAAAAGCCGCTAGCAAAATCAATGCAACATAATGTGAAAAGAACAAACATGTATGGCAAATAATTTAGTACAATACCATGCCAAACCACAATAAAGCATCATCGTTTTCATAATATGTGCATCATCTACACAATGCATACAATACTGCAATAAGCATAAACATACTTTTAAAAAATAAACAAAACTTACGTACATTAAGTAAAATACACTATGGTTTAAATGTAGGCAGCCTGTTGAATTAATATTTGAATCAAAACTTTTAATTTTTTCGAAATTTAATATATGATAATCAGTTTGTTCACAGAGAACGGGCAGCTTCGATATAAATTAAGTCTCATTTATGTAAATAAGTCCAAATTTGAAAATGTTGACTTTCTAAAGCCTTTAAAAATAATAAGTAGCGATATTCCAAATTAAATTTGAATTTCTCGTAAAACTGATTTTTCTAAAACAAAGTTCGTTGCTTGAATTTCTATTAAGAATTAAATATAAAGTTTGTTTGGGCGCCATATACGCTATGCTAACAAAAACCATTAAAAAAAATCATTATTTTCTATTTTAATGTGTTTAATTATGAAATATGGATTTTTGTATTTTTTCAAATTTAGTAAATTGATAAATCCCATAATTCCTGGCACCCTATGTTCCAGTGGGAATAAGAAGAATAAAATACTAAAAATATAATCTCTAATACTTTTGGATCATATTATCTAAGAGGCAAAAGAAAATAAAAATTGTATGCAGTTTTTTTAAGAAAACTAATGCATTGTTTTTGCTAGACACATGCAGCATATAAGCTGCTGTTCTTGTTAAGTTGATAATCATGTAAAAATAAATCACATTTTCGCTTCCTTTTTTTCTTTCTCTTACTCTGTGTGCAACACAAAAGGCGGTAGGTTTTAAAACTATAAAAGGGCTGTTTTAAAACAATATGAACTAAATAGTAGGCTTTAACGCAAAAAAAAAAATCTAAAAAATTTACAAAAATGATCTACAATGAAAAGAAAAAAAGCTAATAGTTTTTTTGAAAGGTAGTACGACAAAAAAAAATTGTCTGTAAATATGCACTATTATTTTTGTTCAAAAATCCACCACACGTGTAGATTTAAAAATCATGTATTATGCACTCATGCATACTTTCAATTAGTGTTATTTGCTTTGGCCAAAAGAGTCCACCACCTACAGGCACCTTTTTTGCGGACATTCATACAAACATAGTTATTGTTGTTCAATGCAACTATTCATACGTTTATAAAGAAAAAAAAAATAAACTCCTTTTATGGTTAATGTTGCAAAATTTTGTTTTGAAAATTATATACTATGGGTCAGAAGATGGAAATGGGACTAACATTGTTATATCTGTCCGATTTTAGATATGTGAAAGAGAAAACTATACTTACGTGGACTATACGTTTTGAATGTGTATTAAAAAGTCAAATTTCACAGAAGTTATACAGGATTAGCAAAGTACACAGTAGTTATTCGTTTTTCCTTATCGTTAATTTTTAATTTTTTCCAGGATTTCGTGAGTCCTATAAAGTCATACATCGATTTACATCCCCGTTTGAACAACAATTTTCTTTATTTTAAAGGTGTTTATAAGAGTTGGCCGAAATTGAAAATGGTTGAAGTATTTATTTATAGGAGGAAGAAAACATTTTTATTGAAAAACTTAACAGACACTAGGAACTTATCAGATTGCGGCAGTCTCGTCTCATCAAAAGACTTATCAGTAGTTAGTTTATGTGTATTTTTATTGTTAAATTGTACCATTGCGAAAAAGTTGTAGAAAAATATTCCGCCCACACCAAGACATCAAAGTTACAGAGTTTTTAAAAAAATCGCATAAACTTCTAACGGTTAATTTGTGTGATATATCGTTTTACATAAGTTAATTTTTGTACTCAAAATTATTTTTGATAAAAATGGTGTTTTTAATTGCTGTATTTGACATTTTTTTACAAAATATCTAAAATTTTTCCTTGCAACTGATAGAATTTGCATAAAATAAAGTTTAATTAAAATGTATTTACAACTGCTTTGAGAGGCTCATATTAAGACAATTGTTATCAGTAAAATAAGTTTCCTTGCCATATTTTAAAAACTTCAACAAATTCTAATATTAAAATGAAATTTTATTTAAAGCAGATATTTCCAGTGTTATAAAAAAGATTTAAGGATATTTATGTAGATGATACTAAATTTTTAAGAAAAGAGTTTTTAGAATTGAAAATCATTTTTTTGAAACTTTGGCTCTTCTTAATATTACACAAAAATATTTAAAAAAATTTTGCATTATTTTTTTTAGTAAAATAATTTTTTAAGCGAAAACATTTTTTTTGGTTCACAATGAAAGAGTTCACGAGTAAAAAAGGCTGTAAAAATTTTTCAGGGAAATTTGTATCTATTTCTCGCAAAAAAAATTTTAGTAATTAGAAAATTATTAAAATCAACCGTTCGGAAGCAAAATCCTTATAATAATTTTTATTATTTTCTAAAGGCCTCTTTTTTAGCAGAACGCAAATCAAAGTTCGACTTTATTTATTTAAAGTCTGATTCACGTCAAGTCAAATTATTTAATTTAAAGCTTAATTGAAAACTTGTTTAATAGAGTTTTTTTATTAATATTATAAAAAATTTATTTTACTTTTTGAAAAAAACTTGCATTCATTTGCTTGAAAATTTTGCCTAATTTGATGAGCCTATAAGACTGTATTTTAACCCCTTAAGTTCTGTAAAATCCGTTACAGAAAAATATAAATTTTTCTTCACACAATTGTTTAAATTTTTTAATTTTGCATTTTTGTTCCAGTGTTAATTGTATAGAGGGAGACTACAGACAAGGCTCAATAACAGTTTTTAAGTCAATTGTAATGTGCGTAGAAGTTAGTTGTATTCAGAAAAGCTATTGGTCATGTATAGTATTTACTATAAAGCTCCAAGTATTTTGCATTTGTTTGTTTGTCTGTTTGCTGCAATTATTTCTTTCTGATGGTGCTGCATAGGTAGGGAGGCGCGATTTGGTGTTTTTTGTATATAACGGGTGATGGACAATTTTCATTAGTTATCATTTATTTAAAAGGTTTTGAATAACACTCTAAGTTTTTTTCAGCATATTGCACCAAATATTTTCCCATTAAAAAAAAAAAAACAAATATTCTTCATAACTAAAACTTTGGTTTAACCCTTTGACGACCAAGCGAAAGTGTGGTTGTCTAAGATTTTTTAACACATTTAATTGTACAGCTGAAATATATGCTAAGATATGGTAAAAGGTGATTTGTAGTAAAAATTACAATAAATGTAATCATTATAAATTAAAATTTTAATTTTAAATTTCTGTACCTGCAAACAAGCCGCAATGTCTTCGCAAGCTCATAAATGTAAATGATTTTAATATGTTACTGTCAAGCTAGGCACTTATGTATGTTGTTTCGGGCAGTTAACTGGCACTCAGGGCATTATTTTCTTGCGTGTCATCTGGACTTGCCCTGGACTGCATTGAGGCTCTCAATAGACTCGACGGGTACAACAGATTAATCCTATGCTGGGTACTTGAATACTAAATAGTAAATAGGCTCACCAGCCGGTTGGTCAACTGCGGGGTTCGTTATCATTTCTTTGGCCCTGAATCTTTCTGTGGGGTACCTCCTGAAATGCTACATTCATCTCTCCATCTAGTTAAAACTGCAGGAGACTTATTTCCCTGAATGCGAAAAACTTAAGGACCTTAACAGGATTTTTCACTGGATACTGTAATATCACCATTTAAGGACTAGGGATATATCTGATACGGACACTTGTAATTTCTGCGAATTGGACATTAAGCCGGCGGAACATATACTCTGCGTATGTATTAGTCTTGGCTTTAGGAGACTACAATTCCTTGGAGCACGTACACTATCCCCTTGAAAATTTAGAAATATGTACCTAGTAGGGTGGTTGGCTTCTTTCGAGCCTCAATATTTAGGACAAAATGAGGCCACACAAAAGATCGATGCATATGCTCTCTCTAATGTAATTCAATACTAGATCAGAGATCACAAAAATTCAGAATAATAAGAAAACAGAATAACAAATCAATGAGGATATATCAGAAATTTTGTAAAAAAAGTTGTTGAAAAACTCCATGCCATTCAACCCTAATATACAGGTAGTGATTTTCATTCATTTGCCTTAAATTCATGTACAAAATTTGGTATATTTTTTTCCTCTCTAACCAAATATTATTTGCCTAGGGGCTAATATTGTGTTTTTATGGTCTGTTCTTTAACGAAAATTTAAATTGTTCATTATGTTAACCTAAATAAATACATAATACCACGTACAAATACATATTTATTTGTAAAAAAAGGAAGAGAAAAACTTACACATAAATTCATTAAAACTTTATAAATGTCAGCCTTATTAATAATAAACAATTGAAAATGTTACAATAATTTTTAAAAAATTTTTTATAGTTTTTTTTATAAAAAAAAAAATCTTTTATTGTCTCAAATTTTTTGTTAAAGAAATCTATAATATTTTTTAAAAACATATTTCTATTAATTTATTTTCGTAAGAGCTCTTTTGTCAATTTTAAAAGATAGATGTATTTTTTTGAGGGGTTTTGTTTAAACATAAAAAATCTACTTTTGTCTATATATTATGTCATGTTTAAAAGTCTTTTATTTAATATAATTTTTTATGAGAGGGTGTTTTTCTTATTTATTTTTTCTTGTTATTAATATTTAATTTTTTTTAATATATGCATGTTCTTTGTTTAATAGAGTTTTATGTAAATGATTGGTTTTATGATTAAGTGTTTCTAATTTTTTATGATATTTTTTTTTTTACATTTTGTATTGTATATTTGATTGTTAAACTACTTCAGAGCTGCTGCTTTTTTTTAAAAAATATTTAATAGGAATTGCGTGACAATTTTGTTTTTGAGACATTCATATGAACAACAAGCATTAATGAATTGATATATGGTAATAAAAAAATAATATAATTAAATGTTTTTAAATGAGCTGCAGTTTATGGAATTTAAAAACTAAAAACTGCTATAAAGTTTTTATTTAACAAAAAAGTAATATATTTAATTTGTTAAAATTTCAAAACGTTGACGATAAATAAATCTATAACTTTTTTTAAAAATAAAATTATGGTTCCACATTTTTAAGAGAGTTTAAAATCACCTTAAGGTAGAAATAAAAAATAAGTTCACTTTAAATTTTATATGCTAAAATTCTGTTTAAATAAACCCTCAATTAAGTTGTATGTTTTGATGATGGGATATTTACACTCATGCTTAGACATTTAACTTCCTTTTCCTAAAATTTGTATACATTGTTATTTTCATTTAAATTATCTCAATGTTATTAAATGTTAAACAATATTTTAAAAGTAAATTTCACAGTTTTAAGCCTAAGGTCAAATTAATTTTAACAACAAGTCTAAGCTTTTATGTAACTACACACTATGAATTAATTATTTTTTTTTTTCCTTTAAAATTTTTTTGCATCTCATCAATTAAAAAACCAAAAAGTATAAAGACCCTCTCACGCAAGAAGATGAATAGCAACATAAAAAAAAACAACCCTGTTATTATGTTTGAATTCCGTAATCGTTAGTTTTCAACATTAAAGTCATAACTCTTAAATGTGTCAAACATGTATAGGAAAATCAGCAACTTAAGTAAATTTTCAAAACAGATATGACAGTATTTTATGATTATTTAGTTGTGGTAGTAAATATAGTAAAATAACCAACTAACCACTGTCCTTAAAGTCAAGAAAGGAATCATATATTTTGTTTTCATATGGTTTTTGATTGAAATCTCTTTGGCATAAAATCAATCATCATTCACTAAACGTATAAACTTTTAAGTAAGACTGGTCAACGAAAGACAACGTTTTTGAATGCAATACAATCTTAACTAAAATGTCTAAACTGTCCCTTTATTTTTATAGTTTTCTAAAGCAAAGATCAATTCAAAAGGCAGTAGTGTATTTTTATTTCATATAAATAAAACAAAACAAAAAAACCCTTAAGGATATAATTTTGACCCATCAAGCTCATTTATAAAATTCATTGAATTTTTTTTTTATTTTTTGGTATATAGCCCTCTAACAAAAAAAACATACATATATTGTATTTTGTCATAAATTTTTATATATTATTTATTTTTTTCCTTTACAAAATTTGAAATTCATATATATATTTTTTTGCGTTCTCTACTGTTTTGTTAATTGAATTTAGTTTTACATTCAAATACCGGATGTTTTTTCTCCATCCTATACAGACCTCTTTTTTTTGTTATTGTTGGAATTGTATGATGATGGGTGAGATTGCAAGGGCTTTGTGCATAAATCGATAATCAATATACAACATCTGTGTATATTTTTTGTTTTTGTGTACGTTTATATTCATATACATTTATGTTGTATGTTTTGTCATTTTTATGTTTTGGTAACATTGATATTTATATTTGATAATAATCTGGTTATACATATTTGTAAAGAGTCATTCATTTTGTTTGGTATACTGTATTCGTACTTGTTGTATATATTACATATAAAGCATGTTCATTTCATGCATCTTTGCATCATTAAACATAAGAGCAGAATTTTATAAATATTATTTGAGTTTTTTTCTTTGCTTTGGATCATCATTACTGATAGACTGTTTGCAAATATGTATTATTGAATTTTTTTTTTAATATTTTTAACAAAATTATCTAAATGAATATTGAATTTAAATTTTTTAAAGTTGTTAAGAATTTGTGATACACTCAAATTAATAACTTGGGGGGAAATATTTTAAACATCTGTTTATTTAAAAAGCGAAGTTTTAATTCCAATTAGTAATTATTTAGTTAAATATGGACTCCTCGAACTTCCCTCATAGTTATATGAAATGCAACACTGCTCTCATCAAAAACCACCTGCTAATAGACCACAGTCAAATTTTGAGCAAGTTCCGTCATTAGCTTTGCGTTTAACAGCTGTTCAAAACATACAACCTAGTGGATTTTTTTTTAAATGGAAAAAGTGAATTTCGAGTGCTCCTTAAACATTATTTTTTGCGAAAAACCCGTCAATCAAACCAATGTTCGAGATCCACAGATAATTCCACCTGTAAGACATTTGAGTATTTTTGTAAAATCGTTTCAGATCCGGGTTTCAAGAATTTGGAATGCTTTACCACGAGATTTAAGAAAATTTAATTATTCTTTACTTGATTTCAAGTCCAGGGTAAAAGAATTTGCGAAACTGCATGTGTTCGATGCCTTTTTATATATAAATTTTTTTTTAAGTACGAAATATGGGAGGAAAAATGTTGGAAGTTTATTTATTTATTATTTGCACATTATGATTTTGTTTTATTTTTTAAAATTTTTAATTTTTAATCTTATAATTTTTAATTTTTTAATTTTTATTCTTAAAATTTTTTTAAATGTGATCTCATATATGTATATATTATTATCTGGATATTTATTTATTGAATTATTAAGCTCTACTTTTTTCTAGAAGTTTGTTATTAAGATAGTAGCTTTAATTAACCACTTAAGGCCCTAATGGCTCGGTTATGTAAATGAAGATTTAATAAAAAAAAGTGGTTTACTGACTTTCGTTGTGGTCGCACAAGTACAATTGACGCTGAACGTTCTGGACGGCCAATTAAGATCAATACATCCGAAAATGTTGAAAAAATCCACAATATGGTGTTGGCCGATCGAAGAGTAAAAGTGCGTGAGATTGTTGATGATGAGCTTTCATATGGCAGTGTGGTTTCGATTTTAAATGATCAGTTGTCTGCAGGATGGGTGCCGCGTTTGCTTTCAATTAACCATAAACGTAATCGTGTGTCATGTGTAGTCTCAATGGCAAAATTCCATGAATTGGGCTACGAATTGGTACCTCATCCGCCATATTCTCCGGATTTAGCCCAAAGTGACTATTTCCATTTTGCACACCTAAAGAAATCACTCGGTGGAAAGAGATTTAGCTCTAACGATGAAATTATTGATCAAACAAATGCTTTTTTTATGGGCCTCGAAAAATACGATTTTTTGTCAGGGATACAAAAATTGGAGAAACGTTGGACTAAGTGTATTGAGCTAAAAGGAGATTATGTTGAAAAGTATTTTTATTTTTTGCAAAAAAATTACTGTGTTTCATTCAAAAAGTCACGGACTTATTGATCCGCCCTCGTAGTAGAGAAACTATAATTTGGGTAATTTACGTTAGGTTAGGTTAGGTTGAAAAGGGATGATCATGAGGGAGCGAATGACCCTAATGATTATCCAAAAATAAATGTCAGTTATTCGGCATATTGTGCACTCTCTAATAAGTAGGCCATAATAAATATTCCAGTCTTTAGTATCCCTTTAATTTTCCCAAATGAACCCCCCGCAGGCACACTATGATGGTATAATGTCTCCGTGCCAAAGCTTTACCCTAATCCTTGCTAAAGCCAATGGAAAAACAATAGAAACGCTCCAGAGTCTCATCGTCCTCCCCGCAGACCTCACACACCAATCCTTCCAAATTTCGAAAGGTATGATCGTAGCATAGAGTGGACTGTGAGAATTCATATTTTGTGGGCCGGTTGCCTCTTCCTCAGCCTTAATACTCTCTTTTTCCAACCCACATCCAGGTCACCCCACAGGACCTTTTTGATCCCACCCATATTATCTTCATTCCATATCTCCATGTGAATGTTGGTGGCCCATTGTTCAATCTCCGTTCTCGTCATCAGAAGAGGTCTTGGATTTTGATTATTAACAGATACCAGGTTTGATCTATCTCTGTCCAACTCGTCATCTCTTCTCAAATCCCTCTAATACCCAGTTTAAAACCATCCCTGGCCAACACTCCCCAGTGTCCGCGTACGTCGGAGTAAGCGTTCATAACCCTCTTGCAATTCAAAACCAACTTTGATTTCACAGACTCCACTAACAGAACCCTGACTATTAGTGAAAATGACTGCATAATCAGTCACAGTTAAAACCGAATGCAGTCTTTAAGAGATATAACCTCCGCATGAAAACCGGTGTTGTGATCCGGGAGCAGAAAGCATATTTCCATTCCCAGATCTCCACAAAATAAACATAAACCAATTCTCCCTTCAAGTTCTGAGACATCAGTGTAGAAATGACTTCCATTGGTATCATCTAAAACTCCTTCATCTCTCCATCGGTCCAACAATACACGCTGTTCCGCCACCCTATCGCATTCCATATCCAAATTGAAATAGTCTGGTAGATTTTCATGGTATTTAGTTCTAAAAAACTATCAAATTTTAAAGTTTACAAAAAATTACCGTAGAACAAAACAAATTTTCTTAAAACACGTTGAAACATTTATGTAGTATTCCAAACTACATCATAAAGATGCACCCATTCAACTCTCCGTGATACCAATGGACAGAGCGCAACATAAATACATAGATAAACGTGTAAGCAGACAAGTGGTGAAGTCGGTCAAAATACATCACCTCACACTTAAATACGTAAGATCATTGCGGAATGCGCCGTTATTAAATTCCCTATCAAGCCAAATTCACAAATTCGGAAATTAGCTCCATTCAACGCCAAGCCACCAACAGATAATCGTTCAATTGCCATTTATATCAGTACATTAGTGGCCCGGATACGTGCACAAGAAAAGCCTAATCCTCAAAGGCGAAAAACTTAAATCTACTCATACCATCCTCCGAAACCATCAATCCAGATCTAACCACAGAATTATTGGTAAAAGTGTGCTTAACTCATCCCACACTAAGGGAAATAAGATCGAACTGTACTCCGATCCTGTACTATCGTATGGATCACATAATGAAACTTCCTACAGAGCAACGATAGACTATTGCGACTCGACTCGCCCGAGATCCACTAATTTTTAAAATTAACTCTCAAAATAATTTAAGAAACTGACGCTTTTTAGTATGGTACTAAATGAATAAACTGAAATCTTTTTTTAAATCAGAGTTTTAATTCAATTTGAAACATGTTTGACCGGTTTTTACTTGCCTATTATTTTAAGTGTACAAATTTCACGGAAAATGTTTTGGAAAATTGGTGGAGAGTGCGCTGTTCAATGCCGTCTTTTAGATGTATTTTCATTTTGATAATTTTCAGTAATAAATAGAAGGAAATCGCTTAAACGAATCTGGGCATTTAACAATCAAGATCACAATCTGGAATAAATATAATATAACAAATATTCTTAATAGAATAAAACCATGTTCTTTATATGCGAGACATCTTATAAGCTATTTTTTTTTTTGTAAATTAAAACACTGTATACAAATTTAAAACTTATCGCATACTTTTAGGAATTTTTGTTGCAAAAATTTTTTTATATTCTTCGTATTTAACTTTATAAATTTTATTAATTCAATTTACCACACCAACAAACAAACATATGTTTTTGCCTTCTAACCCTAATCATGATAATATCCTGCTCTCACTGTCAATAATTGTTAAACTTGTGATGTTTCATGTCACTCTTGCGACGACTCCCTAATAATGTGTAAATGCCTTTAGGTTACAATCGTACACCCAGTAAAAAAAACCTCCTCTCTCACTCCTCAGCCATTCCTTCATAATCATTGAAGAAAATTAATTCATGGTTTTATTTTATTTCATTGTTTTCATTTTATTATAAAAAGACCCACCACATGCATATTGTAATACCACTCTCTACGTGTTATATATTTTTATACAGTACAGTACGATACGTACAACCATTTGGCCAATGTCAGCCCTTAAGGTAAAACAAAAAAAAAAAAAAACGTAGAACATAAATATAAATTTTATTGTTTAGCACGTTTGCCGACTAAAGTTACAATTTTACAAAAGAAAAAGAAAATAATAACAAACCACAAATGGCTGCTAATGAGACAAATAGCCTAAAGTTATAAAATTACTATAAAAATTACAAGAAAAATTTCATAAGAAATCAACATTTATTAAATCGAAAAACCAACAACAATGTAGAGAAAACATACATTTTTGTATGATTTACGAACTCAAACTGCTGTGAAAAATGAATTTAATATCTTTTAATCTCAATTTTTTATTTAAATAAAACATTGAAATCCTTTTATTTTAAAAATTTATTTTTATTTATCAATATTATGCCATCTTAGTTTTATTCCCCTTTTTAAAAAAATAATATAAATCCCTGCGTGTATTTGCCATTTTTTATCATATTCATCATAGTTCTTTTTTGCATATTCAATATATTCAATGTCATCATCCCGTAACTTACTGTGATGTGTCTCTCTTTTTTCTCCGTATGATATGGCTGGCGTAGTTTATACCTTTTATTGAAGTAGTTTTTTCCTCTTTGTGGTCTTATCTTTTTGCCAGTTTACAAATTCATTTTTAAATATAGACAAAATTGGTTTGTTTGATCATACAGTAGTTTATTAAAATTCATGACAAGCAGCCCAACAACTGTTAAAAAAAATAACGAAAATAAAGTTGCAAATAAGAAACTGATAACACTGGTTTACAAAATAATAAAATTTTTTATTATATATTTCAATTATTTTTATTAATTTTATTTTGAATTCATTTTATTTATATTTTCCTGCCCAATAACAACCAATCTGTTCTCAGATGGAAATGAACGATAATTACCTCAATTTTCCTAAAACATTTTATTTTTAATTTTGAATTAAGTATTTTTATTATTGTCCAGAATTGTGAACAGGAAAGACCACTGGACAGTCGACTATCTACTAGATAGCGAATATTCCGAATATTTACTTGGTCTCTAGAGATCATTTTAGTAATACACCTACTGGAAAATATAGCTTACGAGTCAATCCATGTCAACTCAATCAGAAAAAGGGCATTTTTGGATTTACCATCTCCGATTTAACTGAAATTCACCAAAACTGTTATACTCGACAAGAATTCAACGAAACATAATTTTCAGATCGACTATAACTTTAAAACCGTAAAAGATACGAAACCCGTCTTGGTCTTTTTTTAGGTGAGAAAAAGAACTTTCAATGTTATGCATATTGACTTTTTTCACTGGAAGGTTTAAAGGTAATATTTTGTGGTCTAGAGTTTAAATTCATATTTTTCAAAATGCTTATCTTTGGTTTTTTTTTTTGTAAAAAAATATATGTTCAATATTGAATATTTATCTACATTTGTGTGAAAAAATCAAGGTGGACACTCGATCTTAAACACATATTTTTTTAAGGAAAAACAAAAAATGAGCATTTTGACACTTCCAGCGAAAAAATTAATATGCATATTATTTTAAAGAGCTTTCTTTTTTTTCTCACCTAAAAAATAAGGGACTAACACTAATTTTTTATCTCGTATAGTTTAAAAGTTATAGTCCTTTTCTGGCGATACTTTAGCCAAATTTTAATGTTTTTTTTGCCATTTTCATGACGTCATATTTCGGAAATCGAAATTTTCTGGACTCTGAAATTTGAACTTTGTTATGAACTTGTATAGTTAGACAGTTGTGGCGAATTTCATTGACGTCGGAGATGGTCGATCCGAATGGTGATTGAGTTCATGTGTTCACCTAAAAAATAAGGGACTAACACTAATTTTTTATCTCGTATAGTTTAAAAGTTATAGTCCTTTTCTGGCGATACTTTAGCCAAATTTTAATGTTTTTTTTGCCATTTTCATGACGTCATATTTCGGAAATCGAAATTTTCTGGACTCTGAAATTTGAACTTTGTCATGAACTTGTATAGTTAGACAGTTGTGGCGAATTTCATTGACGTCGGAGATGGTCGATCCGAATGGTGATTGAGTTCATGTGTTTTTTTAGAAAAGCAAGACATTTAAATAATTCTTGTGACACTATAAATATGTTCCTCTTTCGATTACATTAAACTAAATTCTCATGATCAGATAATAAATAGTATCGATTCCTCGATATTTACACAACCCGTATTTATAAATGGCATTGACTATCCAATGGGTCAAAGGGAGAAAGATCAGAACCTTGCGATATCCTTGAACTTAGCTGAAGCATGTTGGGTGAAATCACATATATAGCAACACATATAGTGCGATCCCTGAGAAAGCTTTAAATATATTGAGATAAGTTAATAATATTTGCTAACAGTGCGCTGTGTCACACTGTCTACACACAAAAAAATAAAATATATACTTATTTAAGAAAATTGTTCATAATTTTTAAGGTTCATATTATATATGAAGCTTACTTACTATTTATGAAGTGTTCCTAACTTCCCAGTGTTGTTTTTATAAATTCGATCATAATTATTGTGAACTTTGTTTATAAAGAAAAAAATAATATTTAATATGTCTTAATTCTTAAATATTATGAAAATTTCATAACTTAAAAATGGTTTTACAATTTCCCTACGTTATTCGATGGCGGCGGACATACATAACATGAAACATGATCATATGCTTTAAGAACGGGTTCAGAATTACAAAATATTATGATATACATTATATTATATATCATATTTTATTGTTTTCATATTTGTTTTACCTAATTTTAACAAAATTTTTTACCTTTAAATTCAAATTCATATACAAAGCATTTTGATTTATGTTATGGAGAGTTTCATAGCATATATGAATAGGTTCATACAATTTATTTATAATATGAATTATTTCCTAACTAAATTCCCAGTATTATATGTATTTATGAACTCGTTCCTTAATAATAAGATTTTGTACATTGGCAAATTTTTTATGTAAAAAATAATAAGTACATCTACAGACATTTTAAGAACCATTTCCTAATAAACGAGTACACAAAGTTTTCCAGTATTTTTTTTAATAAGCTGTTTATAAATACAACCTGAGTTTATGAAAAAGTTCTAAAATTAGTAGATTGGCAAATTATCATAAAATATTTATAAATAGTATGAATTTGTTTTTTGTGTGTATTCACTTAATAGGTGACGGACTCTAACAGTCAAACAGGTCTCTTGTAGAACGATCTCTACTAATGGTTTGCATCGCTTTCTAGAGTGCAGATAATATTGCGATTGGGCTGTAGTTTTCAGAGTTTTTAGCCGCAGCCATTAAATATTTAAATACGTGCTTTCGTTTAAGCCCCGGCTACCTTTTAATCACACCCTTTAACCCTTGAGAGTGAGATTGGGCTGCTAATACGCATATTTTTAGTAGTTACAAGCATCAGCTTAAACTCAATATACCTTGTACCATAAAGTAGTGAAGGGTATAAAAGAAAACCCAGTAGCAAATGGCCGAACTTATTTTAAATTGCATTTGTTTTCTTAGTATCAGTTTTGCTCTCAATTTTGCGTTCCTAAATTGTGCCTTTAAATTATTTCTCAATGTTAAATTATACAGTTTTTGTATTGAGAGGAAGTAGAACTTGTACTAAAGAGTGGTTAAAATTTAAGGGCCGATGTTGATTTTGAATAAAACACAAATTATTTAGGAAATTATTGTCATTTTTTTATTGTGATAATATGGTATGGTTCAACTATGTATGGAACAAAATATCGGCCAAATGGCCGCCGCGACCTCGTTTGCACACCTCCATCCGATGGTCCAAATTTTCGATGACGCTGAGGCATAATTGACGCTGAGGCATAATTCTTCCAAATAACCCAAAAGACGGTGCCAAATCACGTGATCTTGGCGGCCAATTGACATCGCCACCACGTGAGACAACACGGCCATTGAATTTGGCGCGCAAAGGAGCCATTGTTTCGTTAGCTGTGTGACAAGTGGCACCGTCCTGTTAAAACCACATATCGTCCAGGGTCATATCCTCAATTCCTGGCCACAATAAGTTCGTTATCATCTCGCGATAGCGAACATCATTTACAGACGGTAAATGCTTGGCCGTCCTCATGACACACTATCGCGAACAACAGCAATGTTTTCCGTAGAACGAACTGGGCGAGCATGCACAGGGGTTTTCACAGACCCGGTTTGCTGAAATTTGCCCACAATTCTCCCGATTGTGGACACATTTGGTCGATTATGATAACCAAAAAAAAAATCACGAAGTGCATGAAATGCATTTTGATTTGAACGCCCATATTCATAATAAGCCTGAATAACTTTAACGCGTTGCTCGATTGTGTATCTCTCCATGGTACAAATTGAGTTAGTCTGAAACTGAGAAATATCAAATGAAATGCAGAAAAAAACTTAATGTTAAGGTATGGTTTAAATTCAACATCGGCCTTTAAAATTTAACCACCCTTTAGTTGTCTAATTGTCTAATTCAAATGAACTAGTACATAACTGTTTCGGTACTCGTATTTTTTGCTACTGGGTATTTACATTTATGGCACAAAATGGCTGCAAGCTAGTGATATTTAGGTTAGAGTAAACATTTCTTTCATAAATGATAAAACTGAATTTTTTTTTAAACATAAATATCCTTACTATATAAGTATTTACAGTAAACTTTTGTTTAAAATTATTGGCCGATTTTATCCTATGACTTGGTTTATTTTATAAGTTTTTTGAATAATTAATTTATTTTTAACCAATCAAAAAGCTAGAAATAATAAATGTTTATGTAGGGTTCTCGTAAACAAAATTGATAAAAGCGTGTTCTTCAAAATAAATTTAAAATATTCTTTTATAGTAAGGTTCAAAATATTTTTTATATTTTTTGTATTAAAAATCAAATATCTAATGCACCATTTAAAAATTTAATATTTTAAAAATGTGGGAAAAAGTTATAAAAAAGCTTGTTATTCTTGAAAATATGTGGCCTCACATTAGTTCTTTTCTTTTTTTTTTGGAATTTTAAGCCTTTAACCATAAATTCATTTATTTTTTTTTGTTTTTGTACAATGTTGCAAAATAAGTAACCACAAAGTAGTATTTATAATGTCAGTCTAATTATGTTCATTGTATTTTGATGAACACAAAAATGTTTACTGAAATACGTACAATAAAACACTATAACGCATGATACTTTATATATATTTTTGCGGTTCCTTTTGTATAAAACTTACACCGAAAAAACTAAAAATAATTGAAAGTTGCCAAAAAAAATAAAAGTACGTATCCAATTCCAGAACTTAACAGCGAAAGAGAAAAACATGCAAAACTATTTTAAATTGTTTTTGATAACAATACAGTGCGTTCATAAATTATAGCACATATGTCAATCTGTAAATCTGTAAATCAATGATTTATAAAATTCCAACAGTGAATGCTATCTCTTCCATATTTTTGTGGAACTTGTATCAATATATTCTCTTTCTAAAACTTAAATAATATTACTCAAAACTCCCATTAATTAGAAATACCGTTATTAAAACCTCTTACATTGCAAAATATTACATATTAAAGTGTTCAATTTGTATAGCACAAATGCAGAAAAGTCTTTGTTTAACAAAAATAAACAATTAATTCCTTTATTTATTTAACAAAAATAACAAAAACAATAAAAATTAACAATATATCAATAATTTGTAATAAACACCTTTCGCTTTTATGCAATCAAATATTCTATTTTTCATAGAACTTATTAATTTTTTCAGAAGAGCTTGATCCAGTCCGTCCCATTCTCTGAGAATTGAATTTTTTAGATCATTCGCATTTGTATATTGACGATTGTCAGCATAAACTCTTCTGGCGAGAATTTCCCATATGTTTTCGATAGGGTTCATATCTGGAGAACAACCAGGCCACTCCAAAACATCGACATCATTCGAGCTTAACCATTCTTTTGTGAATTTGCTGGCATGGCAGGCTGCATTCTCTTGCTGGAAAATATAGTTTTTATCTGTATTTGCATGTAAAAATGGCAACAAACTGCATTTTAGTAATTCACAGTATTTTCGCTATTCATTTTAGTTGGCACGATTTGCAACTCCAAACAACATTCTTCAGTAAATGCACCCCAAATCATAACTGAACCGCCACCAAAGTTTCTACGAGAGAAACATTGGGGTTCTTTCCGTAGGTCACGCCAGTAACAACAATTCCCGTCAGGGCCATCTAAATTAAGTTTTTTTTCATCTGAAAAAATTATCTTTTAAAAGAAAGCAAATTAGTTAATTATTTCAAAACCAACATTTAAAAACTTACATTTGACCAATTTGTATTCATATTATTTTTACAAAAATCCAAACGTGCATTAATATGACGTTTCAAAAGACGAGGAATTTTCTTCATTCTCTGTCTTTGAATGTGTTTGGAAGAGTTAAGAATAGTCCAAATGGTCGTTTTACACACTTTGTTGGAAACGCATCCAGCAAGTTGGGTACAGCTTTTGGTGCTGTTGCTTGCTGTGTTCAAAATAAGTCGGCGCTCGCGGTCATTTAACTTTTTTTTTCTACAACTGCTTTTATTTTTGCCATAATTTTCAATATTTTCCAAATAATTATAAACAACCTTGCGACTTCTGTTGATTTGAATTGCAATTTCAGTTTTCGATGCACCATTTTCTGACAATGTTAAAATTTGACCTTTTTCAAATTCACTCAGTACCTTTCCTCGTGGCATTTTGTTTATTACTAATGTTGTTAATAAAATTAAATATAAATTGATTGATTTAAAACGGTAATTGTTGTCAAACAATGACTTTTTTGTTTTTGTGCTATACAATTTGAACGCTTTAATATGCAATGTTTTGCAATATAAGAGATTTCAATAATGGTATTTCTAATTAATGGGAGTTTTGAGTAATATTATTTAATTTTTAGAAAGAGAATATATTGATACAAGTTCTACAAAGAGATGATGATTATAGCATCCACTGTTGAAATTTTATAAATCATTGATTTACAGATTGGCAAATGTGCTATAATTTATGAACGCACTGTATGATAATACTGGTCCTAATAAATCCGTGTAGAAAATCTCATTCAAATGTTGTACGTGTAAGTGGTTCATTTTACTAAAGATTTTGTTGTTTTGACAATAACTTCGTATTTTTTTGCATGGATTATTATAAGTGAAGGGTACCAGTTAAACCATTTTAATTATTCTTGTAGCGTTTGAAAGAATATTACGATGATCCATAGCAAAAATATTAGCAACATTTTATTATTCTCAGAAAGATAGTATGACATATTTTTGAAGAGTGTATAAATGCTCTTCTAATAAGCTGCATAAAATATTTATAAACAAAATTATGTGTACTTGTAACTAGCATTTTTCTTAGTTACTTAAAAAAATATATTTTCACGGTGAAAAAAGCTATGATATAATTATATATGTGACCTTCTCCGAGAAAAGGGACCTAGTGTGTGAAAATGAAGTTTTGAGAAAAACGCATTTAAAGTTTCATAATGCATTATCACTGTGAACACACCTTCAGTTGGGAGATGCGATTTGGTATGGTTAGTTATGTTTGGGTGCCGACTTTGGTGACATCATGCCTATGTGGTGACATATTTTTTTCGCTTTTAGTGTGACAATACCTTTGCTATTGTTGCTGCTCTGTTCATTCTCAGCTATCTGTTCACTCTCAGCAAAGGGTTGATGTGCGTATACTAAAACGAAGAACATTGTAAAAATAACTAAAAGAAAGGAAAGGAATAAAGTGACGCTTAAGTCTTGTGCCAACTGTATAACGAGTGTTATCAATATCTCAAAAGTTGTTTCGCAATTTTTGTTCTTTTGTAATTTTGTTACTAAGCTGATGTTAATTTGAAGTAATTTTTATAAAAATTATTGATGATGATTTAAAAAGACTAGACTCGGTTTATGGCGATGATGAGATCGATATGACTGACGAAAAAAAAAACAATTTAAAACTAAAAAATCAAAAAAAAAGTAAAATTTTAATGTTTTTCTCATTTTTATCGTTTTGTACGTTTTTATGTGGTAAATAAATTTTTATCAGAAATCTTACTCATTTCATCTTATTCTATACCCTTTTAGGTACCAGAATCCACTCTTAAGTCCAAACCCGTTTTTTGATACACTAGGTCTCTTTTCTTGGGGAAGGTCACATATAGTGTTATATATTATTATGTATATTATATGTTATTAGATCCGAAAAATAGCATACATAATTTGATGTATGACATCACGTGAGATCTCATGTGATATAATATGATCCCAAAACTGGGTTAGTTAAATATAATATAGTTATGTAACTTATATAACATGATGTGATTCTAAAAAATAGTTTTGAGATATCTCTCACTTTTTTTAAACATGGAATTTTTTTCAAATTTGGAATTATAAATAGCACTATAAATAAGATTATCATAAATAACACTATCATTAAAATTTAATCACATACCGTAGTGTTATTACATTAGAAGTTACAGCGATTTTCGCTTTTGAAATTTGCAAAAATTTGACGAAATTGACATTAAACATTTTAAACTTTTAACAAAATTAAAATTTAAGTATATTAGTTTTCTTTAACTTAAAAAATCTGTTAGCTAGTCTTTGATTTAGAGTGCCGCGGCGGTGGTCTGTGAATTCTTGTGCAAAAATTTTAACTTATTTTGCAAGTAGAGACCCTTCACTTTCTTGGTTATTATAAATAATGTATGCCAGAGCATTAATATAATTTTTTGCGATTTTTAAAAATTTTTTTCTGTATTAAAAAGTAATTTTTTTTCAATTTTAATATTGTAAGTCACTTGTTGTTTTCAATGTATGATTATTGTATTAATTGTATGTTTTTATTATATTAAATAGAAGATTCCTTGGCAAACAGTGAAACGTTAAGAAAACTGTAATAAAAATATTGTTTTTTATTTACATTAAATAATATAAGCCCTACTAGATTAAATGGAAAAGAAATAAACAACATAAAACTGGCCAAATAAATCATAAAACTTACATCCCTATCTCTTGAAAATCTTTTGTTGTTCAAACAAATATTAAATAAAGAAGAAGTAGTATATTGTGTTTTCTATCGATATCAAGTAATTGCATTAATAAAATTATTATTTAGCCAAAAACTACTTAATATTTGGGGGTTAATTTTAATGCAATGTACAAGTTTTTTTGTTTTCTTGCCAGCTACATTTTCCGAGTTTTAGAGCAGCAAATATAATATGTCGTTGGAAAGTTAATTAATACACCATGTACACTGCCCGACAACCGATTAGCACACTCTATGCTCCCCGTCTTAGGAGCTTAATATCAGGAAAACGAATAAAGTTTTTAAGATGAATTTTTTTCCAATTAAAAGAATATAAAATTTCACACGAAAGTAAATTGTAGATAGGATATTAAATTTATTAACAACATTTCAAATTAATTTAAACAAACTTAACATTCAAAATTCACTTTTATTTTTGCTACTTTCGATTAGCACAGTCACTTGAAAACTTAAAATAGCAAAAGAAAATGGGTTAAAACTTCATTCAAATTATTTTTAATATTAATTTCAATATTTTAGATCTTATTTGTAAAAAAATTAATAATGTATTGAGCCTCCACGGTTAAGTATGACTTCGTACATCCGCTTGGGTAAGGAGTCATATAATTTTTTTAAATAATTGAGTGAAATAGCCTGCCAGGACCTTTTTATTCCTTCAATGAGTTCTGCTTCAGTTGAATATTGCCTGCCGGACTCGTACACCTTCCGTGCCAGCCATCCCCAAACATTTTCTATAATGTTTAGGTCGGGCGAGTATGGTGGCCAAGTTAGCAATTCTACGTTTTGACCCTCAATCCAGGACTTTACAATCCTGGCTGTGTGGTTAGGTGCGTTGTCCTGCTGGAACTTCCATTGCAAGGGTCCAAAAATTTCCTTGATTGCAGGAAAAGCCGTATTCAGTACACCTTTGTACGCAATCGATCTAAAGTATGTTCTTCCTTTCTGAGATCATGGAAGTAGTAGGCATAGCCATCAGGACCCTCCAAATTGAATTTTTTTTCATCCGAAAAGACTACACGCTCCCACTCCTTGGTCCAGGTCATATTCGATCGACAGAAATCGAGACGTTGCATCTTTCGAAGTTGGTTTAAAGGTGTTTTTTTTTGTAATTTTAGACGCTTTTTATGTTTAGCATTCGAAATAACTCTTTGCACAGTCCGAACGCACGCTTTCACACCAGTTTTTTCTTTTATTTTGGCGGCTGAGTCATGAGAATTAGATGCGTGCCTTAATATGATTCGCTTGTCAGCTGCTGTTATTACTGATGAGGGCCGACCTTTCATGTTTTTCCCATAGGTATCCTCATTGTTTAAATATGAGGTAATAACTTTACGGCTGCGTTTAATATTTTTCGATATTTGAAGAATCGAGTGGCCGCACTCCCTGTAAGCCTTAATTTTGCCTTTTTCAGACTCATCCAACGGTTTTCTTTTTCCCATTATTACTTTATTTGATTGATAATTGGTCCCAATAAATAAACAATAAACTTAAACACCCAAACAAGACAGCTTACACGCAAAAACTGACACGAAAGCGAAAATGTGCTAATCGGCTGTCCCAAAAAAAATGCATGCATTTTTGTCACACTTCAAAGAAAAAAGCATACCAAAATAACGGTACACTTCCAGAGCTCACAGTTATTCTTAGAATGAGTGAAAATGATGAAAATAAAAGAAAAAAAAATAATGAGTATGAAACATATTCAGAGTAGGGAGTTATTTGCCTTTAGGTTAGAGAGTGTGCTAATCGGTTGTCGGGCAGTGTATGAATCTATTACTCTATTTCACAGCGAATCATTATTTTTAATTTTTTTCTTTTTTATATTTTGTATGTAATATTTTTTTTATATATAATTTTTTAGTTGAAAGTAGTATATATTTATATATAATTATATATTACCATCTGATATGTTTTATAAATTTTTCGCACATATATTCAATTAAGCGTTTTTTTGTTTTTAAACAATTAATCGATCAAATAATTATTCCTGTGTTTTACTTAACCAAATAATCGAATAATATTTTAAAATTAATCGAATAGGAATTTATGCAGAATTACATATTTTTTTGTTTTAATAATTTCATTTAAGAAAAAAAACAGAAATAAGTTCAGTAACACTAAAAAAAGCATTCTGAGTTTTTCTGTTCATTTACTAAAATTTTAATAAAATCAGAGAGAACCACATTATAAAGTTAAGCATGGATTAGTCAGATGTAAGTTTATATCTATATAATAATATCTCGATTTTATCTAAAAACATCATGAGTTAAACGTTCAACTTCAAATGTTTCTATACATATTTGACATTCATTACGAAGTTAGGTACTAAACTTTGCTGGTTTGAGATAACTTAGAAGGCCTCAATAAGTTTAATGAATATATAAAATCATATATTTTAATTTTTGTCTTTTCATATGTACTAAGCACATAAAAACGTAAATTAAGAGAGAAATTCTAATGGTGATTGATTTTTGTTCTATATTTTTCCTTATATTTGGCAGGGGATTTTGAATAATTTTTGTGATCAATTATGTTAAAATTTTGTCAAAGAGAATTGGCTCAATTGTCTTCTGAAACGCTCATATGTTTTAAAATTTATTTTGTTAGCATTAAATATGAAGTGTGACAATATAATCTCGTAAACAAATTATTCGTAGATTTCTCTGTTTTACTTTTTAAATGCATTATAAAAATCTTCCTATGCAAATTTAAAACATTCCATTTTCGCTTTTAACGGATTTTTCATTAACACCATACATTGCTATTGGATTTGCTTGTTTTCCAAATCTAATGACAAACTAATTCCATTGAATTAGAAACAAATTAGATATATATTTGGAAGTTAACTTTTACATTCTTTAAGTCTTTACCATGATAATGACGACATTACATTAACAAACAATCTACTATGAAAACAAACAACATGTTGTCATTGTTTAAAACACTCTCTGTCTTTACATATAAATAAGTTACACAACTTATTGCCTGTTACTTAAAAATCTTTTGTGTTATTTTTAACAAAACTATCATCATATATCATCACTAAAGTCTATGTGTCTTTTATGTACTGCTGTTAAGGAAGGAACAAAAATGTGTTGCATGCTTGCTTGAGGATGATGATGTATGACACTGCAACTTACATAAAATTTAACAAACAAAAAGACTGATAAGAATATAATAGAAAAGCTGATATAAAGATATATTAAAAATGGAAAAATTGATTAGAAACTAAATATTTAGCACAATATTAATATGATTTGTAGAGTCCAAACGATATTTTGTTTCGTTACCAAATAACTTTCGTTTTATTACCCAAAGTCGATGCATTCTACGCGTATAAGTAATATAGAATTATCGAAAAATGTATACAATAGATCAAGGATGATAAAGAAAGTTGATACAAAGTAAAACAGTACATTACGATTTAAAAGACTCCCAAACGATAAAAACGTTTCACGGCGATACTAATGCTTTGCAAAGTCTTGTGGAAGGATTCAGAAAGCCGCAAATGCAATAAGTTCTTTCGTTATATGAAAATTGTTAAGATTTTTTAAATAAATTTACATAAATTATCTTACATTTTTTGATGTATAAGGCAGAGAAGCTTGAGGTAGTCTACAAAAATTTTCCTAACTATTCAAAAAGTATCCTTTATTCAAAAAGTACCTTTTACACAAAAAGAGCCTTTTATTAAAAAAATACTTTTATTAAAAAAGTACTTTTTATTAAAAAAGTACCTTTTATTAAAAAAGTAACTTTTTATTAAAAAAACAACTTTTTATTAAAAAAGTAACTTTTTTTATTAAAAAAGTAACTTTTTATTAAAAAAGTAAGTTTTATTTAAAAAGTACCTTTTATTTAAAAAGTACCTTTTATTTAAAAAGTACCTTTTATTTAAAAAGTACCTTTTATTTAAAAAGTACCTTTTAATTAAAAAGTACCTTTTATTTAAAAAGTACCTTTTATTTAAAAAGTACCTTTTATTCAAAAAGTACCTTTTATTTAAAAAGTAACTTTTATTTAAAAAGTACCTTTTATTTAAAAAGTACCTTTTATTTAAAAAGTACCTTTTATTTAAAAAGTACCTTTTATTTAAAAAGTACCTTTTATTTAAAAAGTACCTTTTATTTAAAAAGTACCTTTTATTTAAAAAGTACCTTTTATTTAAAAAGTACCTTTTATTTAAAAAGTACCTTTTATTTAAAAAGTACCTTTTATTTAAAAAGTACCTTTTATTTAAAAAGTACCTTTTATTTAAAAAGTACCTTTTATTTAAAAAGTACCTTTTATTTAAAAAGTACCTTTTATTTAAAAAGTACCTTTTTTTTTAAAAGTACCTTTTATTTAAAAAGTACCTTTTATTTAAAAAGTACCTTTTATTTAAAAAGTACCTTTTATTTAAAAAGTACCTTTTATTTAAAAAGTACCTTTTATTTAAAAAGTACCTTTTATTTAAAAAGTACCTTTTATTTAAAAAGTACCTCTTATTTAAAAAGTACATTTTATTTAAAAAGTACCTTTTATTTAAAAAGTACCTTTTATTTAAAAAGTACCTTTTATTTAAAAAGTACCTTTTATTTAAAAAGTACCTTTTATTTAAAAAGTACCTTTTATTTAAAAAGTACCTTTTATTAAAAAAGTACATTTTATTAAAAAAGTATCTTTTATTAAAAAAGTACGTTTTATTGAAAAGTACTAAACTATAAATTAAAAATTATTTTTTAGAAATTTTTTTTTCCAAATGAAAAATTTTTCTTATTTTTATTTAGTAATCATGGAGAATACACAGAAAAAGTTACTAGACACAAGCTGAATGGAATGCATTTTCTAGACCTCTACGACTTTTATCAACATTCTTCGTGCCGAAGTTTGTTAATAGCTAATTTGGACATACGGTCAAAAATATAAATTTTTATTTAAAAAATTACATTTTATGAAAAAAGTACTTTTAATTAAAAAAGAACCTTTTATTAAAAGAGTATATTTTATTTAAAAAAAGTACCTCTTGTTAAAAAAGTGCCTTTTATTAAAAAAGGACCTTTTAAAAAAAATTATCTTTTAATAAAAAGTGCTTTGGTACTTCTTGTTTTCCTATTAATTTCTAGAATGCTTTTCGTTGATATCACGTTATTAAGTGTTATGATGTTCTATTTTCCTCATTTGAAGTTTATTTTCTGTTTATATTTTCTTTAATACAATTTTTTGTTTGTTATTTCAATCCATCTTTCATTTAATGTTAAACTTCGCTTTTTGCTTTTCACTTTTCCACACTAATTCACTTCCTGTTGTCATTTGCATATCATCTCTTTACTCTATTCTGTTAGTCAACACTTAAACTTTAGTATAGGAAATATACCAAAAAGAATGTTTCTTTTCTTTTAGTTTTCCTGTGTTTATTTACACTTGTATTTTAGTCGTTTCATATCTATGTTTTTATTTTTTGTGTATTTATATTTGTTTAAAATTTATTTCGTTTTTAAACTTTTGTTGGTCAAATTGTTTAAAAAACTTTTATTCAAACAAAATCTCACACACAGGTGAGTTTATGTTACACTACAATTTGCTCTGATTATATTGCATATTTTGTTGAGTTTTTTTTGGTTTATTTTCTGCTTTACAAAATAAATATAAAAACTATTTGTTATTTCTTTTACTTCTAATCAGTTGTATGCCACGCAAAGTTGTTTTTAGTATTTGTTTTTTAAGTTTTGCATATAATTTTTAAGTTTAATTTATGAGTTTGTTAACATATATAAAACATGAAATTACATTCTTTCTACACTTTAAAGCTTTTCCTGTGTACAAAGTATTTTTTAATAAAATTTATTTAATTTTTAGGTATTGCAGTTTAAGGGAAAGATAGGGAATATTAAACAGAGCAACAGAATTTTTACATATTCTGGAAAATAATAACTTGTCTTAGATTTTAAATTGAAAAATTCATGTCGGAGGGTTAAAATGTTATAAATTAATATTTAAAATTTGTACACCTTCCACACTTATATTTTTTTGTTAAATTTTTCTTTTCTATTTTATATACATTCATTGTATCATTATTCATTGTTCTTTGGAACATTATTCTCTAAACGTTTTTTACAGTTTTACATTTTGTTTGTGTCCTTTCTTTTATCTTATAAATTACAAATGCTATCCTTAAAGCAGTTTTTTTCCTACTTACTAACACAATTGATGGCTTCATTTATCCGTTTTCAATAAATTTTGCACAAAATTTAATTTCCGTTAAAAAGGACCTAGACAAGATACAGTTAACAAGACACAAAACTTGTACAAAAAACGTGAGGTGATATAACGAAGAAAACCAAAAACCCATTAAGTTAAAAAATAGAAAGAAAAACTAAAAAATAAATGTCCTTGTAAAAGAGGTGATAATTACATTTGCTATGCCCAAACAAACCCAAGATTTTACCAAAAATCTACTTTAAATTATGATCAAATTTTTAAACTTAATTTTAACAAAATTATCTTTATAACACTTAACTATAAAAAACAATTTCCAATTTTTTTTGTGAAAAAAAAATTTAAATTTATCTTATTCTTCATTAACATCACTTTTACGGTGATTAAACACAATTGAACCTTTTGTATAAAAGATACAAAATACCAATACTTAACCTGAATGACTGTTTTATATTCATACAGATAATATTAGGCCAAAACGAATACACTGAAAATGCAGAGGAGCCTGGTTTCTTTCCGATTATAAAATAAAAACAAATTATCATAAATATCAAAAAGTAATCCAATAATTTAAAAAAAAAAGAATAACCAATGAATAGGTGCTTAATTTAAGATAGAAAAAAATTCAACCAAACCACGCTAACAAAAAGGACTTCTTTTCATTGTTTAATAGCAGCAATAGGTTTTTATAAAAAAAATATTATGAATACCGTCTGTATGGTTTGCATTTGGTTAAGTTTAAAGGTATAAAGGAATTTAAGTCAACAATAATGATACTAATACCTTTTGTCGGTTGTTGCATATTGTTTTTCTTTTCTCTTTAGCGGCTTTCTTTATGTAAAAGAGGGTTCATTTATTTCTTTCACAATATATATTTAAAATGTTAAGCCGAAAAGTAGTTCTTATGAGGGTTTTTTTTTTTGTTTTACATCATGACAAATTTAAATATTTTTTTTTACGCTATATCTAGGAATTTATATAGTTAAATTTATGTTGATTGCAATAGTTTTTTTTTTAACCTGCTTGTGTTATTAGAAAATATTTATAAATTTTTCTTTTTCTGCTTTTATTTTTAGCTCAAAATCCTCGTATTATTGAACACCCTATGGATATGGTGGTACCAAAAAATGATCCTTTCACATTTAATTGTAAGGCCGAGGGTAGTCCAAAACCATCAATACAATGGTTTAAAGATGGTTATGAATTGAAAACAGATTCTGGGTCACATAGAATATTAATGCCAGCGGGAGATTTGTTTTTTTTAAAGGTAAGATTTGATCAAAAGCCAAATTAAATGTTAAATAATAGTGTACAAAAGAAACCAAATTGTATAATTATTTTTTGTTAAACTTATTTATTTAATTATTTTTATTAAAAAAGTACTTTTTATTAAAAATTGTCTTTTATTAAAAAGTACCTTTTACTAAAAAGTACCTTGTATTAATAATGAACCTTTTGTTAAAAAAGTACCTTGTATTAATAATGTACCTTTTGTTAAAAAAGTACCTTTTATTAAAAAAGTATCTTTTATAAAAAATTTATCTTTTTTAAATAAAGTAACTTTTATTAAAAAAGTACATTTTATAAAAAAATTTACCTTTTATTAATAAAGTACCTTTTAATAAAAAAAGGTACATTTTACTAAAAAAGTACATTTTATTAAAAAATTACATTTTATTACCAAGTACTTTTTATTAAAAATGTACCTCTTATGATATAAGTACCTCTTATTAAAAAAGTATCTTTTTAAAAAAAAAAAAAGTACATTTTACTAAAAAAGTACATTTTAATAAAAAATTACATTTTATTAACAAGTACTTTTTTATTAAAAATGTACCTCTTATGATATAAGTACCTCTTATTAAAAAAGTATCTTTTATTAAGAAATTACCTTTGTCATAAAAAGTACAATTTGTTAAAAAAGTACCTTTTTAGAAGACAGGTTTCAGAGAAATATTTACTTCCACTTTTTACACATTTTTTTAAAATGATTTACTTCTCTCACAATAATATATTTTTCGTTACCGACTGCAGTTTATTGAACAATTAATGCGTAGAGTTTGCTTTAAATAAAGATCAATTGAAATTTATATTTTTTAACTATTTAAATCAGTCATTCTGTAAAATATTTTCAGTTAAATGTAAATTTTTATGTTTTCTGTTTCTCAAAATAGAAATTTATATAATTCCTTTTTGTCTTTTTAATCAAAATATTTTGCTTATATAACGAATATTTTTTTTTTTAGTTTAAAATATTTATTTTTTAATTTATTCGTTTTGCTTACTGTCTTGTCTGTTAAAAATAATATTTTAAACATCCCTTATTTGTTATAGACAAAATTATTTCAAATCAAATTACAAGAACTTGATAAACTTGCCATTTAAAAAATATGCCTATGTAAAAGAATAAACATTTATTTTAAAGGCATCTGATTTTTTGTTTGTTTAAACATTATTTGAAAATAACTAACAAAAAACATTTTATTAATATGAAAAGTCATTATACTGGTTTTTAAATGAAGTTTCGTTTTTTGTTAAGTGCATTTTTATTGTTTTAACTTACCCTCTATTTCAGGTGTATGTTTCACTTCTAACACTCATTAAATTTCATTTGAATTTTTAAGAACAATTTTAGTGAGCCTAAGTTCAAATTTATTTCTATGTTATATTAAAAGAAAGCACGTGTTACAAAACTAATCTACAAATCTTAATCTCTGAAGAACCCTTTTTAACAATTAATTAATTTTGTCAGAATTTCATTAAAATATATTTTAATTCCAAAAACCATATGAATACTTGCAGTTCTTTTTTTTTGTCTATGGTAATTATATGTATTTTAAAATAGGAAAAATATTTTCTAAACTAATTTAAATTTAGAATTCAAATAACATAAGTTTAATGTAGCAACACATTTTATGCCAGACATTTATTTGTAGTTTGTTTTTTTGATAAATTTACAATTTATATAATTTGTTTAACATTAACGGATTTGTTTTAATGGGAATTAATTTTATGGTTAATATTGTATTAAAATACAGTTAAGGAAACAGAAATTTACACTCTGTGTGTTCAAATGATTCAAATAAAAAAATTGCCTGAAATAAAAAGAGATTCGTAGCAAAATTATTGTAAAAAAATGTTTTTGTTTGTATAAAAAAAAATTAAATGCTGTCATGTGTATATAATTTGTGGCCAGCGTTATGAAAATTACAAGTATTAATTTTTTGTTGAATTTATTATTAAAGCGAAAAATAATTGCAAAATTCATATTCTAACTGAAACATGATTTAAATTAAAACATCTGTTATAATCGGATAAAGAACCCAAAAAGAACACTTTTACTAAAACCAAAAAATCTGAATAAATTTTAACCAATTTTTACAAATATGTAAATCCTAAAATTAGATTTACAGGGTGTCCGCCAGGAAGGTATACTACTTTGTTTTGCCGCCATTTGGTAAACATTAGGCTTGACAGTTCATATTTGGCAGTCGTGAAGTAGACACGTGGCAAATTTATTATAGAAAAATATTCGATAAACCAACGTGTTTTAATCGTTAAAACCTTTTATCAAAATCAATCATTGATTACTGTTACGTGAAATTTTTGGGAGAAACAGCCAAAAAAGCGCGCTATTTATCGTGTAGTGAATGATTTCGAAGAAAGATGGTCTGTAGGTGATAGGTCCAAGCATGGACTACAACGTACTGCAAGATCAGCGGAAAACATTACTGCTGCTCAAGAAAGTGTTCAAAACAATCCATCAACCTCAATTCGACGCCGTGCTCAGGAGCTTGGTCTTCAAAGAACAACTTTGGTCACAATTTTACACAAGGATTTGCATTTGTTTCCATTTAAGATTCAGTTGCAACAAGAGCTTCTTTCACAAGACCATTAACGCCGCCGTACATATGCCAAGAGGATGTTACAGCTCGCCCATGAAAATCGGTTTCATGAAAAAATCATAATCAGTGACGAGGCACATTTTCATTTCAATGGATATGTGAATAAACATAATAGTCGGTTCTGGGCAATGGAGAACCCTCAAATTATTCATCAGTCACCTTTGCATCCATTAAAAGTGACAGTCTGGTGTGCAATTTGGTCAGGACGAATCATTGGACCTTCTCAAAAATCAAAACGGCGTGACGGTAACTGTGAATGGGGAGCGATATCGTGATATGATTGAAAACTTTTTAACGCTACAAATGCATGCTTTGGGCTTTAATAACATGTTGTATCAACAAGACGGTGCCACATCGCATACAGCCAGGATGACAATGGAATTACTGCGAGACCTCTTTCCACAACAAGTTATTTCAAGAAACGGTGATGTTGATTGACCTCCACGGTCGCCAGATTTGACTGTTCTGGACTTCTTTTTATGAGGATATCTGAAAAGCAAGCATAAGGCAAACAAACCAGAAACGCTTGAGCAACTCAAACAAAATATTCGTGATGGAATTAATGAAATACCGCGTGAAATGTGTGAGAATGTAATGAAAAATGTGCTCAAAAGGACTCGCATTTGTGAGACTAACAGAGACAGACATTTATCTGATATTGTATTCCATACATAATTGCCGACATTATCTCTATCATTTTATCAAAAATTATAAAAAAACAAAGTAGTATACCTTCCCGACAGACACCCTGTATAATAATATTATTTTTTTTCCGATTTATATTAATTTGTATGTTTCTTTCGTTTATTTTTAGGTTATTCATTCTCGTCGTGAAAGTGATGCTGGTACATACTGGTGTCAGGCCAAAAATGAGTTTGGTGTTGCCAGATCACGTAATGCAACATTACAAGTAGCATGTAAGTATATATTTTTGCACTTCCTAAAAATTATTTTAATTAATAGAACAAATGCTTTATTGTAGAAAATTTTTTATTACCAGAGATGGCAATAAATATAATTATCATAAATTAGAGATGGCAAATTTTTATTTTGATATCGTAAACAATTGAATGGAATAACATAAATCATTCTTTCCTATTAAAGCTATCGACTTCTTTATAGTTCAATTACATTGCGAAATTAATCTTTTATAATAAATTTTTTGAGAGGTAAAAGTTTAACGTGACAGTTAAAAGGTCATTTTAAAATACCTTGCTGGAGCCGATAGTGATCCGGTATAAGATAAATATGGTAAATTTCGGCGTTAGCAAAAAGTTTGTCCAAAGCGCTAAAATAACATTTTAACAATTATTTTTCTCAGACTTTGTGTGTCTCTTTTTTCGTGCTGCCAACTGTCATTATAACAAAACACAAAGTTGTACACAATTAGTAGTAGAAATACAGAGTCGTTTTTTAAATATTAATCAGATTGATAGTTGAATTAACCCTTACCCAATCAGATTATTGAGTTTAATAGAATTGTTTGGTACTCAATTTCTAAATCAATCCAACTTTTGATAGATTAACTTTTCAGTGCAAACTGTGCACAGTTTTGCTACTATAAATCAACTTTTTATGTTAAATCCGAATATAGGTTAGGTTAGGTCCGGATATAAAATTCTGAATTTGTTTAATCCTAACAGTTAAGTGAAACGTTTTTAAATAAAATTTTTCCTTTTGTTCCTTTTTTTCTTTAGTTTTACGTGATGAATTTCGTTTAGAGCCGCAAAACACTCGAGTCGCACAAGGTGAGGTAACTTTAATGGAATGCGGGCCGCCTAGAGGTTCCCCTGAACCCCAAGTATCATGGCGGAAAAATGGTCAAACCTTAAATTTAAATGGTAACAAACGTATACGTATAGTTGATGGTGGTAATTTAGCCATACAAGATGTCAGACAGTCAGATGATGGTCGTTATCAGTGTGTAGTAAAAAATGTCGTCGGGATACGAGAATCTGCAGCAGCTTTCCTTAAAGTGCACAGTTAGTAAATTTAATAAATTAAATATGTATTTTTAATAAAAATTTTGTAATTGTATATTCATTTTAAATTTTCATTTTTCTTCTTTTCTCCCATTTTTTTTTTAATAGCTCGTCCTTTTTTAATACGTGGCCCACAAAATCAAACATCTGTGGTGGGTACTTCAGTGATATTTCAATGTCGCATTGGCGGTGATCCATTACCGGATGTCCTGTGGCGTCGTACAGCCTCTGGTGGTAATATGCCATTACGTAAGTTTGTTTAAACAATTTTAAAATTTTGTATAACATTTATTTACACTACAACTACCTGTATTGAGGAGAAAAATTGATATTTTGGTCGGTAGGGGTATATTTATTTATCACAAAAACCCATATACTATACGTACATTCGCAGTATGCCCGGAAAACAAGAGCTACATATATTTGTTTGTGCTATTTTTATTTATTTTAAATTTGTTTTTAAACTCCAACAGTAGTATACATAAACGTTTGCGGTTGTTTTCTGTTTGCTTAACCCTTCTCTTATTGTCAATTAGCCGGAAACCACATAAAACAGTAAGCGGTCATCTACTCGTATATATGATACCTCTGCTAACTAAAAACTTTTCCTATGCACAGATCTATATACTTTACTATTCTAATATGGTTTCTGATACAAATGTCATGTTATTTTTGCTCTTGTATTAAGGTATAAATAAAGTTTCCTTTTGGTTTGATTTTCTAAATGAAAATTCTATATAGGCGGGCGTAGGGTGGTTTTTATATATGACTTGAACTAAAGTTAAAATGATTTTCATTTCGAATTGTCTATCTATAGGAAAAACTCTGTAAATACTTATGTTTTCATTTTGGACATATGAATGTCTGTATTTTGATTTGCTAAATTTGTGGTTTTTATATTATAGAGTTATAAAATGCAATGTGAAGTTTAAAAAGCAAGTGACATAATATGGAAATGTGGTTGTTCGAAAAAAAAATACTAATGGATATGAAATTAATTAAACCTAATTACTTTAGTTTTAAAAATTTGCTTAAATTGTATAACACAGTTAAAGCTGAAAAGTATAAAAAGGTAGTAAAATAATTATGTAAAACTTAACATATACATATTACACCAAACTACTTGCGTCTACTATTAAGCCATTTTATGTTTTTTCTTTTAATTCTGTATAATTTAAGCAAATAAAAAAATTTAAATTTGCTATTAAAGTATGTTGTATATGTTGTTCATATATTAAAGCGATAAAAATATGTTTCAAATAATTTTGAACTTCAAACATATTAAACTACAACTCACCCTACTTTAAATTACGTCGAACTTCCATCAACCAATTTTCATTTAAATAACTGTTTTATGTCTCTATGTAGTGAATTTCTTTTATTGCTATTACTGTTATTTTCATATATTTTTTTTTAATTTTACTTTCCATTTTTAGGTCGTGTAACTGTTTTGGAGGATCGTAGTTTAAAACTGGATGATATAACATTAGAAGATATGGGTGAATATACTTGCGAAGCCGATAATGCTGTTGGCTCAATAACCGCTACAGGAACTTTAATTGTTCACGGTAAGCTAATTTATAAATATATCTATAGGTAATTCATAGAGATCTAGTAACTGGTGTGAGTGATGTAATAAAAAACAGAGTTGCTAAAATTTAAAATAACTTATACAACATTTGGGTGATAAAAAATTAGCAACTATGTTTATTGTGCTTGGCCCTTCCCAGTCAGAAAAAATCAAACTAGAAAGCTACGGCATGACACTTTAGTAGGTGGTACAAGTGCTGCACTCACAATAACATTTCGTTAAAAACAATCTAAACTACATATTAAATTAATTGAAAATATAGGGTCCGGCAAATAACTTTTTTTTTTTTTTGAAAATGCTATAAAAAATATATTTTCTCAAATTTCTTTTTTTATTTGAAAGTACAATACTTCCGGTTAATAATGGAAAATAATTTCATTCAAATGGCTGCCTCGGCTGGCCGTTACAGTCAATGGTGATCGTTATCGGGCCATGTTGAACGAATTTTTGTTTACAAAAATTGAAGAGGAGGATATTGGCAACAATTTGGTTTCAACAGGAAGTGTTACGCCGACAAGCCAGAGACAATTGACGCTTTAAAGGACAATATTCGTGAAGCCATTGATAAAATACAACTGCACACAATCGATAATGTGCTTAAAAATTGGACCGATAGTGTAGGCTACTGCATGGCCAGCCAAGGCAGCCATTTGAATAAAAATTTTCCATTATTAACCGGAAGGATTGTACCTTCAAAAAAGAAATTTGAGAAAATATTCAGTAGTTTTTTTTTATAGCATTTTCAAAAAAAAAAGTTATTTGGCGGACCCTATACAATCAAAAAGAGGACTACTGATTTTCCATTATATTCAGACCATTTTATTGTTTATTTTCAATTATTTTTTAATAATCAACAAAAGTAGTAAAAACAATAGAAAGTCCTTTAAAATAACCATCAATTTTTAACTGAAGAAACGAATTTTACAGTTTGTTTTTTAAATTTACTGTTTTTTATTTGCTAGAAAACACAACACACACAGATGAATATTTGAATAATTTATTTTTATTGAAATAATTTTGTATTTAAACAAACTATTTTGATAAAAAAAGAAATTATTTGAATTTCTATTTTTAGAAACAGAAAACATAAGATTTTACAACTAACAGAAAATATCAACTCCTACTGAAAGTCTGAATTTTATATAGTTTGTTTTTAGAATGACTGATTTAAATAGTTAAAAAATATATTTCTATGAATTTAAATTGATTCATCGTTTAAAAACAAAATCTACTTACTACTTTTTAAATAAACTATAGTCGGTAACGGAAAATATATTGTGAGTGTGGCAAAGGCGAATCTCTCAATCCCAAAATGATATCATTATTAGACCAAGGGCCGACTGTTCAGAAAGCATCGAAGAAGCACTGTCGAGAGAAAATTTCCTGTGGCATACCGATTGTAAAACCAATTTTTACATTGTCTAATAATAGATTTTTCAAAATAAAATAAAAAAGTTACTTATATTTTTAATACTTGAAAGCTAAAAACTTAAAATAATGAAAGATGCCGTCTAAGCCAATTATTTTCCTGTGCTTGTTTTTATAAACCACTGAAATTTATGTAAAAAAAAAAATAATGGCATATCTCGTTTTATAAAAGCTGTTAAGGCACCCCAAATAAGTTTTCTGCCACTAAGTAATTTTTAATTCTACGGGTGAACAGTGGTTTGCATAAACTGGATTTTTGTACCATTGAGAGTTTCAGGCTGTCCAGTCAGAAATTGCCTACCGTACAAAAAGAATGTCACAGGTAGATTCAACTGGTATTGTCCTGGCAAATGACTGGTGTTTTTCTGGCTTGTAAAAAATTTTTTAAAAAATTGACTGAATTTTTTTAATAAAAGGTATTTGGAATGCACTAACTTAATTCGATCACTGACGCTATGCCAACTGCTAGTTCGTTGCAACCAACGGTTGGCCGCTCGCATAACACATAACTGACAGTAGCCGATGCTTACCAGTACCGTGCCGATATTATTTTTCCTGCCTGAGTGGGTATATTAAGTGTGCTATATTTGGGTGTAAGTTGGGGGTGAGTTGGATAAGCACAAAGACGTACTCATGGTACTCAAGCAGAAGGGCCTTAAGTGCAGCTTGACTGTCACTGTGGATACTGCCTGATTGTCACTGAAGATTATCGATTATCCAATTAGCAACATCCAAAATAGGGAAAAAAAAACTTACTCTATTTTCTTTATGGGAACTTATAGTTGGATGTACTATATCCATCAGTAGATGTTTTGAATTTAGAAAAATTTAAGACATGTTTTCATACAGGCAACATCACGGATTTGCTCCTCCCTTTTAATCGGATAAAATAATTTTATTTCCTACAAAATTTCTGACAACAAGGACTCGAATTCCAGTGGCATTAAAATAGTTTTAAAATTTTAAATATGTAGTGAAAATTAACAATAACTTTATTATAATTCTCAAAAACAATCGATAACTTGTATTTCCACATATTATCAAATTTTAAGAAACTTTTATAGACTTCAAACAAATTTTCATATCCCATGTAATAATCGAAATATATATGAACATATATGGTCATATACGGACTTGTATATAATCATGCATGACCATATACGTCCTTGCACAGTTTCATATATGATCATTTATTATGTCATATAGAATTATATATCTTTGGATTCGAAGTTTTAGGGCATATAGCCGTATATCTTCATATATGATCGCATATACTCATATATGATTCATATATGAGATCATGTATGGTTATATACATATTGAACTATGTCTGGACGCATATGATCATATAAACCCATGTATGTTCATATATCACCTAATGTATGATCATGCATGCTTATATATATTTTGATTTTTACAAAATTTTATTACTGAATTTGAGCAAACTAATTACATTAAGGTTTTTGCTACAATTTTAGCTTTTTACAAAAAATTTTCCAATATAATTCTTATAATTTCACTAATAATATTTTCACAAATAATATTTTTTTTTTAAATGAAAGTACTAATGTTTCTGTTTTAATTCCAGCTCCTCCTAAATTTACCATCAGACCTAAAAATCAATTGGTCGAAGTAGGAGATGAAGTGCTATTTGAATGTCAGGCTACGGGATATCCTAAACCTACAGTCTATTGGTCTCTAGAGGGTAATAGTTCTTTATTATTTCCCGGCTACAAAGATTCACGTATGGAAGTTACCCTTACACCTGAGGGAAGATCTGTATTATCAATTTTTCGTTTTGCACGAGAAGACTCGGGAAAAGTTATTGTATGTAATGCGCTTAATGCTGTAGGAAGTGTTAGTAGTCGTACGGTAGTTACCGTGGATACACAATATGAACTGCCACCACCTATTATAGAACAAGGTCCGGTTAATCAGACACTGCCTATTAAGTCCTTTGTTACTTTACCCTGTCGTACTTTGGGTTCACCTATACCACAAGTTCAGTGGTATTTAAATGGTATACCGGTAGATGTTAATGAACATGAGCGTAGAAATATGTCAGAATCAGGTTCTTTGACCATAGCTGATTTGATAAAAAGTGAAGATGAAGGTTTATATACCTGTGTGGCCAGCAATCGAAATGGCAAATCATCATGGAGTGGTTATTTACGTTTGGATGCTCCCACTAATCCCAACATAAAATTCTTTAGAGCTCCTGAGCTATCGACATTTCCAGGACCACCAGGTAAACCTCAAGTGGTGGATAAAACAGAAGATTCAATTAGTTTATCCTGGACACGCAGCAATAAAGTTGGTGCTTCTAGTTTGGTGGGATATGTAGTGGAAATGTTTGCCAAAAATGAAACAGATGGTTGGTTACAAGTGGCCACAAAAGTACAGAATACCACTTACACACAAATTGGTTTATTACCAGGCACCAATTATTTCTTTATAATAAGAGCAGAGAATACCCATGGCGTTTCTTTGCCCTCACCTATGTCAGAACCTATAACTGTGGGAACGGTAAGTTGGGATTAATGCATAGAATTCCTTAATTTTTTATTTTTATACATTTTTATTTTTATTTTTCTAGAAATATTATAATTCTGGCTTAGATTTAAGTGAAGCTCGTGCCAGTTTATTATCTGGCGATGTTGTGGAACTAATCAATGCTAGTGTTATCGATTCAACTAGTATGAAATTATCCTGGCAGGTTAGTATTTAATTTTGTTTTCCTCTAAATAATTCCTCTTGAATTTCTTTTAATTTTATACGTTTGAAACTTATAAAATATTTATTATTGCTTTTTTATTTTTGGTTACTTATTAGTTTTTTTCTTTAATTTCCTTTTTTCTCAAACAGATCATCAATGGCAAATATGTTGAAGGTTTTTATATTTACGCACGTCAACTTTTGGATACTTCAGCTGGCTCTACAGCTAACACTAATCCATTAGTAGCCGCTGCACGTAGTAGCAGTAGTAGTAGCAATACTCGTTCAACATCATCTTCAGCATCTGCCTCTTCATCAGCATTGATTTCAGCTTCAAAACCAAATATTGCTAGACGTGATGGTTCGCCGTTTGTTGTAACATCATCTACCACACCCTCCTCCGTATTACAATCGGCTGCTTCATATATTGGTAGCACTTCATATCGTATGTTGACCATATTGAATGGTGGTGGTGCCTCATCCTGTACCATGACTGGTCTTTTACAATATACTTTATATGAATTTTTCATAGTACCCTTTTATAAATCGGTAGAGGGTAAACCATCAAATTCACGTGTGGCTCGGACATTGGAAGATGGTGAGTTTGTTTTTTGCAATTTTTTTTCATATTATTGTTGTTTTGTAAATTTTAATGGGTTTTTATTTATGTATTTGGTTAACAAAAAATACAATGTTGAGCTTTTTTGAATTTTAAGTGAAATTCATTAAATTTTGGAAAAAAATTATAATAAAACGGCAGATTTTGGCGAATATGAGATAAATTAAAATTTCATAATAATTATACACTCAGAAAAAAAGTTAGTAACCAAATTTGTAAACGGTTTTCAATCCCACTTTACTATTTTTGTACTGATTTTTAGTAAAAAAAAATATTATTTAGCAAATCTTTTTGCTATTTACATTTTACAAATTATAGAGTTTTTACAGAATATTTACAAATTTTTGTTGCTAATTTCAGAAATCATTTTACAAATTTTTGAGAACCGATTTGCTAAAATTAGCAAAAAAAACTAATTGTAAAAAGAGGATATTGAAGGAAATGTTATTTTTAATTAAAACTTACACCTACAAACTTAAATTGCCTTAAAATGTTACATAGATTAAAAAAGGGGTTCGGAAGTGAATATACCAGCGACTCATGTCTGAAAATAAGACATTCACTTAAAATAGCACTAAAATTTTTTTTAGTTCTAAAAATCAGCCCCAAAAACAATTAAAATTTGACCTTAAAAGTAAAAAAATATTGACTAAAATATTTTTCAAAACAGAAATTACCAAATAAAAACAAAATGATTAATTCGTTTGTTTTAACAATTTTTAAAATTTTTAAGCATTTGATTTTGTTTCTAATTTTGTATAAAATATTTTTTGAAAATATAAATAAAATAAAAAAATTTATGCTCAATAAAAAAATTATTTTAAAATTTTGTACTAATATTCACAATATTTAGTAATTGATTTTAAATTCCGCTTTACAAAAAGTTTACTAAAATTTAGTAGCGGCTACTAATTTTTCTAATAATTTCATTGCACAACACATCAGCAGACATGTGTTGCTAAGATTAGCAAAAAAATACCGCTGGGCTCAAATTAGCAAAATTTCCCGTAATAACAGCAAAATTTTCAGTTGCTATTACAGACTTTTTTTGGTGAGTGTATTAAATTCATGAAAAGTATTATAAATCAATTTGAAGTAAATAAGCTGTAGGCTTTATACCATAAACAATGTTTTAAATACTGTTACTAGATTCATTTTTTAATATGTATTCTACACTCACAATATTATTTTGTTAAAAACAATTTAAATACATATTAAATAAATACAATCACAAAGCGGATTACTGATTGTTTGTTGTTAATTTTCAATTATTGTTTTACTAATCGACTGAAGTAGTAAAAACAATCGAAAGTTGTTTAAAATATTAATTCAATTACAAATTATATCTTAATACCCTAACTGAGCACTAGCAACAAAGGCTTTTGGCTCATTGTAGCGAAAACAGACCAGAGCCTCTGGTGGGAATCGAACCCACGATCCCCGCACTGATAAGCTAGCACGCTACCAACTAGCCTACCGGGGCGCTAATAATCATCAATTTTTAACAGACAAAACTTTAGCAAAAACGATTTTTGATGATTGGTTTGCAAATTGAAAGTTTTTGTTGTTTGTATGTAATTACAAATCACAACACACCCATAGGCATATATTTTTATTTTCAATGTATATTTGAATTATTTCTTGTAATTTGTATTGAAATAATTTGTATTTTAACAAACTATTTTGATAAAAAAAAAATAAAAAGGAATATTTAAATTTTTATTTTTTCTTATATTTTTTTGTGTTGTATAAGATGGTTATTATTCCCGACATCGTGATTCTTCTTAGAAGGTTCTTGAAAAACTTGCTAAGATTTCCAAGTTACCCAAGGGGGATCGATCCGCGTCTATTCACATGACATACAGGCTCATAGCAATCAATCAGAGTTTTATTCACTTTCGTAGACTGAACTTCAACTGGCCCTATGCAAATTCTGATGCTATTTTTCTTTAAACTGAAATGTCCTTTAATAAGATAGAATGAATAAATATTTTTCAAAAATTTTAGATTTTTAAATGAAACTGAATATTTTAAATTTTGTTTTTACATCTATCCACAACTATATCCCTGCTCTAAATGAAACTCCCCTAAAACGAAAAGATAATTGCTGTTAGTTTAATAAAATTTATTTTATACTTCTCAAACCTAAATCAAATTCATAAAAAGGTATTTTTCAAATTAATTAACTTTCTATTTACTATCAATTAAAAATTTAAAATTCTCTATAGTTTCACGTCTCGAAAGTTTTGCCCTAAAGATAACATAAAAATTGTATATTTCACATAAAATAAACACATGTTGATTAGGGGTATAACAAAATATTTGGACAAAATATTTGAGAATTATTCTGTAATTTATAACAGCTTCCAAAATATATTATTGCTTATATATATAAAAAAAAGCTTAGTTTGTGTAGATTTCAAAACAATAAAAAGTGTTTAAACTTCAATTTCCAGAAAAAGAGCAAATAATATAAATCAAACATCAAGGTATTAAGTTATTTCTGTAACTAAATAACGTATTTAATTTTTTTTGACAAATTTCTGTTGAGAATGTCAAAATTTATGAGAAAAGATGTTTTGCAAAATGAGAAATAATAAATATAGACAATTTGTTGTTCCAAACTTCAATGTGATTGGCGCTGGGACTTTTCCAATTATAGCGAAAACGTAAAATAATTTTTCTTTAAATTTCTTTATGTTTTGATATTTTCAAAAATTATTTTAAAGTAATATCCCTAATATTCATGTGTATATCTTAAAAAAACTTTTATAGGAAATTTATCCTGAACAACATATTTATAAATTTTTCTTTTTTTTTTTTAAAGACGCCAAAAGCTTAGAAGACCTTAATAAAGAAAAAAGAAACAACAAAAGACTGTTGTAACTTTCCAGACACTTTTTGACAAAAACGAAAAACATTATCTCTTTTATATACTCTGACAAAAAAATAATTAAAAATATAAAACAAATAAAAGTTAAATAAACATACTTTCGTATGGAAAAGTCAAGGCAATATTATACAGTTCTTTAATGCATACATGAGTATAAAGCTTTTTTTCTTTTTAGATAAATCAACCTTAAATGCAGTTTATTGTAGGTAAAAATTATATTTTAAGTTACACTTTACAGTGAAATTAATCCTACAAAGTGCAGAAAAGACAAAATTTTACATTATTTTGCCGACAAAATTTGAGGTTTCCATATCATTTAATTACTTTTCAGGCAATGTGGAAAAGAGTTGGGCATTATAGTTTATTTCGTTCATTTATATTTATTGAACGAGATCGTTCTTCTAATTCATTTATATATACGATAATATCTTTAAGTTATTCAGACCTTTTGGGTTTAATGTGATTTTCATTTAAAATAAAAAATATTAAGTGTCGGCCCAGAATACGAGTATGGACGCGACATGCAATGATTGTTGCTGTGAGAGAAAACGCGTCCAAAATAATGACGTAGGACGGTGACTGCACAAACTGTCACATTTATTTTAGTGTAAATAGAACGGTGGAGATTTTTTGCTTTACTCTTCCTTAATTTTATAAAAAACAATAAAAATAATTAATTATTTCAATAAAAATTTAGAGACGAACATACTAATTTGGTTTATGGTATATGTTCATTCGAGTATAAAATACAAAGAGAACATAAGAGCCATAGAATATCGTATGCCAATTTTACTCATTGCATGATTGTTGTTTACAAAAAACATTCAAAAAACGGAAACTCTGTTAAGAGAATTAGAAACAAAATACAAGAGAATAAGAAAAAACGTATAGAAAATAAAATAGATTCTATTTTGCAGAATTTTCAATTTTTATGGAAAAATACATCACGATGTTATTCTGGACCGAAACTAATTTTGAGGACATTAAATTTCAAGTGAAATTTTTTCACGGGAAACATTAGTAGGCTAACCAAAAAAAATCTATAAATTAAATATTTAAAGCTCCAAAAAACTTCGAAAAAGCGTTAAAATAAGCAGTTATTGGGACCTTGAATTAATAATGAGCGTTTCACATAAAAGACCGCCACAGTTTTCTTTGTCTTGCCGCTAAAACCTACTGTGAAAAGTAAACAACAATAACAATATTGTCTCGAACATGAAGAATCTCTTGCCAGTGTTTTTTCTGGGTGTTTTTCTTCATTACTTTAATAAGAAGAAAAGTGCGGCCGAGAGTCATCGAATCTTATGGCGAGCATGCTCCATCTGAACAATCAGGTCGAAGGTGGTTTAGTCGCTTTAAAAGTGGTGATGTTGCTCTCGTAGGCAAGGAACGGCCGGGTCATCCCAAAAAGTTTGAAAACGAAGAATTGGCATTATTACACTATGTGGACGAATGCCAAACGCTTCAAAAATTGTCAGAATCATTGGGATTGGATAATTCGTCAGTCAGGAAATGCCTTAAAGCTATGGGATTGATTCAAAAGCAAGGAAACTGGGTGTCATACGTATCTAAGCCGCGCGACGTCGAAAGTCGATTTATCGCCTGTGAAGAGCTCTTCAAACGCCAAAAAAAGAAGGGTTTCTTGCATCGGCGTTTGACGAGCCATGAAAGTGGATCCAGTACGACAACCCAAAGTGCAAAAGATTATGGGTTTCGCCCAGACATCCATTAATAACCACCGCAAATCTGAATATTAATGCATGAAGCTTATGCTCTGTATTTGCTGGAACCAGCGGGGCGTGATATTTTACGAGCTGCTCAGACCGAAAAAAACGATCACGGGGGAACGCTATTTCACTCAACTTATTAGTTGAGCCTCACACTGAAGTAAAAACGGCTTGAATATGAAGAAAAAACTACTTGTAAACACTGAAATGGAAAGTCCTACCTAACTCGCCGTATTATCTAGACATCGCTCCTCCCCACTATTACTTTTTTTAGTCAAGAAGTTCACTTCACATGAGCAATGCAAAAAGAGGGACGATGATTGGATTGCCTCAAAATACAAGCTTTGAATAATATATTTTTAGCCAGTAAATTACGAAAAACAAAAACTCTCATTAATAATTCAGGGTCCACTAAAATGGAAAAATCAGCCGTTAAGTCTCAATAACTTTTATTCTTAATTAAAAAATTTATAAAAAGAAATTTTGTTTTGAATTTGGTGCTATACTGCCTGAAACTTCGGCAAATTTTTTTAAGAAATTTTTAGGGTCTTGAAATTTAGGGGCAAACAAATCAAAGTGTTTATTTTTATTTTAACAACAGATATATTTCAAGTCAAAAGAAAAAAAATTAAAGTTTAATTAATAGAAAGTGTTGGTAGATTTAAACAATAATTCTAAAAACTCAGCTTTTAAGAAAAAATGTAAAAGAAGTAAGCCAATATTAAAAAAAAAAAATTGAAACAAAATTTGTTATAAATTTTTTATATTTTCAAAATCAGAACATGTCCTCAATACCAATTGAAATAAAATACAGTAAAAGGATTAAAGATGGGCATGTCGGCTTTATGATAACCTATACTAAGTATAATTTGTGTGAAATTTCGGGAAGGTTCTATGGGTCCACCCTATGAGCGCTATTTGTTATATTAATTAACAAAATTCGACAATGGCATTGACTAATATTTTCTGTAAAATTAAGCAACCTTGCCATCTTTCTAGAGGCATGATCACTATTTAAATTTTTAGAAGAAATAATAATTCATATATGTCAACCCGAATTTAAATTGACATTAAAAAAGTTCGCCGCTACTTTTCAAGGGTTAATTAACCAAGATTCTCATTATGAACTGTTTTATATTAAAACTTTTGTTTTAGCTATAAATGTATGTATTTAAATACTAGGATTTTATATTTTACTAAAACCAAAATAAACAACAATTATTTCATATAAATGCAACCACTTTTTTCTACTTTATATATTTTGCAATTGCTCTCATTTTTGTTGTTAAAAATTAAGACAACAAATGTAAACAAAGATGTACAAGCATCCTCATTCTCATCATGGTCTTCCTAGTGAGCATCCTCATCTATGTACTCGAGAATAAGGAAATGCAACCACAAAAATATTTACCTTTAAACACTAAAGGTATGCTAGCTCACGTTTGTATTCGTTCTAGTAAAAGTGGTAGTGGATGCCTAGTATTTATTTAACTGGAGGTGTATATATGGATGTTTTTTTTTTTTGTATTGCAACTTTTATATTGTTTGTTTTGTGATGAAATGAAAGAAGAAAAAAAAACAACACGAAACATTTACTGTCAACTGTTGTTACGTGCTGCAATTTGTATGCAATTTAAACAAAAACAATACTCATACATACAATTTACCTCATTTACATATGATATTAGAATGTATATGTATGCAATGTTGTTGTTAGCAAAAGTACTTTAGCACGTTGCTAAAAGGAAAGTAGGAAAAACAAATAATATACGGGAAAAAAGGATATTTGTAGCTATACAACGGCTGCTTAGGGCCCTGGTAGGGGGACATATTTTAAATAGATTAAAATTTACATAACATTTTGAGATTTCTGGGGAACTCCCTATAAATAATTTATTTAAATAAAATATAAAATCTACTAGTTCTTATATTTTTCTGGCAACCAAAACCGTGACTTGCAATTGGGTATTAAATTTAAAAATTTATAATGCACTGTCAGTTTTTCTGCCCATATAAAAGAGATTTAACCTTTTCCAGAATTTTTTTCGCTGGCCGCAATACATCCCAAATTATACTTTGGTGTAAGGTATCTAATAATCTTCTTTACATGTAAATTTCATTAAAAAAATTCTCTGTTCTGTAGCTATAAAAGAAGTAAAATTAGATTTTAGTTTAAAATAGTACAAAAATTTAAGGCTGGCATGGTAACTTTATGATACCTTACATCAATAATAATTTGGTTTGAATTTCGGAGAGTCCAGATTTTAATTTTTATAAACACGGAAGAAACTATAGAGGTAAACTTGAACGACATTGCCGAAAAAGTTAATTAAGGCAATTACCGGGAAGGTGGGTTTATATGGGGTCTAGATTCAAATATGGTCCGATTTTCTTCAAATGTGAAGGCGTGACAGATTGTCTATTATTACGTTCGCAATCCAAATCTCAACCCGATATATATAGTTTTATGTGTCTGAGAAGATAGAAAATAATTTGGACCGATTCTTATATTAAATGGGGTTCGTCGTTCGGCCCATAGAATCTTGTATAACATACAGTGGGTCACAGTGAAAATGGTCCACCTGTGACAAACTACTTTGAACTGTAAAAAGTCTAAGAACTCAATAAAAACACAAAAGAAAAAAGTCTAAATTAGTTAGTTTATTTTATTTAAATAATAAATACATAAGAAAGTTTATTAATTCAATAACACTTTGTACATAAATTAACATTATGCAAAATAAGAAAAAAAATTCATGTAACAGTGAAAATGGTCCACTTCAGCTTATACTAAATAAAATATACAAAAATCAATTTTTAATATTTGGTTGGATATCCTTTCTGACGAATAACTGATTTAAGACGATTTGGAATAGATTCCACTAGCTTTTTTGTGTATTCTGGACTTATTTTATCCCACTCCTCCAAAAGGGCCTTTTTTAAGTCATTTTTGTTTGAAATATCATGTTTCCGTATTTCAATTTCCAATTTCTGCCACAAATTTTCAATGATATTCAGATCTGGGGATTGGGGAGTGTTTTGATTACTCTGGGACAATGATACAGCAGCCATTCTTCAACAATTCCAGCCGTGTGTTTTGGGTCATTGTCCTGGTAGAAATGAAAGGTGTCGAGTATGCCGAGTTTTTCAGCACTTTGTTTCAAATTGTTTTTCAAAATATTTAAATATTGCATTTTGTCCATATTTCCTTCAACAAAGTGCAATTTACCAACACCAGCAGCCGAACAAGCACCCCAGACCATCACATGTCCGCCACCATGTTTAACTGTCGGGCGCAAATGCTTTGGATTCATCTCCTGATTGGGTTTTCTCCATACGTTTACTCTGCCATCTGACCCAAAAAGGTTATATTTGCTCTCATCGGTGAATAAGACATTCTCCCAGAATGAAAAATCTTTCCCAGCATAGCTGTGAGCAAACTGCAAACGAATTTTTTTATTCTTTTGGCTTACAAAGGGCTTCTTGCGTGCAATTCGGCCATTTAATCCATTTTTTCGAAGGACTCTTCGAATTGTCTCGGCGTTACAGCTTATATTAAAGTGTTTCTCAACCATATCCCGTAGTTTCGGTGCACTCAGTCTTGGATTAATCTTGATTTGATTAACCATCCACCTTTCTTGACGTTCGCTGAATAGCTTTTTTGGGCTAATTTTTGGCTTGTTTATAACTCGCCCTTCATTATTAAACCGGTGAATGATGTTTTCAACTGTTGTACGGGCTTTGTTGACAATTTGCGCGATTTCTCTCTGACTTTTTCCATTTTTATAGTGCTCAATTATTAAATTTCGCAGCTCGATCGTAGTATGGCGACCCATCTTCAAATTTTAAATTAACAACTGAGGGAATCGATCTAAACCGTGTTCGTTTTAATGCATAAATGTAAACAGAAGTAAATAGAACAAAAAAATACAGAAGAATATGGAAAAGTTCCGTTATTTATCGTTGCTCTTTGTTGTGGACCATTTTCACTGTGACATGAATTTTTCTCTTATTTCGCTTAATGTTATTTTTTGTGCAAAATGTTATTGAATTAATAAATTTTTTTATGTGCCTATTATTTACATAAAATAAACTAACTAATTTAGCCTCATTTTATTGTATTTATATTAAATTCTTATACTTCTAACAGTTTAAAGTGGTTGGTCACAGGTGGACCATTTTCACTGTGACCCACTGTATTTCTTTCTAATATCTTTATATTTGCGACCTATAGTTTGACTAATGTTCATTTAAGAAAATACCCGGAATGTGGGTTTATAAAGAGACTTGGTTCAGATGTGGTCCGATTTTCTTAAATTTTGTAAGAAAATTCAAACCAAGTACAGACGGTTTTGTGTGTTTAAGTACCATTTAAACGTAATTTAGAAAGGACCCTCTCCATTGAGAATAGGTCAGAATATTTATTGATTCTAACCAACTGTAATAGGGCTCATCCCCTAAATTCATATATTTTTTTTGCGATCTGTAGTTTGATTACAAAGTTTACACAGACGGACATCGTAAAATCGAATCAGTGGCCAAATTATGCCATCCGTGATCGCGTGAAATTGTTCAAAAGTAAGTAACTACAAAAATACCAATAATGAAAATACCAAATTATACTTTACCTCCCAATCTAGACCCAAAGAACAACATGTCTGTTCGATAAATTACGGCCAAGAAAACCGTCATTCGACCCCAGGAATTGGGTATTAGACCGATACTGTCGGCAGTGGTGTAGGAGTCGCGTATAGTCAGTTGAAGAGTACAGACGTGATTTATCTTCGCTCGCAACATCAGTTATGAAAAAGTTTTGTAACAGGTTTTGTTTTTAATAGGTTTATTATATTTTAGTTTTTAATAGGTTTATTATATGGGAGTAGTGTTCAGTCTTTTAAATAGGTTTAGTTTTTAATAGGTTTATTATATTTTGGTTTTTAATAGGTTTCTGTCTGTCTGTGTTCTGTCTTTTAAACTGTCAACACGCATTTTGTCCGCATATATCGTTTATGTTTTTAGTGTCGTTAAATCGAATTTAAACGCGCCGTTTTTTTGTCCAGTGTTGATATAATAATAATTACAATAAATCAATTAATAAAAAAATAAAAAAAACTGAAAGGGGCAAAGGGCTTTAATGTCTCTATTTGCCTGTGTTATTGTTGCTAGATTTTTTTCCTTTAATTTCCTCTCCCTTTTTTAATTTTTTTTCTCTATTTTGCATGGTACAACCGCCTTGTATTCTTTTTGTTGTTGGGCGAATTAGTGATGAAGGCATAGCACTGATCACTGAGTAACCAATTCAGCAACAAAGTGTGTACCCGGTTGTTGTACTATTGCAGATATATTGCATATTGTCTGTACTCTTCAACACTACTCCCTCTTTTCTCCCTCTCATAACATAGTTTCCTAATTCTAACACAATGCACTGCATTAGTAGGGGACATCCCCTGAGTGTTAGTCTAACGTAAAAAAAAAAAAAAAAAAAAAAAAGGATGAAACTACTTTTTTATAAATATTACTCTACACTCAGAGAAAAAAAGAATTTAACCACGAGCTGACTTACAAACAACGCGAACGAATTTTATTATAAATATTAGTTCTGTGTGAGAAATGTGTTTCCAGTAAAAAATTGTCTTCAGCGACAAAGCTCATTTTTTCCTCAATGGGTACGTCCACAAACAGAATTATCGAATTTAGTGTAAAGAGCATCCAAAAGCAATGCAAGAACTGCCATTGTATCCCGAAAAATGCACTGTTTTGTGTGGATTATGGGCAGGTGGCATTATTGGACCGTAATTTTTCAAAGACGACGAAGGCAGTAACGTTATTGTGAATGGCGAGCGCTACCGTGTAATGATTACAAACATTTTTTTGCCTAAAATGCTATATCTGGATTTGGTTGATATGTGGTTTCAACAAGACGGTGCCACATGCCACACAGCAGGCGAAACTATAACCCAATTAAGAGGCGAGTTTGGTGAACAGTTAATTTTACGTTTGGGGCCGGTCAATTGGCCAACTAGATCGTGCGACTTAACTTCTTTTGATTATTTTTTATGGGGCTGTGTTAAGGCTCATGTCTATAAGGAAAAGCCGGCAACGGTTGCCAATATTGAAGCATTTTTTCGTGAGATACCGGCCGATTTGATTCAGCATATGAACCATTTGAGGCGGGGTCAACATTCACATGAAATCATCTTTAAACATTTATCGACTCAAAAAACATTGTATCGACTCAAATAAAGATTTCATATTTCATAAATATGAAAATACTTATTCAAAAATATGATGAAACGTCTTTAAAAATGTGAAGAAGTAATATAAATCTTACTTAATATTTATTTATAAAAATGTTTCATCTTACTCACAAATAACAGATTAGTAGATTTAACTTAGTTTTTTTTTATCGCGTTCAAGCAGCATTTCCGACATGAAAAATCGCCTTTCAACGTCCCTCGGGACCCAATTTCCTTGCTTTTGAAGGAATCCCAATGCTTTTAGACGTTTGACAACAATCTTCGTTGAGTTATGCTTCCAATTCCTCATCTTCTATTTTTTTCGGCTGACCAGGCATCTCCTTCTGTGTCGAAATCACCACTTTTGAATCGCTCTCACCATCGTTCACAAGTTAAGTTGGTGCATGTTGTCCGTAAGCTTCTACCAACAATCGATAACTTTCAGCAGCCGTTTACTTTAAATGAAAGAAGTTTATCGGACGTCCCCGCAAAACATCTCTTTAGGCACAAAATTCGATATTATTATAGCGATTGAAAAAAATGTGTGTTTACACTTTGTCGCCTACTCGATACTGAATTATAATGACAAATGTTTACCCTCCAAAATACCATATTTGATATTATTAACACAAACCATATGTGATAGTTATGCCATCTGTTGTCCAAATCGACATTAATAACTTGTATACACCCATAAAAAACATTGGTTGGAATTCGATCAAACCCATTAACATTTATTTGTAAGAATGTTATTCTGTTTGAAATAATTTATAATCCATTAATATAACAATAATATTCTATTGGGAATTAAAAAGAGGTAAAAGAAGCTAAAAAACAATCCTATTATCCAATTATTGATATTTCCAATCAACTTTGAAAAAAACAGTTAGTTTAGGAATTGTGTACGGTAGAATCAACTATTTATTTATAGAATTTACAGGAAAATTAGTTAAATCTATTAAATTTATTAAAAAATTTTCTTTATTCAAAAGTGGTAACTACAAATACTGTAATCCTGATCAAATATACCATTAAATTCAGTATAACCAACCGAATTGTGGATTGTATTGATTAAAGATGCCACTTATGATTGGTATTGGTAAACGAATTTTACTTAATATTTTTATTTCCTAACAAATTATTTAAATTCAAAATTTGTCATAAAAATTTATAAGTATTTGTGGTGTAGTAGGTAGAGATGTAGCCTAGTACTCCGAATTTCCAAGTTCAAATCCCGCAAAAGGCCAACATTTAAAAAATATTTTTTTTTAATTAAAATTAAATATGAAAATGTTTAAATAGCAAATATATCAAATTATATTAAAATTAGTTGTGGTGCAGTAAGCAAGAGTATGAACTATCAATCTGATACCGAAAAAATACAAATATAAAACTTTTATTAAAATAAAATTTTGTGGAACGTAAAAATATTTATGTGAATATAAATATTAAATTATACAACGGAATATTGGCTTTCCCAACTAAAAATATAATTTATTATGAAGACAGTTGCCGCAACCGCAAGTATTCGATTGCGTATATTCGGTAGCCACAACTGATATTGTTTTCTGGGTGTACCCAATAATTCCCTTTCACGTTTTAAGTTTTTATTACTGTTATAAATACCGAATTAAATTACATCGAATTTTTATGGTAATAAAATTATATTTTTCTATTTATGAGCCCCGGTAGGATAGTTGGTAGCGTGCTAGCTTATCAGTGCGGGGGTCGTGTGTTCGATTCCCACCAGAGGCTCTGGTCTATTTTCGCTACATCGAGCCAAAAGCCTTTGTTGCTAGTGCTCTGTTAGGGTATTAAGATATAATTTGTATTATATTATTCTAAAAATAAATAAATATATTTATATACTACTATTAGACTTGCGTTCCACAAAAATTAATTTTAAGGCTAACAATTTTTTATTTCGCGAACTGGGCTAGAACTGGTGACTTTTCATTTATTGCCAACATTTTTTTCAAATGACAAAGTCTTCAAAAAATTGTTAATTGCTTTTGGTATTAAGGGTAACCTATTAGATGCTCTGACAGTGTTTCAGTTAATTTTATATATTTCTAGGGTATAATTAGTTTTAACTATTTCGATGAAACATTTCAAATACCAACACTGGTTCCGATAAAATTTCAACCAGCTTATTGCTCTGTGCATTTAAGAGGTTTTATAAATATGAAGAATTATGTTGCATTTTTATGAAACAACTTTATTATATTTCTAAGGTGTTACATTGGACCAAAATATATGTAGTTTTTCATTATATTTATGAAGTTAATCATAAGTACAATAAGTCTTTTCCCTGAGTGTATATCCTAAATCTGCATTATATCTGGTTGACTTAAGGCTGGATTAGCCAGACGTATACGTCAACCTATCTGTGTATAGCAAATTCAATGAGTTAAATAAGAATAGAAGATGTTATGTTGTATTTTTTGTGTCACTCTTATGCATTAAACATATCCAATACATACACAAAACGTAAATACACAACAAAAATCTAATCAAAACAGATTTTCGTTGTTTACTTACGTTTTGTGTATGTATTGTATATCTTCAATTCACAAGAATGACACAAATATATACAACACAACATCTTATATTCTTATTTAACTCATAGAATTTGCTATTCACAGATACGTTTACGTTTACGTCTGGCTAATGCAGCCTTTATTCTATTTCAAATACATATGTAGTAAGAAATTTAAACTAGATTTTCCTATGAGTAGGGTGAGTCCAATGCAAAAAATAAAAATAAAAAAATAGCAACGACAATGTAAAAAGGGTAACACAAAACAATCAAAATAAAGCATTTATAGAAATACACTTACTCACACACACACTTAGAAAAAAAAAACACAATATACTCGAGTATCAGCATTGAAAAACAAGAGAAAAAGTTATATAAAAATAAAAGTATTAAGAAAGAAAAATGTTTTTCCAACTTTCAATGTGTTATTTCTTTATTTGTTTTCACTCATTTCGCTTTTTTTTTTTTTTGCTATTTAATGTATTCTTCAAATGCACCTTTGAGTGTACATATGTGTGTGTGAATATGTATAGGAATAAATAAAAGACTCAATGTTTACCCAAAGAAATTACTTTACTTTGTTGTTTTCGCTCATGTGGATGTGTATTTCAAATGTTGGCAAAAAAGAAAATGCCAACAATGTTGATGTTTTTTTTCTACCATCAACAACTTCGTCATCATCATTTTCATCATAAAAAACCGACATTCAGCACAATTTATTCAAGCTTATAAATAAACAAATGTATAGGAGATGAGATGAGTTTTGTATGTAGTATCTCTCAAGAAAAAAATCTTTTTAGCTATTTCTGTTAGCCTAGTATTTGTATATATTTTTTTCTTCATACATACACACATCAGAATATCATTGTAAATGTTTTTATGTGGGTATGTGTATAAAAGCATAAGTGCGTACTTGCTTATTTTTATTTACTAAATGAAATGTATGTAAACAACAGTATGAAAATTAACCCATTTTGAGGGAAATGGTGTTTTTTCTAAATGACTTGTAGACAAAATTTAACAATACAGGTTGGTTGAAAAGTTCCTGCGCTCACCAAGAGATGGCACTGCTAGCTCCAAACTTTTTTTTCTCAAGTTGGTATAACTGTCCTGAGAACACATGCAAAGTTGCAAGTCATTCTGTCAATTCTTTCTTTGTTTACAAGCCATTTGAAGTTGACGTGTCATTGATTTTTTTAAATATGGAAAAAATTAAATATCGTGCAGTCATTAGATTCTTTGATTTGAAGGGTTTAAAAGCAAAGGAAATTTATAAACAATTGTTAGAAGTGTATAAGGAGTCCTCACCTTCAAAACGCACCGTTAAATTTTGGGCTGGTGAATTTAAACGTGGTCGTACCAGCCTTAAAGACGATCCACGCGAAGGACGACCAAAAACTGCAACCACAGCAGAAATCATTGAGCAGGTACATAATATAGTAAGTGAAGATCCAAGTTTGACTAAGCGTGAAATTGCTAATGCCATAGGCATCTCAAACGAACGAGTACTCCATATTTTACATGAAGAATTGCACACATTAACAATTCAACAAAATCTGGATCGAGAACAAATTTCTCAGCGTAATTTGGAGCATTTTAAGCCTAATAAAACTGACTTCTTGTGTCGTTTTATAACTGGATGAGACTTGGATCTACCACCATGATCCTAAATTGAAACAAGAACGTTTACAGTGGACTGAAGCTGGTTGTTCAGCTCCAAAGCTGGTGAAGTCACAACGATCAGCAAAGAAGGTTATGACATCAGTTTTTTGGGATGCAAAAGGAATTTTGTTGATTGATTATCTTCAGAAAGGTAAAACAATCAACTCTGAATGTTATTCCAGCCTTTTGGATCAGCTGGATAAAAAAATTCGTGGGAAAAGACCTGGTTTAAAGAAGAAAAAAATCATTCTCATCAAGACAATCCACCTGCTTACAAAAGTGTTTTGTCGATGGCTAAATTCAAAGAATTAAAGTACGAATTGCTTGAACATCCACCGTATTCACCAGATTTGGCTCCCAGTGACTACTATCTCTTCAGAAATCTCAAACAATTCCTTCGTGGAAAGCATTTTTCGTCGAATGAAGAGGCCATAGCAGCCGTAGACGGTTATTTTGCAGAGCTTCAGGAGAACCATTATAAGGATGGGATAAAATTATTGGAAGATCATTGAAACAAGTGTATTGAGCTTCTAGGAGATTATATTGAAAAAAATAATATATTTCGTAACAAAAACAGTATTCTTTCATTTCGAGCGCAGGAACTTTTCAACCAACCTGTATATATATTTTTAATTTTACTACTTGTTTAATTGCAAACAATTTTATTGGTTTAATTTTTACAAAAAAAAAAAATCCATTGCATCTTTACAGTAACAAAATCGTTCTTAAAACCGTTTATTAATTTCTTGTTTAAATAAATCGAATTCTTTTTGCCAACTAAATTGATTGATTGTTGCGATCAAATATGTTCCTGGGTCAATTGCTATATAGTTTTCTATCCGAAATTATGTTTAATAACCGAAGTTCCGCAACCGATCCATTCTGTTGGCAAGAAACTCTTTATTTACACAGAAACTTAATTTGACTACACTTTAACAGGATTACACAATTTATTAAATTAATCACCAATATTAATTTGGCGCATTGTTGCTGTACTAATTTTATATATCAAACTGAACTCATATCTTTGGCCGCTCATTTATGTATGTTGTAGCTGACATCTAGTATAAAATAGTAGAAATATCCAGATGTTTTTATCCAGTTTTATCTAGAGATGTGTGATAGGGTGGCGATGGCGCTTACTAGAATTATCCAAAACAGGATATCTCCACCAAATACCAACTTGATGGAAGGTTTTAGCATTTGCTATTGTCGAACTGGCTAGTGAAGAGTTGCCAAGCTAAATTGATTATCGCTTTAATGCTGGTACCTGGGTATTTCTGTTTCAACAGGTAAATGAAAATTGATGAATCAAATTTCCGTAACAATATGTTATGAAAGAACTAATATTCTGCTATTTTACCGCCAAATTTAAAAATTTTATGGTCACCAGTTTCTTTCAAAAAATTAAATTTAGGTTTTTGCATAATAATAACACATCTTTTTGTAATTTTACATAACTTAAAGGGTTAATCACATGTTTTTCTGTTTCATAAAGTTTTGTGGTTATTTAAAGTAATCAACTATGATTGTTTAAACAAAAGAAATATATTTCTTTTATTAGTAAAGTTATGAGCTTTTTTTATTTTTTGTAACAAAATAATAAAAGGAATTTTTTAAAATTGTTCAAAAAAGAATATAATGAAATATTATCAAGACATATGAGCAATTTTAATTAGAATTGTTGTTATATGTTTCAATAAATTTAATTAAGAGTTATGTAAAATAACAAAAATGTTAAACTTAAGAACTTTGTTTTTTTAAATAATGTATACATTAGATGATCCCAACATAGGAGGTCCTTGCGTATTGGCGCAAGTAAAAGTATTCAAATGATGGGTTTTGAAATTCTGAATTTGAAAAATATTACAGAAAACTTTTTGGTACTTTTACACGTAGAACAAATACATGATTGAGTATGTTTTTTTTTCGGAGAAGCATCCCTAGGAAATTCTTCCTACTAATTAATGTGTGGCATTCTTTGTGTGGCTCATCAATGTGCACCCAGAGAAAAGACTTGTTGCAATTCGATCAAAACCACTAAAATTTATTTGTAAGGATTTCATTTTATTTGGAATAACCTATATCCCATTAATAAAGCAAAAAAGGAAAAGAAATTAAAAATCCATCCTAATGTATTATTCAATTATAAAAATGAAATTCTTTAAGTATTTGTGTGCAGTGTAAGCAACCATTTCTTTAGTGAATATATTAGAAAATTGGTATAATATATTAAATTTATAAATAATTGTCGATATTCAAAGGTGGAAACTACAAGTACGGTTATTCTGATCAAATATATCATTTAATTAGGGTTTCAGTAGAAGCAACTGAATTGTGGATTATATTGATTATAGCCGCCACTAATGATTGGTATTGATAAACAAATTTTATACTAACATTTGTTTTCCTAATTCAAAATTAGCCAACAAAATTTATAAGTGTTTGTGGTGTAGTGGGTAGAGGTAGCTGAGTACTCCGACTTACGGATTTAAAAGCCCTGAAAAGGCAAACATTTTTTTAATTAAAAAAAAAATGTAAATGTTTAAATAGGCAAATATACTAAAGAAAATTATAATAAGTTGTGGTGCAGTAAGCGAGAGTGCGAAATATAAATCTAAATACCCAGGTTTGAAACCGGAATTATCTAAAAATAAATTTTTTCTTAAAATAAAATTTTGTGGAACGTAATAATATTTAAACGGAATATAAAAATTAATTTGAAAATTATCTTTCACAACTAAAAATTAAAAATTGATATCAATACTGTTGTCGTAACTGCCAGAATTCGATTGGCAACAAATTCCGTGACGACAACTGATACTGTTTTCTGGGTGTGTATTAGAGTTCGGTTAACTGGTTTTTTTATGACTACACCCACAATATTATTTCGTTAAAAATAATCTAAAATACATATTAAATTAATCGAAAATACAATCAAAAAGAGGACTACTGATTTTTGATAATATTCAGCCCATTTTGTTGTTTAATTTCAATCATTGTTTAATTATCGGCAAAAGTAGTAAAAACAATAGAAAGTCGTTTAAAATAACCATCCAATTTTTACTGACAAAAAGTTAGAAAAAAATAATTTTGTGGTTTGTTTTTCAAATTGAAACTTTTTTTATTTGTATGTAATTACAAAACACAACACACAGATGTATATATTTTAATTGGCTTTGTGTGTATGTATATTTGATCAATTTCTTGTAATTTTTATTGATATAATTTTGTATATAAACAAACTATTTTGGCAAAAAAACAATAAGGAATTATATGAATTTATATTTTTAAAAACAGAAAACATAAAATTTTACATTTAACAGGAAATATCAACTCCTACTGAATGTCTGTAAATTTGTATAGTTTGTTTTTTGAATGACTGATTCAAATAATTAAAAAATATGTTTCTATGAATTTCAATTGATTCTTCATTTAAAAACAAACTTTACATATTACTTTTTAAATTAACTACAATCAGTAACGGAAAATATATTGTGAGTGTATGACTATTAAGCCGTTGGAAGTGGCAATAAAGGAGCTTTCAAAGAATTCACTTACATTAGTAGAGGGCGAAGCTATTCACAAATTTTTGTTAAATAATTTAAGCAAAATTAATACACAATATGCACATGAATTATGTGAACGTAGAGTAAAAGTTATTTATACCCTTATTATATACCTTAGTTCTGGAAAATATCCATGTAACGATAACATACTAAAGTATTCCTCTAAGGTGAAATGCAAGGTGTTTGCTGTTGATCTTTATAATCGTTTGTTTGGTTATGAAGATTTAGATGTAAGTCTGATAGATTCCGATGAAGACTTAACTTTGGATATTTCAAATTCAAATAGTTTAAGTTCTGATCTAAATAACACAATAAACAGTATTCAAAATCCTAAAAAAGAGACTGTACAAAATCATTCATCATTATATGATGATTTCATATACATATCTTGATAAATGCGACAAAAGAACTGAAAAGTTGGAAAATTTATATAATTGTTTCTTGACTATTTGTCCAACATCTACTATTAGTGAAAGAGTATTTTCCTATTCTAGCTTTATCGAAAGCAAAAAAAAATCGACTTAAAACGAAACAATTAAATTGCATATTATTTCTAAAATATTATTTTAGAAGTGAAAAATAGATTTTCTTTTTACATATTTAAAATGTAATATTTAAAAAACTTATTTAATGCCAAACGTTTTAAACGTTCAAATTACTAACGTACTTATTTTACCCAACTTACAAACTTAATGATCTCTATTCATATGTTATGAATATAGTTTTATGATATTAATTTTTAAGATATTATATTATTAAACTAATAAATAATATGTTGAAATGAAACACAATAAGAAAATATTATAAAATATTTTTTTTCAAAGAATGTATTTTTTTTTATTACTTTATATATTAAATTTCTTTTTTGTTTGAATTTAAAACAATTAAAAAATTATATAAGCTTTTAATTCAAGTTAAAAAAAAACCGAAAAAAAACCGGTTGACCGGTTTTTTCTGCAAAAACCGAAACCGAAAGCGGTTTTTTGAACACTCTAGTGTGTATTTTCTTTACTGTTTGCAAAAGTAAAGCACATTCCAATAGGTTGATACATTTTGGGCCACCTTGTATATAGGATAATTTTTGATCGGTTAATTAAAGTTACACTTTTATTTTTAAACAATAAAGTTAACACTAGATAAATCTAGGTTGTTTATTTGATTATTTCCGATCTCTTTTAAGTGTACAGAATATTCCGTTAGTTTAATTGTTGTTTATATATACTGAAAGAAAGTTTACAGGCCAGGGATTAAAAAATTAAAATTTTTAGGTTTTCAATGCTACATACGTTTTTCTCATAAAAAGTTTTAAAAATGGATTTAATGCTTTTGTGATTTTCAACCCCCTTAGCGTATAAGTTATAAATCTTAAATACCACTCATATGCCTTATAGCTTTAAAAACATCTCAACATTGTAAATTTTTGTTGCCAAAAGAACTACAAATTATTATAATTATATTATAATTAGTATAATTTCATATTAATGGCACATTTAACTTTAAATTTTTTCTAACATTTTAGTACCCAACGAGGCACCATTTGGCATGGAAGCCATATTGTTAAATTCATCGGCAGTATTTTTAAAATGGAAACAACCTCAACTAAAAGCTCAACATGGTAAGTTACTGATTTGCAACTACAAAAAAATCAACACATGTGATTTCCATTTTGGTGTTTGCTAAATCAGCAAAAAAATAAGGAAGATATTTCATCCTTTTTTATTTGCTTGTTTGCCTAATCTCTTTATAAATATTTGCTAAAGAAACCCTTTTTTGGGGGTATTTCATGTTTTATTTTTCTCACCTCATTAGGCATTTTGTTGTACTATCATATTGTTGTAAGAGGCATAGATACAGCTCATAACTTTTCACGTATTTTAACAAATGTCACAATTGATGCTGTTTCTCCTACACTGGTATTGGCAAATCTAACGGAAGGTGTTATGTATACTGTTAGCGTAGCGGCTGGTAATAATGCTGGAGTGGGACCTTACTGTTCACCTGCCACATTACGTTTGGATCCAGTTACCAAGAGATTAGATCCATTCATAAATCAACGGTATGTTTAAAAACGTTTAAAATATATTTTTTAAAGATTTTTTTTTTTAACAAAATTTACATAATTTTTTGTTTGGTTTGCTAAATTTGTTTAATGTACAAAACTAATTTGTTGTTGTTGTTCATTTTACATACTTCTTTTTATTGCTGCTTTTAGTTATCCCATAAATCAAGATCATGTTGATGATGTGTTAACTCAACCATGGTTTATTATATTATTGGGTGTTATATTGGCGGTAATGATGTTATCCTTTGGTGCCATGGTATTTGTCAAGCGTAAACATATGATGATGAAACAATCAGCTTTAAATACCATAAGAGGTTAGTATTTGAAAATATGTATAGATAATATAATTTTAACAAGAAATTTGTTTAGTTTTAAGATTTAAGGCCCATTCACAATTATATTCTGTATTAGTTTATTATATAAGTTTACTCCACTCTACAGCGTGGTGTACTTCATCGTTGTGAATCTCGCTTTAAAGTCTACTTAGCTTTAAAGTGTTTTATATTTTTTTTATTAACTTTTTCTATACTTATGAATTAACTCATTTTTATTTTAACAAAACCTTTATATTTCAAAGGCGTTGTTGTGCAAAAAGTTAACGAGTGTTGTTTAAATTGTTGTATGATTCGTTAAAAAAAAAAAAAATCATCGACATCACTACAAAAAGAGCCACTTGAAACTGATTGTTAACCAAGCAGGTGTAAACTAAAAGTTTTTCTTTCCACAGCCGTTTTTTTTTCTGCTGCATCATGTACTGTAATTATTGTTAAAAATAAAAAGGGTTGAACTTTCATTTACTATAGAAAGAAAAATAAATTAAGAGAAAATTTTATAGTTTAAACTAGTTCAACAGATGTTGAAAATTTTAAAGTCGTTGCTAAAATTTAACAAAAATTTAAATGTTAAAATGTAATTTGTATAAAAATTATCTTTATTTACACTTAAAATAAAGTCTCAGTAAATAAATCGGTAAAATGTGTTTTAAATCACTACTAATAGAGCTTCCAAAGTTTTAAAGAAGGCGCTATATCATCCTCTACCGATTTTTGAAAATAGCCTATGTCTTGGAAGCTTAGAGAGACAGAGCACTTTTTTTTTTAAAAAAATGGACTTTATTACATATTTCAAAACCTATGTGAAATAGAACAAAACGGATAGTGGATATGAACCTGACCCTTTTATCGGATCCCAAGGTGGGGCCCTAACACCATATAGATAATATTTTTCTTTCTTAATTCCCCGGGTGGTCGTATATAATTTTCTATTATTGGTGCCCGAAAAAGTAAACTTTTGTCAAAAAATTTATATATTTTAAATGGTTTTTAGTATTAAAAAATGTTACAATGGTAAAAATACGCTAGAAATTAATAAAAATAACTCCAAATTATATAAAACAAGTGTTTTTTCTTATCACAGTAAATGTTTAATAACAAAAAAACTACATACTAATTGATTTCCATTGCTATCTGGCGAATTTATTAAAAAAAACATTAAAAGTCAATTCAAGAACACCAAAATATTTGGATTCGTTTTATTATTCGCGTAATGAGATTCCTCAACATATAGAAATATTTTTTATCATAGAAATTTCTGACATCATATCTATAAATAAGATTTAAAAATATATTTTGAATGCAGTAAAGTTATTCTACATTACGGTTTTGGGAACATATTCAGATCTATCTTGGCATATGCAGCAGTAGTATGTTGGACATCTATGTGAAGAAAGTGCAACAGAGCTCCTACATTACTTAGGAATCAGCGCGACCATCAGAACCATAACTACACTTAGAAAAACAAATTAGTAGAAATATTTGTAAACGGGTTTCAATCCGACTTTACTATTTTTGTACTGATTTTTAGTAAAAAAAATTATTAATTTGCAAATCTTTTTGCTATTTACATTTTTCAAATTGCAAAATTTTTATCGAATATTTACAATTTTTTTTTGCTAATTTCAGTAATCATTTTACAAATTTTTGAATTTTAATAAAGTGGATATTGAAGGATATTTTATTTCTAACTAAAACTTACACCTACAAACTTAAATTGCCTTAAAATGTTACATAGATTAAACAAAGAGATCGGAAATCTATAATTAGGACATCCACTTAAAATAGCAATTAGAAGGTTTTTCAGTTATAAAAATTAGCCCCAAAAACAATTAAAATTTTACCTTAAAATTAAAAAAAATTTACTAAAATATTGTTCAAAACAGAAATTGCCAAATTAAAACAAAATGATAAATTCAGTTATGTTTTTACAATATTTAAGCCTTTTGATTTTTTTTTTTGCTGATTTTAGCAAACCGATTTTAAATTCCACTTTACAAAAAGTTTATTAAAATTTAGTAGCGGCATCTATTTTTGTCTACAAATTCCATTGTACTACACGTCAGCAGACATGTGTTGCTAAGATTACCAAAAAATACCGCTGGGCTCAATTAACAAAATTTCCCGGATTTAACAGCAAAATTTTCAGTTGCCATAACAGACTTTTTTTAGTGAGTGTATACAATCGAAGCATTCACTTCTTTACGAATGATTGGAAAATGGATGGAAGGACTGTAATTGGCTTATATAGCTGTGTGCTCCCTGTTGCGAAATGCTTCCGCCTCCCGGATCGTGCAAAGATAAGGTCTATCACTGAATTCATTTAATTTACAGAAAATATAAGAATCTTTACAATTGGCTAAAAGGTTATCCAGACAATATCTTTGAAGTCTGAATGATTGGCCACTATCATCGGATACGAGGATATAATATAGGTTCCGACATATTGGGACATCGCAGGGAAAGAGCTAACTTGGAGTTAACTTGGAAAACGCGAAACCATTTAATGATTTTTAATTTAATTTATTTTGTTTAATATTATTGACATTGTTTCCTTATATAATATATGTACAAAGAGTTCAAGATTTTATCTTTTTCATCTTAATAATTTATATTAATTTATAAAATTTATATACATTTATAGAATGTTTGGAGGGAAAAATTTACAAAACCCATTTAATAATTTTTAAATAATTTTAAATAAAACTTAATCTACGAACTACAACTACCTACTAATTTGGTAATAAACCATTAATATGTACATGTTTGGAGTTGTTACAACGAAGATATAAGTTATTCGAGAGTCTATTTAATTTACTCTCCACTAGCTCTATATTTGCGAGTCCATGGAGTTTGTTGGTAGAGAAATGCCAAGGAAGATTATAAATCATCTTAAGTTATTTGTTTTGGGAAATTTGAAGTTTTTTAATGTGACATTTAGCGCTATTTGCCCAAACAGGAGATGCGTAAAACATAACCGCATGAAAAATAGTTTTGAGTATAATTTGTTTGTTAGTTATACTTAAGCTTGAGTTCCGATTTATAAAAGGGTAAAGCAATCGAATTAGAATATTTATCTTATTTAGAACATATGGAATGTGATCTTTAAATTTCATTTTAGGATCTAGTATAACGCCTAAATATGTTACGTTTTGCTCCCAGGGGATTGAATGATTGTTCATGTTAATACAAACTTGTGGAATATAACAAGGTTTATGTTTTCTCGTGAAAAATATTGCCTGTGTTTTGTCGCTGTTCAACATAATTTTCCATTTATTAAAATATGTCGAAATTTCCACCAAAGCTCTTTGCAAGTTTGTTATAATAACAACAGCATACATTCCCGAGCAGATAATTGCCGTGTCATCAGCAAAAATTGACATTGTACAATACTCCAGTTGAGGAATATCATAGGTATATAAGTTATAAAGTATAGGTGAAAGACAAGAGCACTGTGGGCAACCAGCTGGGACACTATAACTTACTGAACATTCCGAGCCAATCTGTACTTTAAAACTACGAAGAGAGAGAAAAGCCTGAATAATTTTGACCAGTTTTAAGGAAAAGTTTAATCGGATCATTTTATAAATTAATCCATTGTGCCACACCGAATCGAATGCAGCTTTAACATCCAGCAGTACCATTCCGGTTGATTTCTGGTTAGTAAAATTTTAGTTGACTAAATTCCTTATTCTCACTAATGGTTGTACTGTATTGTGTTGACTACGAAAGCCAAACTGATGAGAAGGAATTATATTATTTGTTTCAATAAAAGTGTTTAATTTTTCTTTAATTACTTTTTCGAGGATTTTGCTAATGGATGACAATAAGCTTATAGGTCGGTAGGAAGAAGGGCAGTCAGGTGGTTTGTTAGGCTTCTTAATTGGAATAACTTTGGACTCTTTAAACTCATTTGGAAAATAACAAAATTTTCAGACATGCATCTATTAAATTTGCTAGGTACTTTATTTTTTTTTGGGGAGAGCTTTTAAACATCTATTATTAATACCATCAAGACCTGGTGACTTTTTTGATTTTAATTTTTGTATAGTGCAAGAAATTTGTGATACATTTGTTGGGGTATGGCTTGACAAGTCTAAAGTTGGTGATTGAAGAGATTGAAGGGAATTATTTACTAGAGATATCGTTTCAGGATCCCTAAGATTATTTGATATTGTATGGTTTGACGCAAACGTTTGTGCAAGTATTTCACATTTTTCTAGATTTGTTGTGTAACGACAATTGTTTTGCTTCAGAATTGGAACGTTCTTGTTCCAGAATGGAGGAGAGCCAATATCTAAAGTAGAAAGAAGGCGATCACATGATTCATTTCTAAACTTATCAATTTCTTCTCTAATAATTTCGTTAAGCCTTTTAACTTCATAAAAATCTTCTAATTCTCTAAAACGTTGCCAGTTTCGCCGTGTACTATTTCTTTGCTGAATATAACTTTTGACTGAATATAACTTTGATATGAAGGTAATTTTTTGGTACACTGGCGGTAATACCTTCGTTTATAAGATTTTTTAAATTTGCTATCATAGAATCAATATGATCTTCCTGTCTATTTATATATCTCGAAAAAGTTTTCCAGTTTGCCTTATTAAAATCAAACTTTAGTAAAGATAAATAATCTACATTAGTAGTGAGGACTATTTTAACCGGCAAATGATCAGAACTTAAATCATTTATAACGACCGCTGGCGATGTTGTTTCAGGTGTGTTAGTTAGAAAAAAGTCGAGGGTAGAGCCTTGTCTATTGGAGCTCGCAGATACGTATGTGTGATCACAAGGATATACAATGTCTATTTCGTATGAATCTAGCTTTCCACATAAAATGTTCCCCCAGCAATTTGCTCTTAAACAACCCCAAGTCCGATGTCTGCTGTTGAAATCCCCACCAAGAATGTATTTTTGATCACTATTACCTGTAAGTTTTCGAATATCTGCCGCAAAAAGTAGTTTCCTATTATTATTGGGTCCTGCTATTCCGCCTGGAAAGTAACATGAATATATATTGTAACTTCCATTGTTAGTAAAAAGTTTAATACCGATATTTTCAATTAGATTAGTGTTTACAATAGGAATTAATTTATGAGAAACATTTTTTTTAACAATTACTGCTACTCCGCCGCCTCTGGCATGTTCTCTGTCGTTTAAGCCCAGTTTCCGTTAGCAGGCATACATGAATGGTGTGGCTAATTAAGAATTGGAATAATTCTAGACATTTGTTGCGAATGCCTCTAGCATTCCAAGTAATGATGTTAAGGCCATTGATCATTATGAGAGGAATTTGCAGGCGAGGTTAGTTACGAAGATTTGTTATTAGTTCAAGAGTTAAACTTTTAATTTCTTGTAGTGTGAACAAGTCGTTGGTATTACACATGTTGTTGCTGTTGACATTATTGTTGTTGTTTGTTAGCCGTGTTAGGTGAATTTTGGCGTAGTGTTTGGAAAGCTTCTACTGTAATTGAAAGCTTCTACTGGTATTGAAAGATTCATTGTTACGAGCAGTACGTCGCGGAGTTGGTTGTGCTCGCTGTTTTATTTGTAAATAGCTTGCTTTATTTGGGCAATCGTCAGAAAAAGACTTATGGGCACCGCTGCAATTAGCACACTTAACGACACTTTCTTTACAGTCCATTTAAAGATTTAAGGGTTGAATTACTTGAATGAACTGTTATTGCTCTTAGACTAATATGGAAGACAGCGTCATTAGATAAGCCTACTAGCATTCTATTGGGAAGTCCTGATAGGGGAAGATTACCATACTTGTCCTGTGGGGAGGATTACCATACCTTAGGACACTATATTTGTGGTTGTCCGGCCTTTGCCAGCATTAAGGTTCAACATTTATTTGGATAGAATAATTCAGCTTTAGGTGGCCTTTCTAGAATGGGCTGGAAAAGGCCGAGAAATTTTGTCAAAAGGACGGAGGTCTGAAATGGATAGCGACGGGACGTGATATGAGAGTTCACAACAAAGTGAATTTCGAGTTTGTATGTATGTCCTTATATTCACATGGGTCGGTTATTTCATATCCCTCCAACATCCACACTGAAAGTTTGGAATATGACCGTAACTTTATCAGTCTTAATAACTAGAAAAAATTAAAAAAAAAAAAATTTGTGTAGTTGGCCTTTGGACGGACTTAACAATTTTCTTCTTAGTAATTATAAACTATGGTTAAAAACTTTCGCTAACTAAAGCTTTTCTTTTTACACAAAAATTAAATTCTGAACATAATGTTGCGGCCATTTTCCCAATACAAAGGGCTATAATACAATTACCATCGAAATGCGGCAAATGGGCTACACAAGTCATGAGCGCCAACTAGCACACACAACAAACCGTAACGCACGGTCTATTTACCGCAAAATTTTTCGGGATAACATCCGCTAAGCTAATAACCTGGTGCGATTAAGTTTTTTCATAAAATTAAAAAGATATCTGATTAAACTTTGATTTGAATAACTACTAACAATTTTTATTTAAAAAATATTCACAATTTAACTAATATTTTACTATAAAAAGATTTATATTTTTTTTTAAATTATTCTTTTTAAAATGGTTGATTTTTTTTTTTTTGACTATTGTTAAAATTTTAAGTCCTTTGAGCATAAAGCCGTTTGTTTTATTTTAATCGATATCTGTTAACATATATAAATTGATATTTCAATTAAAAAAAAAAATAAATTAAAACCAAAGCTAAAAGTTTTTACTATAAAAATTTATTATCTGCAAGAAAAAAGAAATGGATGACAAATATTTTTATCAGTAGTTATTTTTTTTTCTTCTACTCTATTTTGTCATGTCATGTTAATTAACTAAATAGTTAACATGACCATAACATCCGTACATTTATACAAAAATATAAAAAATCCGAAAAAATAAATAAATGAAAAATCGTTTTGTAGTTGTATTTGGAACTAGTACAGCATTGTTGTATATACTGACAATTAATGCTGACAACCACCGTATTTTATAAAACCAATTTTTTGTAAACTTTTTTCTTACAAACAATTTTTCCAATTTTTTATTTATAGTATTTTAGTAACTTTTTTGAAAAAAACTATTTTATATTATTTTGTTTTTCTATTTTGATAGGAACCCATCCAAATGATGTTTTAAAAATGCCCAGTTTATCACGTAATGGCAATGGTTATTGGTTAGATGCTTCTACGGGTGGTATGGTATGGCGTACTCAGCCAAGTGGTGATACTTTGGATATGCAAAAAGATCAAATTGATGACTATGCACCAGTATGTCTAACAAACAATACAGCTAATGGTACAAATAATACAACAGAACGTACTAGTGGTGGTGGTGGTGGTGGACAGCAACAAAGGTAAATACAATTTTTTTGTTACATTTTTAAATGGGATAACTATTCTGTATCGAAAAATAGTGTTAAAAAATGTGATATATAGTAAAGCATATTTTTTTAAGGGTTTAACCGTATTTTTTTTTTTAGTTTTTATATGTAGACTTCACGTAGTGCTAAAATCGTTAAATGTTTAATTAGAAGCAAACATTTATTTTTATGAGGGCTAAAAATCTAAATAAAACTATCACTATGTTTGGATTTCTCTTTTTATTTAGATTTTAGAGTAGAAAAATAAACATCTGAAATTCTTTGTTTAGATTTTGTTTAACAAAATTGATTTTTTTTAGCAATAACTATAGTTTTTTAGCTTTAGTAGAAGTTTTTAAATGAAAATTATTTCATAGTAAATTAAAATTGTTAGAAATAAAGGATTTATTAAAGATCAACGAATATTTACTTTAAAAAGTGAATAAATTTAATTTGAATTAAGTTTATCGGTGATGTTTATTTGTTTAGTAATATATACCGTACAATAAATATTTTTGATAACATTGAGTAGGTAAATAGTATTTTAAAAACTATTTTTTAAAAACAATGCGTGTAAGTGATATATATTTTTTAAATTTTTGCTACAAAATCATTTAAAAACGACTAATTCAGATTAAACACCTATATTAAAGTAGAATAGTTTTACAGCAAAAATTAAACAAAAAATTTGTTTAAAGTCTTGAAATCCCGAGTAAAAAAGTTTATATATAATTATAAATAACTTAATCTAATAATATATTATCATACGTAAATATGTATGTCGAATTGCAGGACCAAATATAATTATATATTTTATGATTTTTTTTAACTGAGCCACATATGTATAATCACATCTTTATAAAAATCGATATGCTTTATATGATATACATACATATATTATTTCATATAAAATTATATATAACACTATATAAAATAATACATCACTTTTAAAGAATTATGTGTACTTATATATGGCTTACACCGTTTTAACCGTTTGGGTTTTAAAAAATGACAAAAAAAAAACAGAAAATTTGCAAAAGTGAATGAAATTTTTTTTTGGGCCGATAAATGAAAGCCTGCCTTTTACTTTTAAAAAATTATTTAATGTAAATGTTGCCTCAGGCTACGATGTAGGTGGTCAATCCATTAGCTCCAATTTTGGCACACTTTTTCCAGCATTTCGGCCAGTATTTCATCAATCGCTGCTGTACTGCTTCAGTGTTCCAGGGCTGGAATTGTGACTGGCTTGCCCTTGCGTATCCCCACAAAAAACAGTCTAGTGGGGTCAAATTGCATGATGTTGGCAGCCAATGGACTGAACCAAAACGTGCATTGGCAGCTCTTGAACTGTCTCTGGATGTCCTCCACACATAAAACTTATAGAGCATTTTTGGCATTGACACATGTCACGAATATTTTCTTACACTGAAAACCCAAATAGCAAAAAATCACCCTTTATTTATTACATATTTGAAATATAATAATATGTGCTGCTTTATCAAAACTATTTTTTAATACGACATACATTTTTAGTATGAGATATAATTAAACATGATTTAAAATATAGTCCTAGATGAGGAATATACGATTAAATATATTTTCACATATCAAAAAAATATTTATATGATATAAGAGAGCGGAAACTATAGAGAGATATATGATCGAAATTGTCGAAAAAGTTTATTTCAGTCAATAACGGGTAGGAGGTATATATTTAGACTAGGTCCGAATGTAGCCAAATTTTTTTTAAATATGTAGGCGTGATTTATGTTCCTTTATAACGTTCCACCATTTTCTGTGTCAATGAAAGTTTGGTCTGAGTACGGACCGATTCTAACCAAATTAAATGGTATTTTCATTTATGATCATTTAATTAAGTACCGGAAAGTCGGGTTTGTATGTAGACTAGATAAAAAAATATGGTCTGATTTTTTTTTAATATTTGGAGATATGATTTGTGTTCCCATATAACATTCGAAGTTCATATTTCAATCAGGTATAACATATATGTTTTTGTGTATGTATGAGCATGTATGCAAATATATGGCATGCATCCGAATAAAATAAAATCGGAGGTGGAAAAAATAAAGCTATTTCTTAAAACTTCGGCAACCACTTATATAGACTTGAAAATATTGAAATAGTAAATTGTTTCAAAATTAGTTTAAGTACTGATAATATTAAGTATTTTGTGAAATGAAGATAACATAAGTCCTTTTGTTTAAATCAGTATTTCAAGTAAAAATATGTTAAATATTAGTCAAAGTTATCTAGAATACATTTAAAAGATGTTGTTTGGATGATATATTATCTTAATTCAATTTTTGTTTTAACAAAATTTAATAATTTAAAACCATAAAAAATTGTGCTTTTTAGATTTTATTTATTTTTCTCATCATACTCTCATCATCCGTTTTTGTTGTTTTTGTTGTTTTATTTGTATTATTATTATTTAAAATCCCTAACTGTTCTTTAAACATTTGTTAAACATTTTGCTAATATTTATTATTTTGTAACAATTATATTATTTTATAATTTATGGCCCAAAAAAATATTTTATTTCCATGGGCTGTAATTATTGTTTATAAACTTTATATAACAATATTTTGTAATGCTTTTGTTTTTCTATGTTCAACTAATAACAATGGTTGGTAATATATACTTTTTATATATGACATTTTAATAAAAAGCTAATTTAAAATAATTGTTATTAGTACGAATAATAACAATTTTATAAAAATTACAAAAATATATAAATATATATAAATTTGTTTTTAAATACATATTAATATTTAATGTTAAATTAAATTACATATAATTAAATCTGTTAAACTGTAGTTTATTTTATATGAACGATTTTTTGCTTTTTTTATATAAAACATTTTTCTGCTTTATACTGCAAAAATACCAAATTGTTAAATGTTCAGTTTGTTTTTTGTGAAATTATTATAAAATGTGGTGTAGTGTTGCTTGTAAGTATTATTTAAATATTTATGTTGTTTTAATTAGTAATGAAACCACTATAAGCATAAATATCATAGACTTCCATATAATATAGGATATTATAATTGTATGGTATTCAATGAAAAGGGCTGAGTGGCATATTGAGAAAAAGGGGTTGTCGTTTAATTTAAGGTTGTATAGTTTAGAAGTTATGGACGACTTTGTATGGACAGTTTTTCGATATTTTTACATTTTTTTGCCAATTTTCATGAAGTCATATTTCGAAAACCGAAAGGGTTTGTGATCGAAAGGTTAATGATTTGATAAACACTATCCATTTATAATATTTGTGGCGAATTTCATTGAAATCGGAGATGACAAATACGAATGCTGTGCGGCTTGAACTGGAATTGCCTTATTTATGTATATTTTTTCGAATCGCCACTTCTGCTAAAAACATTTGATTTGTGAAAATTTATAAAAATTGTAGTCATTATTATCAATGAATAGTACATAAAATTTTATTAATTATAAAAATAATTATAATTAAAGTTTACTTCATCATTTAGTTTTAATACTCAACACAGCATCACAATTTTTTACATTATTTATTATTTCATATATGAAAGAGTTTAGTAAACAAATTGACTAGTAATTTGTATATATAAATAATATTAATAATACACAACGATGTCTATCTAATGCTCGCTGTTTTTTCGTGATATAGTAAGTAATGAAAAATAAGTACACTCAGACAAAAAAGTTTTATCATATTTATGAAAAACTTCATAATATTTATAAACAACTTTATAGATCTTCATCCCATGTAACACTATAAATATGATGAAGCTTTTTTATATGTATATTTTTTATTACTAACATTATATGGTTCAGAATTTTACTCGGACCAGGAACAATTTCATTATCGAAGTGTATAAGTAATCCACTAGATTAAAGCAATTGTCTATTTTGCTCTTTATTTCTTTTTCAGTTTTAGGCATATGGACTATATTAAAAAAAAGTATTTATAACTTTTTTTCCATGAAATAATAATAAAACATGTTTCAAAATGTATAAAAAGTTTCATTACATTTATGTAAACTTTACAGATGTGGCAATTCTTTTTAGATTTTCGTCCAATATAATTGTTTTGTAAATATTATATAGATTTTTTGCCTTAGTGTAGAGGGCGCTTTAAGACAAAAAATAAAAAAAAAATTCTTAGTGAATCATTGTTGGCTATATTTGTCAGAAAAATTTAATTTATTATTAATTTATAAAAAAAAATAATATTATATGTTACATTGACAGGAATATCAGTATACAAATAAGGAATGTATCACTAAAAATTTCTTAAAAATGCCTTTCTAATGATACCACACTTCCATATGGTTCTTTTAGTTATTATAGATTTAAAAAGCTAATTAATGAAAAAATAGCCATTTTTAAATTCCAAATTTCATCAAATTGGAGTGTTTGGCTTGATTTAACTTGCTTGTAAGTAAGTATCATATATCTTGTAAGTCTTTTGACCAAAATTACAATTCATTTTTAAAAGAGAAAATAATATTAATTTTGTTCATTACAAACTCATTTTATTAGAAGAAATTCATACTTTCTTAAGTCTTCCAGCAATATCAAATATTTTTGTAAATTAATTATATGTACTGAAATGGATTATATGAAAGAAATGGATACACAGAGAAAATAGATTAGTGCTGACAACCGAATTTGTAGCCAATCAAATGGTTCTGTTGTGGTAACCGAATTTTTCGGTTATGACGACTGAAACCCAATTGAGTAATTTGATTGTGTACTGCGGTTGCCTCAATAACAATTTGGTGGTCACATCCAAAATATTTGCTTGCTGCAACTGAACCATTCGATTGATAACAAATTCGGGTGTTAGCACGTATCTGCTCTCTCGGTGTATGTTCAATTTCAGGATTCTAGCCAAAGGTGTTTGAGCAGGCTGTCAATGCCGAGATTCCATCTTATTTACCATTCTCCGTATGTATGTTCAAAAATTTCACCTTTCCAGTTAGATTATGAGTTAACTGTAGCGAAAACATGTATTTTCAATTTCAGATTTCTAGCTAAAAGGGTTTAACTGGCTGTTAGGGGGGCGACTTCCCGTTTTTGGGCCTCTCCATAGGAATTTCCAAAAATAAAGTCTGATCAGAAATCTACGCCGTAGGAGGAACCTGCATATCAAATTTCCAATTTATAGTTTCAGCGGTCTTGGCAGGCCGCTAAGAGGGTGGATTTCGCCCTTTGAACCCCTCTTTTTACCACATCACTGACAAACAAATATTTCAAATTGTAGATTTCTTTAGAAGGGATTTGGGAAGGCTCTTAAGTGGAAGACCTCTATTTTGCCCCTGCCCATGGAGATTTTAAAAAACACCGCCGGGCAGATGTAAATGTCAGAGAAAGAACTTTCTAGTTTTTTTTCCAACTCCATTTAAGCTGATGTCTACCAAAGGAAGTACTATAGTGAGTAAATTTATCTCTTAAAATTGAACGTAGCATATATACTTTTGAGCCCATTTAGTTGTATTCGCCAATTCTTCAACCATGTCTCCACATATATGAGGTGTAATTTACTTCCATGGTGTATATAATAGTATATATAACGAGTCATTAATTAATGCTAATGTCGTAAGGTTATCACAGATTGCATAATCTAAAGTGTAGATTAAGTCAACTGTCGGTCCATAGACACTTCCTTGTGGAACACCTACTTTAATATCGAAGTCATTAGATTAGGGTATTTCACACTAAATGGCAAAAAAATATTTGATTTTATATATAACAATTTCGTGCCAAACTTTATGGAACGCATAAGCGACATCCAAAATAGCAAAATAATATTAGCTGTACTTACAAGATGATTATCCTGCTCAATAGTCCCATGTTGTTTACAGGAAAATTTAATTAATGTTCCTGGATGATGTTCGGATTATTTAGCAATTTATGTATCTTATGTAATATTCCTTATCGAGCTAAAGATCCTTTATTTATAAAAAATTTAATTATAAATATTTAATTATCCCAATATTTCGTCACCACATTGGGTGTCTTCTTCAAGGGAAATTGTCTTTTTTTATAATTAATAAATTAAACTTATAAACTGAAAACTTATATATACCAATTTTTTTTTATTTTTTTAAATTGTTATATATAAGCTGTTATATATAAGTAACAACGGCGTATTTAAGGGGTTCAGAATACACAAAGTCATTTGTCGATAGATTTGGCTGAAAAATTATGGCTAAGTGACATATTTATTTATTTGTGATTTTTTTTTGTTATAGCTTTGCCCATGAAGGTGCTCTAAAGTAGAACATTTTAGCCAACCAGACGTTAAATCGATTAGCTAAAGTGCGTAATTTTCACATTTAAGGGGTGTGATCAATCTCTTTTACAAGGGAGTATAGAAACAGTTTTAATCTTTATCCTCATCACGGCGAACCCATTACTCATTGGAGCTTCTAAATGGCTTTAGTTCCTCCTTGATATTTTTGATAGCCTTCCAAAGGAAAAAGTGTGTGTTCATTGTGTTTGACAGTCCCTTAATAAAATAAGTATTTCTCGGATCCACTTCTAAAGAAAGGCATTTTTCAAAATTCTACAAGTCAGACAGCTTCTGTTTTGCAGCAGGTCATGTACTACTTACTTTGCGACTCCCTTCTCAGATTTTTCCTTTTGATATACTTTATGTATTCAAATCAATTTGTTATGAAGGATGAGTTCATAGGGTATTAAGGTACCTTCGTTGGATCGTATAACAGGAGAATGTACAGAAAAACGAATCATAAAATGTTTTAATGGATAGTGCATTTCTGCTAATGTTTATGATAACTCTAAAGCTTACTGGATCAGAGATTTTTCCATCCAATATGTTGTTTGCGCACGACACAAAAATGAATATTAAATAACATATATTTATGTCAAGTTAATTTTCTAAAGTTTTTACTTAAGCAGCATCAAACAATTTTCCCCACAGTTTTTTTAAAATTGTAAATAAAACCCATTAAAAACTATTAAAGGTCTTACCAAAAATACTTTATGTATTTATAAATTTTATAAAATTATTATTAATCATACGCCATCCATCCACATGTTCTTAATTAATATCACTCATACGTACTGACTATATATAGTCTTTCTGTACAGTTACATATTATTAAACATATTTTAAAACATTACAATATACAATTTCAGTACTATAAAATTTTAAATAAAATATTTTGGTTTGCTTTTAATCCTGAATAATGTTTTTACATGTTATTTTTTATGAAAAGTAGATTTAACCATGTAAATAATGATTATTTATATACACTCAGTGAAAAAGTTTTATTATATTAATAAAATTGTTTTATAAATTATTTGTCATGTATTATTCATTATATTTATGAAGTTTTCATAAATAATATGAAACTTTTTATAAAATTTAATAATACGTGTTTTTGGAAAATGGTGCATATCCCGAAAAATAAGAGAGATAGAGCGAAATGAATACATTTTTATTCTAGTGGAGTACTAACACATTTTGATAAGGTTCGAGTGAAATTCTGAACGAAATCATGTTAGTAATGTTTTTATGAAGTGTTACATTAGACGAAAGTTAAGTTTCCATATTTATGAAATGTTACATTAGACGAAAATCTGTGGCTTTCACCATAATTATACAGTTTTTTTAAGAATGTGATGATAAAGCTTTTTATCTGAGTGTATGTATATTAAAAGCTATTGAAGTTAGTTTATTTGTTTTTAAAAAAATAAAGCAAATAATGAAATCTCTATTTAACAAACCTTAAGCCTTTAAAATATATTTACAATAAACCACAAATAATACTCTAAAAACGAATTTAAGCAGCTTAAAATATAATCATAAAATTAAGCATAACCTAAAAAAAAATTGTATACGTATAATTATTAATGCAAAAAATATAAAAATATATGCAAAAAATATTTCAGAAAATATTTTATTACAACAAAAAAAAAATTTAAAAGTACTATTTACTACAGTGGAATCTCTTTGAAAGTGATGAAGTTGGGTGAAATAATTTTATTTGTTAAAAGATAGTGTTTGGTATTTGTAAGTAATTTTTTGTATTAAAAAGTTTTAGCTTTTCCTACAAAATTGTGTTTTTATTAGTATTTTTAATTATTCGACCAAGCCGGTTAAGCGGTTAGAGCTGTTTCGAAAAATGTTGAAAATTGATTAATTGGTTATTTGGGTAGATAATCAGAAAAATTGGCGATTTTTCGTTTTTCCGTTTAATGAAAAATAAATGTATTTATTATATCAAAAGCAACACAAACAGTTGTTTTTTTGTGAAATATTAAATTAGGTCAGCACAATTCAAAGCATCCAGAGAATTTTTAAAGATTCTTGCCTTAAGGTCTTGAGGTTTTTTGGGAGGAATTTGAGGTCTCTTAAAAAAAGTAAACCTTTAACCTCAAACAGACAAACGCAGTGTAGACAACGTTTTACGGCAGTGTGTCATTTTTTCGATAAAAGAGTTTTTTCTTTATCTTCTTTAATTGTTACCATCGAAAAATTAGAAAATTTTCTAAATACACAAGAGACGCTTTAAAACCAAATTAAATTTTTAAAATATTGTACAGTTTTTGCTAAATTCTCGAACAAAATTTGATAGAACTGTTACACTTTACTGTCACTTTAACTATCTGGTTTGGGCTTTAGAGCAAAACAGGGTATTAAATCAAGAAGCTTTAAGAATTCGCCAGTGTTTCTATTTTCAAAACATGTGAGTTTGATTACTGCAAAAAAAAAAATCAAATAATTAATATATCTGGACTTTTCACAAAATCACTTAAGTCGACTTAAGAAAAGTTTTCATGATTTTTTACGTTAATTGAACTTTTGAGTACACATATATTCGGCAGGTCCTCACCAATAAATTGTATCGATTTTTTCTGTGCTTGTGAATTCGGAAATCAACAAAATTTGGCTTAAGCTTATTATAAATTACCCAACAGCCTTATTTGACTTTATAAACTTTCTGATTTATTTGTCAAATTATTTTAGTTTTTTATACTCAAGTAAAATTTTATATTTTTTTTATAATTTTGTTTGTCATTTTTTATTTCGATTGTTTTTGTTTCAATTTATGTTGACAGCGATAAATTTCGATTGAAAATTTTCAAACATAATAGGGATGGAACTATTCGGTAGTACTTTCATAAAATTGAATGGAATCGCTCTTCTCTTCAATTCAACGTCACTAAATATAGTTGGGCCTTACATTCTTCCACTTTTTAACATATTTTGACAAATCAAATTAAGTCAAACAATTAAAAAGAAATTATTTGCTGCTATAAACCTGATTTACTTAAAAAATTGTCTCATATTCTAAGGTTGAAATAGCTTTAGAATTTCCGAATTTTTGAAAGAGAATTAATCATCAGAACCTGAAGCAATAATTTACAGTTAAGTTTTCTTTTCCTAAGAACGACTTGTAGAACAACTTTTTGTCTTCATAAACTAATCTTCTATCGGTTTTAACATCCATGATTTTTGTTTGATATTATTTCAAAAGTAGACGGTTATATTGCTCCAAACAGGTATTTAATTTTAGGTAAACAGATCTAGAATTGATATGCTTTTAAACAGATTGTAAAAATATTTTCTTGGGAGACTTATTGCCAATTTCCACGGTGCCGCCCATTTAATTATGATCTCGAACCTGATAAAATATAAAATATAAACCATTTTTTTTTCTATAAAAATATAAAAAATATATCTTTCTTCTTTTCATTTTTAGATATGTGGGCGAATATTCCAATATACCCACTGACTATGCGGAAGTAACAAGTTTTGGTAAAACTGACAGTGAATATGGTATTGGTCGTAAAAATGCCTCCTCACCGGCTCCCTATGCCACCTCATCTATCATGCAACAGCAACAGGGTGGTAATGGACAACAACAGCCACGTTATCAAACTCGGCCAGGGTTTAATATACAACAACAACAATTGCCAACACCACAACAGCAACAACATAGACCCATGCATCCTCATTATCATCAACAACAGGCTTTACAACAACAGCCACAACAGCATAGTACAAATAATATTTATCAACAAATGTCCACTACTAGTGAAATTTATCCCTCACAAATGAATAGTAATAGATCTGTGTATTCTGAACAATATTATTATCCAAAAGAAAAAATACATATAACTGAAAATAAATTAAGTAATTGTCACACCTATGATACCGCCCAACAGCAGCAACAACAATTGGGTGGTCAACAATCATTTGCTCATATTGGTACTTTAAGACGTAGTGGTCAACAACAACACAGTAATCGCTTTAAGGTCATTAATACGCAAGCCCAAAATTATCAACTTCATTTAATAGATGATAAACAACAAAAACAACAACAACAGCAGCAACAGCAACAACAAAAATTAAATTCTTTAAATAATAATCAAAATTATAATACACAAGATATGATAACAAAGAATCTAATGGATTTAGATGCTGGTTCATTTTGTTATAATGGTATGGCCGATTCCGGTTGTGGTGGATCACCCTCACCCATGGCCATGTTAATGTCGCATGATGATGAAAATGGTGAGGAGCAGGCTTTATATCATACAGCAGATGGTGATAATGAAAGTGATATGGAACGTTTATATGTTAAAGTTGATGAGACACCACAACAGCAACAACAATTAATACCATTAACACCACAGCATCTACAACATCAACAAAATCAAGAAAATCCTTTGCAACAGCAAACACAATACAATAATTGGCGTGCCAACAATTCTTCAACACGTTCAACAACATCCTCAGCTGGCTCATCATATCAACGTAATCCTAATATGATTGTTACAACAACAACAACAACATCAGCTACAGCAACACCAACATCTTCCATATCAAACTCTAATTCCCCAGCTGTATGTATGGAACAGCAACAACAACACTTGACACCACAACAACAACAGCCAACATCATTACAAATGCATCATTTACATCCATTACATCAACAACAACCCAGCAGTAGTAGTGATTCGGAAATGATTTATGCTCCTGGTGGTAGTATGGCTAGTGAACGTAGTTTATTAAGTAATTCTGGTAGTTCAACTAGTGGTCCTTCAAATAACCAACATGTGTGACCCCTAGATAAGGTTAATATTATTAAAATGAATGAAGATTTGGCATCTGCAAAAACTAATACAACAACTTCGTGTAGACACCAAGAAGATTATTATGCACGTGAGGTAAAAGAATTGTTAGATTGGTGTGAACGTTTTAATAATGGCACATTAGAACAATTTGAATAAGAAATTATAGCAAGATTTAGTTAAAAACAAAAGAGCATAATTTTTCTTGTTTTGTTTTCAAAAAAAAAAAAAAAATTCAAATACATAATCTTCTTTAAAGCTCAATTTATACTATAACCAAAACTAGTAGTTTTTCATGCTAAATTTGTATGGAATATTGACAAGTGAATACAAATCGTTTTTAAAACCTAATAGTTTTTGGTTAAGCGTAATTGTTGTATAAAATGCTTTTTAATTTAAGACTGATTTTTTTTATTTTTATTTTCCAAGACAAAATGTAAAGAAGCGTTTCAAATTAATTTTATATTTTTAAAACCAAATTTTATTCAACGAAAACTAACTAAACTTTTGAAATTTATGTACAAAAAAATTTAGTTTTTTAATCAAACATATTTGAAATTTATATGCAACAATTTTTAATTTTTATCAACCCTGCAAAATACAATGCTGCCATTAAGCACTCGTAACCATGAAGTCTTTATTTTTTTTATAATTTATAGCTCTTAATCAATGGTATTCTCTTATTTCAATAAAATAACACATTCAGACGTATTCATAATGAAAAGTTAGTAGCTTCTTATACCAAGGACCCTATAAAGCAGGATGAACAAACTACAAAATTTTTAGCCACCCATGATGCCAAATGGAGCGACTAAAAAAAAAATTCTTAGCCGAGACCACGAAGTTCTTGGCCGATTTACAGGAAAACTTAGCCTCTAGCAAGGGTTTTACCAATTCATATTTTGAATTGAAATCAACACGTTAATATGCTTATGACTATTATATACAATTTTTTTTTGGAAAAATAATTGTCGAAAAAAAATATTTTTAGCTGAAAAGGGCTTTTAATTAAAATTAGTGTCCAATCGAACAGTGCCCAAATTTTCAATGTTTTAATTAAGCCGAACTTTTTATTTTGATTTGAAAACAAGAACTTTCGTGTGATTAAACATCTTTTTATAACTTTAAACAAAAATTCGTTTTGAGTGTCATAAAACAGTTTTTTGTTTTACTAATCGGGACACCCTTATCCGCAACCACTCACCGCCAAATTTTGTTTTGAAGTAAAAAAAAAAAAATACCACCGATCATCTTCATTTTGTTCAAAAATCATTATTATTGGTTTTTAATTTAGTGTATTTTAGTAAATTGTTTTTATTAAATACACAAAAAGTTGCCATTTTTTAAAGACAACTAAATGTTCCTGACTCTCTCTAAATATCTCTCTCAATAATATAACAAATATCCATTATTATATAAATAAAAATATATTATAATAAATTAAAATGATGTGATGTCTTATTAGAATTAAATAAAAAGTAAACAAATATATTAAAGTTAAATTAAAAACTGTAAATATTAGTGTAGAAAAAATAAATAAAACATAACATAAAAACCTGTTCGAAATTGAAAATAATTAAAAAAAATATAAAATATTCAATAAAACCACATAAAATATTATAAAAACACAAAAAGAAATCAATTAAATAAAAATCACATTATAATAACTTTCCATTCGACGATGCTTTATTTTTTTTGCAGATAATTAAAGTTTTTTATTTGTATTTTAATTTTATTAAATTTTTTTTTTGTAATCCCCTGTATATTTATATTTTATTTTTATAAGCTCAACTAGCTTAATGTAATATTAAAAAAAAAAAAAAAAAACAAAACAGAAACACTGTAACATATTTAAAAAACAATATCGCTATAATACATTATTATTAACTAAAAAATTATAATGATACTAATTAAAACTGACTACTTTAATTGTATTACACATACATACAAAACCCACATATTGCATGTGTATTTTTAAGTTTTTACTACTTATTATTTAAATATTTTATAGTATTGTTGTTTTTTTAAACTGTATTTAATAAATTTGATGGAAAAAAAATATCATTATCAAAAAAAATAATAAATTACAAATACAGCAGTTTTTAGTGATTATTGAATATTATTAAATATTAAATATCAACTATAAGATTAATTAGTATGAAATTAAAGAGAAAATATTAATAACAATAAAAAAGCAACAAAATGCCATATTTATGAAAATTATAAATAAAATGTGTTTTTATTTAAGCAAAAACTTGATTGGAAGACATACGGCTCAACCCGATTTATCGTAAATCGTAACAGCATTACAACTAAACTAAAACAAATTTTTAAATTCATAGCTGTTGATTGATTGGTCGCTATGTAATTTTTTAAATATCTGGTTCATAAAAGATAAAATTTAATGAAAATTATATGAAAATTTCGTAAACATGACGAACAATAAATGACAACTGATCTATGAAATAGTTTCATCAACCTGAGTGTGGTAATTCTAGACGTTTTTAGTTTAGGCTTAGAGTTTAGGATTTGGGAATTCCCGCCCGAAATTTGCCCGAAAAGTTTAACTGAAATTTAGCTTCAATTCAGAGAAAAACGGAATTTTTCCTAGCAAAATCATCTATTGGTTATATAATGAAATTTAAATTTTTTTATTGCGTAAGTAGAAGTTTTTGTTATCCGAAATCGTGTTTATAAGCAGTCATTTAACTACACTTAAAATAGTTTGTAAATTACAAAAACAGGAAATACAATTTAAAAGCAATTATATTTTATTTAAAAACTGGTCTACATGCTTTTCATTTAAATCAAATGTTTTTTTCTTAAATATTGTTTAAACAGCTGACACTTCAGTCAAAAACAAATGATTAATCAGTTAAAAATAAGTGCTCAAATTTTACCTACTAATTCCCTAAAAATAAATGATTATTAATTTGTTTGAAATTGGTTTTTGTACCTTTGTTTGTTTTTTAATGCAAAAAATGTATGTATTTATGCCTATAGACACATTTTGTGTAAATGTGTTTTTGTATGGATGTGTGTTTATGAAGTTCTTGTAATTTGAATTAAAATATTTTTGTATATAAAGAATTTAAATAAAAAATAAATTGGAATTTTTTGAATATTTTTTTTTTTTTGAAACAGAGAACAAACATAATTTAAATTTGTAATAACTGTTACAGAAACAAATAAACTACAAATTTCCGTTATGTGGGTAAATTTTCATAATTTTTCAAACAAATGGAAAAAGTACCCTCATGAAAAAAGTTAGTAGAAAAATTTGTAAACGGTTTTCAATCCCACTTTACTATTTTTGTACTGATTTTTAGTAAACAAATTATTATTTAGCAAATCTTTTTGCCATTTACATTTTACAAATTACAGAGTTTTTACAGAATATTTACAAATTTTTGTTGCTAATTTCAGAAATCATTTTACAAATTTTTTAAAACCTATTTTCTAAAATTAGCAAAAACAATTTACTAATTTTAAAAACTTAAATTGCCTAAAAATGTTACATAGGTTAAAAAAGGGATCGGAAGTGAATATACCGTCTCATGTTTGAAATTAGGACACCCACTTAAAATAGCACTAAAAATTTTTTTGACCTTAAAAGTAAAAAAAAAATAACTGAAATATTTTTCAATACAGAAATTACCAAATAAAAACAAAATGATTAATTCGTTTGTTTTAACAATTTATAAGATTTTTAACCCCTTGATTTTGTTTTTGATTTTGTATAAAATATTTTTTGAAAAAAAATAAAATAAAAAAATTTGATGCTCGATAAAAAATAATAAATTTAAAATTTTGTACTAATATTTAGTATTTTTTTGTTGATTTTAGCAAACAGATTTTAAATTCCACTTTACAAAATATACGAAAATTTAATAATGGCTACTAATTTTTCTACTAATTTCATTGTACTACACGTCAGCAGACATGTCTTGCTAAGATAAGCAAGAAAAAACCGCTGGGCTCATATTAGCAAAATTGTCAGTTGCCATTACAGACTTTTTTTGGTGAGTGTAAATGAAACTGAAAAAAATCGGTAAATGATATTATTTTTAAACGGAACGTAAAGCTTTTTTATTAGTCTACCATCAGTAGACCACATAATATTCTGAGTCTACTTATTTATTAGTTATTTAATGAAAATAATAATGTAATATTGCTAACTACTTATTTTTAAATTACTAAAAAGTATATGAGTAAGCTTTATCATTAACAAAACTGTAACCACTTTTTTTAACTGCTTATCAGCACCCGAATAACTATTCTTATTATGTTTTTGTAATGCAGTGGGTAAGTAGCTACAAAAATTTTATATTTTAGTTCCTGCTGCGAACATAAATATTACCCTGTCGATTAAAAATAATGAGTTTTGGCATCGAAATATTCTAGTACATTCTAAAGGGTGGTTAAATTTTAAGGGCCGATGTTGAATGTGAACCACACCTAAACGTCATGTTTTTTTCTGAATTTCATTTGACATTTCTCAATTTCAGACTAAATCAATTTGAACCATTATTCAGGCTTATTATGAAAATGGGCGTTCAAATCAAAATGCATTTCTTGAATTTTGTGATTTTTTTGGTCAGTATTATCGATCAAATGTGTCCACAATCAGGAGAATTGTGCGCAAATTTCAGCAAACCGGGTCTGTAGGAAATGTGAAAACACCTGTGCATGCTCGCTCAGTTCGTTCTGCGGAAAACATTGCTGTTGTTTGCGATAGTGTGGCAGAAGAGCCGTCAACCTTAACTCGTCGTCGGTATTTGCTATCGTGAGATGATAACGAACTTTTTATGGGCCGAATTGGAAGATATGGATGTGCACGATATGTGGTTTCAACAGGACGGGGCCACTTGCCACATAGCTAACGAAACAATGGCTCTTTTGCATGATAAATTCAATGGCCGTGTTATCTCACGTGGTGGCGGTGTCATTTGGCCGCCAAGATCATGTGATTTGACACCGTTGGACTTCTTTTTTTGGGGATATTTAAAAGATATGGTGTACGTCGATAAGCCAGCAACTATTCAAGAGCTAAAGGATGAGATAATTCGGCACATTAACGGCATAGAACCTCAATTATACCTCAGCGTCATCGAAAATATGGACCATCGGATGGAGGTGTGCCGCCGAGGTCGCGGCGGCGATTTGGTCGATATTTTGTACCATACATAATTGAACCATACCATTTTATCATAATAAAAAAAAATGACGATAATTTCCTACATTATTTGTGTTTTATTCAAAATCAACATCGGCCTTAAAATTTAACCACCCTTTATTACTTTTGATTGTTATTTAAATATTAGTAATGAGCACTCATTATTAAGATTTTACTGGGTAATAACAAAAAATATATTTTATTCAAATTTTATTCAGTTGAAAAAAAGCCAGTTTATTTGGGCTATGATTTTTTCACTTTTTTTTCGAATATCAAAAATAAAATTAATAAATTTTTATTAAAACAACTATTCCATACCAATTACTGACAATTAATATATTTTCAAATACTACCAAGTATCATCATCAGATTGTCTTTAATGTATTAATTTCATTTATTTATCTATTAAAAACAAAAAGGATTGAAAAATTCAAAAATTTGAAAAATAAATCCTCGAAGGCAAAATGCTAAATCAATGTTTTTTTGTTTATTTAATAATAATTAATCGCGTTTGTTCTGGAATCCCATTACGCAAAAAATTAAACGTTTTTGTTTTTAAACATATGTTATGAAAATACAAATACTTGGCTCATATGATTTTAAATTATTTGTATTAATTTCAAGCGTATTTTTACCATTTTAACATTTATTATTTTATTAAGTCAATATCTGGCCCCACTGTCGGCATTGTGACCCATATGGATCTTTTGTACAAAGGATCATAAAGAAGATAAAGAAGAGTTTCAAAAATATTCAGGACCTGAAAATTCCCTATTTAAAACTTTCCTTCTGTGTCAACTATGTCTTCTTCAAGACATAGTTGACACAGAGGCGATTCTAACAGATTCATCTTCCACAAATGGTAGTTTAATCCGAAGTGTCTGGTGCGAAACCCTGTTAGTTATCTAATGTCGTTCCTAGCAAGGTCCAAAATTTTCCCATTGGAAATGGGGTTGACCAAGAGGTTTGACTCTCTCACGCCCAAAGAATTGTTCGAAAAGTCCTTTTCCATTGGTAGTTCTACCACCCTGACCAGGCCTGCTATGGTGGGCTAATTGAGCCCAAAGTACGGTTCCGGTCCTACTAAAGGTGTGGAAGAACCCAACATTGATTAACACTAAACAAACCCAAAATGGTAAGTGTGACGTCTCAAACTTAAGGATATGAGATGCCAGATATGCATTTTAATTTAAGATCTGGGAAACAGAATTCGCGTAAAGTCCACTTTAGTAAATTCTAGAAATGTAGTAACTTCTTTCATATTAAATAATGTGTTTGCAAAATATTGAACAGGCAATTATAAATGAAAACTTGAAAATATTGAAAAGAATAATCAAAAAATTATAATTACATAATAGCTTTTATTAAAGTTATTTTCGATCATGGTTGAAATAGCTAAACTGTACGAGTAGTATTTTTATAATAAAAATAATATTAATTTGCTTTATTCTTCAATCAATATTATTTTATTGCAATATCCTCTTAACAAGTATACTTTCTTTTTAACTGTAATGTGGAATAATAAAGTTTAATTTGTTGCACTTCCTTTTTTTAAAAAAAGAACACCAGTGCCAACCAAAAATATTCTGTGCCACAAAGTGTTGTAGGGTATAATTAAAACAAATGAAAACAGATGCAAAAACATTATTTTCCGCTATATGACCTCGTGCAATAAATCAAGAGTTCATTTACAGACTCGTTGTATAAAATGGGATAAATTCAAAATCTAAAATTTTGAATCAATAAAATTAAACAGAAAATCTTTAAACGAAATTGAAATAGAAATTTTGTTTTAAAAATCTTTTTAATGTTTCCTGGCAATTGATTAAGATATATTTTTTTTTTTATTTAGTTGTTCCTCCCTTTATTTTCACCTCTACGCTTCTGTTATTATACAGGCATATGTTTAAAGCACATACACCTACTTCCGGTACTATTTGCGTTACAGTACCGCCATAAATATGTTTTCGTGTATTTTTTTAACGAACATAATTGTGAATGCGCTATTTCCGTTTATATTCACTGAAAAATGTACAGGATTTTATTATGGAAAAAATAAAATATTATATTGTATGTACATTTTTGGTATACAATGAAAATTTGTAAAAATTAAAAAAAAACAGTACTTATGTTAACGGTAGACTATTTAATACGAAAAAATTGCATTTTTCGGCTTTACATGGAAATACTTGTTGGGTTGTTGCATGCCTTTAACAAATGAATAAGTGGTTAAATTATATGAAAATGAGTATGTGTTTACCAAAAACATAGACGTTAGTAATTTATTTTTTTTTTAAATAAATGTTTACGTACCTATAAATGCGGTTTTATATATATGGCTAACAACGTAGTTGAACCCTACAACTGGGATAAGTGAAGTTTTTAGATTGAATTAAGAGCTAACATCATTTTAAAAAACTATAAAATGAACTTGTTTCATTTTCTGTTATTTTTTCATTTATTGAATTGTTTTGACAACAAATTAAGCAGTTATTAATACGTATAGGAAGTATTATTTAAGTAAAAATTTTAAAATGATAGCTTTGTTTAAAACAATATTTCTAAATCGGCGCTCAGTGTTATGGCTTAAATTAAACATTGCCCTTGATTTGTAGAAACTCCTGCAGTCACAATCCGAAAATATATTCACTATTTACACACTAATTAATTTCTGTTGAAATTTACCCAACTTATAGTAGGAAACTGTACTCCTATTATAAGTTGGGTAAATTTACTCTAGGTGGGTAAATGAAAGAAAAAACACACATAATGCGTAAGCTTATCAACCTAAAATGTGTAAAATTACAATAAAAGTGCATAAATATTAAATGAAATTTATAAAATAAAGTGTAACTTTACCAAATTTGTGCATAAAGAAACACTATTTTCCTGTAAATGTACACTCAGAATATTATGTAGTTAACTGTTTGGAGTTTAAAAAAAGTTTTCCGTTACATTTAAAGAAATATCTATATTAACTTTTTTATACATTTATTCGAAATAATTTACTATCATTTACCGATTTTTTTCATTTTCATTTTTTTTTTCATTTGTTTAATATTTAATAAAAATTGACCCACAAAACGCAAACTTGTGGTTTATTTGTGTCCGTAACAGTTATTACAAATTTAAATTTTGTTTGCTGTCTATTTCAAAAAAAATATTCAAAAATTTCAATTTGTTTTTTATTTAAATTGGTTGTATATATACAAAATTTTTCAATACAAATTACAAGAACTTCATAAACACACATACATACACAAACACATTCATACAAAAAGTGTTTATAGCTTCATATGCATACATACATTTTGTATTGTACAAGTATATTAAAAAGAAAACAAAAAATGCAAAAACGGAAATAATTTCAAATAAATGAAAAAACCATTTATTTTTTAAGGATTGGTAGGTAAAATTTTGACATTTATTTTAACTGATTATATCATTTGTTTCTTACGGATGTGTCAGTTGATTAATCAACATTTAAAAATAAATAACAAATGACATTAAATTTAAATTAAAATTAAGTAGACCGGTTTTTAAATGAAATATCATTTCTTTTAAATGATATTTTTAGTTATTTTTACATACAAACTATTTCCAGTGTACACATAAAATGCCGAATAATTCCACAAAAATGCGTATATTTTCTACTCCGATGTTAAAAATTTAACAACCCAATTTTCTTTCGTTTTTGTATTAAAAAATACATTTGTTGTTTAGTAATTGACAATAAAAATTTAAAAAAAGAATTTTTTTTAGTGACAATAAAAATTAATACAACAAATTTATTGTTTAGTAATTCGCATTAATTGATAAATTTATAAAACCAAATGTTATTTAACAAAATAATACCAATCTTAGGCATAGTGTTTTTAATTGTAAACACATAGTGGCTAAACATAATTCGTGTGTGTATTATTGTAAATGAAAGCGTGTGCAAAAAGGTTTTACGCATTTACAAAATTTTCGTAATATTACATAAAACTTTACCCATTTTATAGTAGTAAATTAACAACATTTTTTAAGAGTGCGGAACAGTAAATTAGGGAGTTGTTGTGCGCTCTAATGTAGGTTCGAATTTTAACAAGTATCGGACCACCCCCAAGCACTCGTTATTTTTGCCGGCTGGCTTCAGTCAAGACGAGATATCTTAGGAAAATCTTTGATTTACTTAAGTATCTACCAAGTCTCAGATATTCAAGAACATTTTGATCTGCAGCTGTTTTTAAACCCTTTATGGACTGTTTGATTTAAAGAGCACTTTTTCCATTTTAAACTTATTTTTTACCACGTTATAATTGCAAATTAGATTAACACATAATCTAAGGAACACATATTTGAAATTTCAGAATGTTACTCAAAATGTTTTGTTTAGTTAAAGGAGACAATTTCCTCCTTTTGGATCCCCATCTTTACTTCGATCCTGCTGAGCCATCCAAGAAGTACCTTATCAGCGAAATCTCCTCTAATGTAGTCTAATAAAGCACAGCTTCGTCATTTTGTAAAATTTCAAAAACTTCATACGCATTTTCGTACTTAATGCAGAAAAGATTGTTTCCAATTCGATCAAAACCTTTCAAATTTATTTTTTTAATGAATCAATTATTTTTATCAATTATTTTTATTTCAAACCATGTCATGATGTCCCAAAATTCATTAAGTACATAGGATAGGGTTATGTATAGAATAGCACTTTGGGCCAATGACCTCCACGGATGTGCTATCAAACTGTTTTTGTTTTGACTGGCAATACTTCACTTCACCAATGGCGAAAAATTCAAATTTTAAAGCCCACATATCCCATCATTAATTTGCATTTTTGGAATATCAATTAGCTCAATCAATATCAAAGTAACTCAAAACGGCTCAACCACTCCATCTATTCGTTAAATTCGCCGAATTGATGCTGAATATTTGTCATGCTATAAATATAGCTTTTTGGTGAAAACATATACGAGTATTTTTTTTAAATATGACGGTTATCTCGCTTTAATTTCAATGAATATATTTCACGAAATTTAGTTTTTTTCAAACGATCGAAATAAAATAAAAGCTTCAATATTTAAAATATACCACTACTTACCATATTCGAATATAAAAAATTAATATTACGTATACGTCTATTAAAATTATACCAATTAATGCTGGCAATACTATCTTGGCGATCTGGCATTTGTACCGCATAACAAACCGATCACATAATTTTATGTTATTTTTTCTTCATGCGATTTTTTTTTATTATTCGAAATGAAAAATTTATAGTAAATATTTTAATTTTAAATTATTTTTTTGTAACCCGGGTTTGGGCAGGCCATCACAAGGGAGACTTCCCATTTTGACCCATCCCGTAAAAATTTACAAAAATACCGTCTTTGTAAAAGTCAACCATGAAACAGGAACCAGCGTGTTAAGTTTTAATTTCGTAGTGACGAAAAAAATTATTTTGTTCTAATTTGGGATAAATATCAGGCGTGTAAATATCAATGTTTACAACATATATTTATATTAATATTTCGGCTAATTCCATGCACATCATTTAACATGCAGAGAAAAATAAAGCTGATTGGGGAAGATCATATACAGTGGTAATCAGCTATTTAGTATATTGAGGCGAATCTTTCGACCAATCAATTAATCATTTATAAAAGCTTGTTCATTGTATTTATTTGTGAAAAAATATCAAAGTAACAAACTTCTGGCATTGATTCTATTAAAAATAAAATAGTACTTCACTTTTTTTGTCTGGACATTTAAATAAAGAAAAAGGTATTTATGTTAATAAATATATAAAAAATATACTATAAAATTAAATAAATTTGTTCTTAAATGTACAAAAGCTAGTATTTTGTTGGAAAATCTTTAGATTTAGTAACTGCACTGCATTTTATTGGAAGGCTTTCAACTAATTTGCTACATCTTTCAAGAGGAATATTACTCCAAATATTTTCAACATTTCGAAACAACTCACCTGCATTCCTGTTCTTTTTCTTCTCCAAGGCTGTTTTTATGTCTGCCCAAAGATTTTCTACTGGGTTCAGATCCGGGCTCTGCACATCCCAGTATAAAATGTGAATATTTTCTGAAGAAAGCAATTGTTGTACGGTCCTGGCCATATGTTTGGGTTCATTACCCTGCATACAAATATAATTTTCTTGTATGTTTTGATCTCCATAAGGTTTCATTGTGGTAAATCAAATGTTTTTGTACAAGTTTTGGTCCATACGTTCGTTTATGCGAAAAATGTGACAAACGCCGTACCATGAAAATGCCGCCCAAATCATAATGGTGGAGGGAACTGCAATTTTTTAATGTTTTTAATGTATACACTCAGAAAAAAAGTTTGTAGAATAATTTATAAACGATCCCAATTTACCATTTTTGTACTGATTTTTAGTAAAAAATTATTATTTAGCAAATCTTTTTGCTCTTTTCCTTTTAAAAATTACAGAATTTTTACAGAATATTTAAAAATTTTTGTTTCTAATTTTAAAAATCATTTTACAATTTTTTTAAAGCCGATTTGCTAAAATTAGAAAAAAAAAATACTAATTAAAAAAAGGCGATATTAAAGGAAATCTTATTTCTAATAAAAATTGCCTTAAAATGTTACATAGATAAAAAAAGATATCGGAAGTGAATATACCAACTCACGTCTAAAAATAGCACTAAAAAGTTTTTTTAGTTCTAAACATCAGCCCTAAAAACAATTAAAATTTGACCTTAAAAGTAAAAAAAAAAATTACTAAAATATTTTTCTGAACAGAAATTACCAAATTAAAACAAAATGATAAATTCTTTTATGCTTAAAAAAATTTTTAAGATATCTAAGCCTTCGATTTTCTTTTAATTGTGTCTAAAATATTTTTTGAAAAAAATAAATAAAATACGAAAATTTCGATGCTCGATAAAAAAATAAATTTGATATTTTGTACTTATATTAATAATATTTAGTAAATTTTTTTTGCAAACCGATTTTAAATTTAGCAAACCGATTTTAAATTCTACTTTACAAAAAGTTTACTAAAATTTAGAAGCGGCAGCTAATTTTTTCTACAAATTTCATTGAACATCACGTCGGCAGACATGTTTTGCTTAGATTAGCAGAAATATCGCTGGGCTCAATAAGCAAAATTTCCCGTTATAACAGCAAAATTTTCAGTTGCCATTGCAGACTTTTTTTGGTGAGTGTAGCAATGGCTGAACTAAATAAATTAAATTTACATTAATCGCCCCAGGGTATATTTTCCCTAAAATTCCAACGGTTTCTCTAGTTGTTCTTTTGCAAAAAGATTTTGAGAAAGTTTCTTTTGGATACATGGGTTTTTTTTTTCTGAAAATGCATCATCGCTTAGCATTTTGTAGGATTAAACATCTTATAGCGCGATTAGACATTTTTTGGTTCGTAATTTATTTGTGTCGAGCACATAAAGAGGTTGGCTTTACTTGTTTTGCAAAGTTTGTGATAATCACGTTGAGTTGTTTTCTTTGCCCGCGGTTTTCTTTTTTGTTTTCAGTTATTCGGTTTTTTTTTTCCAATGTTGAATAACAATATGGACCATCGTCTTGGAGCATAATAGTTTCTCTGCTATAACACAAATTGTTTTATTTTCATTCAAGTACTCTCAAGCAATTATTTTACGGAAATCTGGAGTACATGACTTCTGGCGTGGGATATCTATATTTTTTTTTATCAGTTATTAATTCGAATTTGCATATTTATTACTAATGTAAATAACCTTAACAACAGTTTTAAAAGTATTTTCGCAATAAGCTTGTTGCAATTTGTTCTTCCTACTAATATGATCAACCAAATAACTATAACAATTGATGTTATTATAACAATACACAATTTTAAGTAATAAAGGGTGTCCCAAGAAGAACGCAATTTTTAAATCTGGCAACATTCGAAGTGTCATTGTTTGACATTTGAACAATTGTTATTGTTTGCTAGTAGAAGGTACAAGGTTAGTAAAAATGGAGCGCTACACGAATGAACAACGCATTCTCATTGTGAAACTGTTTTACCAAAATGGTGAAAGTTTTGCGGCTACAGTTCGCAAATTGCGATCAATTTGGGGTCACAATAATGCTCCAAAAGAGTCAACTGTAAAGAGATTAATGGATAAATTTGCGAAACTGGGTCTGTTAGTGATGTAAAGACAACAACGCGCCATCGACCAGGTCGATCGACCGAAAATGTCGCAGCTGTACGTGATGATGTCGCTCAAACTCCATCCACCTCAATTCGACACCGAGCTCAGCAAATTGGTGTCTCCAAATCCACTTTGCAGCGAATTTTGACGAAAGATTTGCATCTTCATGCATACAAAGTTCAATTGACTCAGGAACTGAATCCAGTTGACCATGGACAGCGAAGGGAGTTTGTTAATTGGGTATTGGAGAGACAACATGAAAATGCTGATTTTGCCGATAAAATCATCTTCAGTGACGAGGCCCATTTTTATCTTGATGGCTTCGTCAATAGGCAGAATTGTCGCATTTGGGGTGAGGAAAATCCTCGAGTGATTGACGAGAAGCAAATGCATCCTCAACGTGTCACTGTGTGGTGTGGTTTTTGGGCTGGAGGAATCATTGGACCTTTTCTTTATGAAAATGAGGCAGGTCAAGCGCAAACAGTCAATGGTGTTCGGTATCGTGAAATGATAACCAGTTTTTTCTTGCCTAGAATTGAAAAAATGAATGTGGAGGGCATGTGGTTCCAACAAGACGGCGCCACATGTCATACAGCCAGTCATTTCCCGGTCGTGTTATTTCGCGTTTTGGAGATCAGAATTGGCCGCCTAGATCGTGCGATTTAACACCATTAGATTTTTTTCTTTGGGGTTTTTTGAAGTCGATGGTTTACGCGAATAAGCCGACGACGACTCAATCCTTAAAAGAGGAAATTGGACGCTGCATTAATGAAATACCGCAGCATTCATGCAAAACGGTCATTGAAAATTTCATTAAAGGATCGCGTGCATGCCAGCAATGCCGCGGCGGCCATCTGCACGATATATTGTTCCATACATAACCTCATTCTGTCTACTTTACGATATAATAAAGTTTCACGATTTTTTTTTAAATATCTGTGTTTTATTTAAAATTTAAAAATTGCGTTCTTCTTGGGACACCCTTTATATTGATCATATGATCACTGATGATGATTTTTTACCGAGTAATATTATGATTACCCTAACCATATTTTTTCTTTGCGAGTAAAAATTGTTTGCGAGTAAAAATTTTCAATCCTTGAGTACTCTGTACACTTAGGTCTGTTTTTATGCGGTTTATTTTTATGCGGATTTAAAGTTACGCGGTCTTAAATTCTATTCTTTTTTTTCTCACGATCAGTAAAAAAAAGCAGTACAACTCGAAAACTATTAACCAATTATTTTGAAAAAAAAACAGATCAAAATCTTTCAAATGAAGACAGTATATATGCTACACCATTATGATATGATAATGTTTATGTTATTTCATCTAGCGAAGATAACTGTGATGATTTGATTGGTTCATCGAGCGATGAGAGTAATTTTGCACCACTTCCAAAACGGGTCAGAGCCTTATCAACCAGTGATTCATATAATATGTAATGCTAAATATAAAATAAATTAATTGCATTTTTGAGTTTAGTTTGTACTTATTTTATTTATTTATTTGAATTTATTTTTAACTTTCATCAAACTTGTTACTGTTTTTTTCTTTTTTGCATTTTAAAATAACTGAATTGTTTTTTTTTTTTGATTTTATTTCATAATTCTTTTGTTTTTAGCATGTATTTATTTAATATTTTATTTCAATATATTTTCAACTTTTATTAAACTGTATTAACCAGGTAATAAGTCTGTTTTTATGTAAAAAGTGATATTTTTAATAAATGAATTGTTTTTACGCTTTGATTTAAAGTTATGCGGTTTTTGAACTTTTCGTAATGGATCATCCATTTTGTAGGGAAACTGAGTCTTTATGAGGATTTTCTTCATGCATCTTCCCCTTAAAAAATACCTAAGTGTACTATACAGAATGAACTTTTTCTACGCACTTTGTTCTTTGAAATTGTGTAAGGAGCATTAAAGTTTGAAATTTCTTTACGTATACCATTACTACAGAATAAATGAATTACAAAAAATTTTGAAGCAACTTTTATACCCAAATATATGTATATTACTAGATTGAGCCGGTGCAAATTTTTTCCGTTTATTAGTTTTACGACGTCTAGCACATATTCAACAAATTTTTTAGAGCATTTTTTAAATCGCTATGGACCGTCAGTAATTTTTTAACGTAAATGTAAATTTGTCAATTGTGTTTGTTTACTGGAAAAGGGTAGAAGAAATTTTTTATGTTTTAAATTGCAATATTGTGGTGCTTCTTGTATTTTCTACATGAACCATCAATTAACGCAATTTAATTAAAATTTTTGACTTTTTTTTTAAATACGACAGTTCCTATTTGGTAACCTTCAATACAGTATTTTACCAAATAAATAAAAAATTAATACAATTTTTTTAATTGTAAAAAATGTTTTTAAAAAATCCCTCACATGATTTCAAAGTTTTCTCATTAGTTGCACTAATTATAGCATATTGTTCATTTTTAGTGTGTGGTATTGGGCGATTGCTGTTGTACATTTTTACTACGCTAGTGGATCCTTAGCAAATTTTCTCTTTTAAAAGTGTAACTTAAAGTATCAAATGTTAAAACTCTGTGACAGTTGACTACAATTTGTCTATAAAATTAAATGTGAGTGTGGGAAATAAAGGATATTAATTTTTTTAATATAGAAACACAATATCAAAGTGTACAAAAGTTTAACAAGTGTACAAAGTGTCAAGTGTTTTCAGAATTTAAGGATACTGCTTTTAAATAACATATTATTATAAAGAAAATACCTTTTTAATACATTTATCTATGATATTAAAATTAAAATAAAAAATAATTTAATGATAATGTCTCTTTAAATGAACAGTTAGATAAGGGTTTCTTATTTTCAAAACATTTTATAACCTTATTAACCAATCATGAAAATTACAGGAAAAATATTTATTTTATGTTATTATTGTATCATTTCTTTATAAAGAATAATAAAAGTACCACAAAAGAAACAACTCGAATGTAAATATATTCTTTTGCTTTACCATTTACTACCCGTAAAAATGTTGATTGGAAATATGACTTTTGTTCAAAGAGGGTGTTTATTCAATTGTATTTTATTTACAATACAATAGAGATTTTTCTTTCGATGGTTAACGATAACAACAAACAACCAGTCAATGTATAAAATTCCCATAAAACATCAAAAATACTACTTGAATAATTTTCTTTAAAGCAATTTTTTTTACATTTATTTTTGAAAAATCACTTCAACGTCTTTTATTTGGCATGGTGGTTGTATAAGTGTAATTCTGTGTGTGTGTGGTTTTGTTTGGGTAGAAGATGTATTAGTGTGTCTGTATATTCGACTATACACTAAGCACGTTAAGGAAATGAATGATTTCCGTCAAACGGAAATGAGATGTAATAATGAATTACATTAGCACCGACACACAAGAAGTAGTCTAAAGAAAAACTCCTTTTTCTTGTTGTTAAATACAATTCAAAATACACAGTTTGAAAACAATATTAATCTGAAATAAGTTAAATGTGAATGCTAGATGACTGTCAATAAATTATGAGTAAAATAATCTTAGTTTTCTATACATGATTTAACATTAAATCTTTGCTTTAAGAAATTTAAACAATTTAAAGAACTTGTTACATTTTTTACATTAAGTCTAAACGATTCAAAGAACTTGTTATATTTTTTGAAACCTATATAATTTTTTTTGATCTTTTACAATATCCCAGCAAAAAAAAGTAGCAAAAGCAGAGAAAAAGAAGCAGTAGTTTTGATTCCGGTGTTGTGAAAATTTGGATCGGAACCAATGATTTTTACATAGGGGTGTCATAGGGTGGAAGTTTTCTTTTATGATACTTTTTCATTGCATCTAAAGCCCTTCTTATGGATTAGTGAAAAATTAAATCTTTTGTTCTTCCCAGATAAATTTTGAATTTGTAATTTAGTTTTCTACAGGACATCAGAAATCGAGCCTTATCCTCAGTTTCACAATCTCCCGTTAGCTTCTACGTGGGAATTTAACCGACACATTTGTCGTTGCTTCCTATAAAAAGTTTGAGTTTTACTGTTCGTTAAATTTTAACTGGAAATTTAGCAATCGGGCCTTATTTATCTCTATTCGAAATGCTTGCAACTTTTACTATAATAAATTTTTTACTTTTTGTAGCGTCATAGATTTGAAAAGTGTTTAATTTCATTAAAAATCACATTTTTATAATTTGTGAAAAATAACTTCCTTAGAAGAGAAAAATCAGAACTAAGCGATACTTTAGAATCAATGAAAAAATAAATCCTTAAGAATCACTTCCATTTATTTTTGCTGGGATATTTTAAGCTTAGAATTTAATTATGATCTTAACTTTTTGTAATTTTAATAGAGAAAACAAAATTCGCTAGAATCTAAAAAATTTTCTATGGCATTCTGTCTAGCAAATTTATTATAATTCATTTTATAACCAACTACCGGTTACTCATTACTCTATGTTTGAAATCAATGCTGAAGGTAAGGAGTGTAAATATCCAACTAATGCATTATTTAAACTATTATCTGAAACTCATTACTTTCTGTTTCTAAATAATACCAGTAGTAAGGAAAATACATTACAAAATTATGCATTACGTATACAATTACCGGGAACTCATTCATTTATGTTGAAAAATAATGATACAGGTAATAAGTATACATTACAAGCTAATGCAAAATTTTATCGCACCCAGAAAACAGTGTCATTTGTGGCCACCGAATTTGTTGCCAATCGAATTCTGGCGGTTACGACAACTATCTTCATAATAAATTATATTTTTAGTTGTGACAGTCATTATTCAGTTGTTAAATTAATAATTATATTCAACATTAATTTTATTACGCTTTACAAAATTTTATTTAAAAAAAAAAATATTTTTTGATTTTTCCGGTATCGAACCTGGTCATTCAGATTCATAATTAACACCCTTGCTTACTGAATCACAATTTAATTTTCTTTGATATATTTATTATTTAAACATTTGAATATTTTATTATATTTTAATGTTTGCCTTTACCGGGATTTGAACTCAAACACTTTTAAATTTTAATGACTAATTTTGAATTGAAATAATTTTTTAGGAAAATAAATATAGCAGAAAATTCGTTTACAAAAACACATCTTTATGGGCTTCCATAATCAATAGAATCCTCAATTCGGTTGGTTCAACTGAAATCCTAATGATATATAAGATCAGGATAACCGTATTTGTAGTTACCACTTTCGAATATCGACAATTTTTTAATAAATTTGATAGCATGTACTAATTTTCCAGTACAATCACTAAATAAATGGTTGCTTCTACTGTACACAATTTCTAAACGAATTTTATTCGCAAAGTTGGTTGGAAATTCTAATAACTGGATAATAGAATTCTTTTCCAGTTCTTTTTCCTTTTTTGTAATTCCCAATGCCATAATGGATAATATGTTATTCCAAATAAAATAAAATTCTTAAAAATAAATGTTAATGGTTTTCATCGAATTCCAACCAATCTATTCTCTGGATGCAGGGTAATAAAGTTATACACATAGTCACCACTCTGCTCTATACTTCACTTTTAACGTTAAGTCTTTGAGTCTCTAGAATAGAAAATTGTTTTTGATCAAAAGAATAATTTATCAACCCCTCTATATTTTTAGCTCTAGCTCTTCTTCATAAAATATCTTTAGATAATTGTAAGTGGCAAAAATTCTTAGGAAAACATACTGGCTTGTGGCCGTCAAAAGATTTGGTCGGGATATAGAACATTTTATTTTATTTTTTTTAAATAAACATTCTGGGGTTGATGATTTACTGTCATTTACTGAATTTTTCAGTTTCATTTATTTTTTTTATTTGTTTAATATTTAATAAAAATTTACCCACAAAACGGAAATTTGTGGATTACTTGTGTCCGTTACAAATATTACAAATTTAAATTTATTTGCTGTCTGTTTCACAAAAAAAAAAAAAAATAATAGTATGAAAAAAAATTCCAATTTGTTTTCTATTTAATTGAAAATTATTTCCATTTAAACCACCAGAACTTCATAAACACGCACACATTCACACAAAATGTGTCTATAGTCATACACACATTTTGTAGAATAAAAAACAAGCGAAAATACAAAAACGGAAACAATTTCAAATAAATGAGTAAATCATATATTTCTAAGGAATTGATATGTAAAATTTAAAATTTTATTTAAACTGATTTATCAGTTGTTTCTTACGGATGCGTCAGTTGCTTAAACAACATCTAATAATAAATAAAAAAACCATCTCATTTAAATGAAAAGTAAGTAGACCGGGTTTTAAATGAAACATCATTTCTTGTAAATGGCGTTTACTCTTATTTTAATTAACAAGCTTTTTTAACTGTTCCAATGAGTCAACAGGTCTTGTACCAAAACCTACTTACTATACTTTAAAGTTCCTAGGAGTTTTATTTAATTTTCGGATGGATATAGGTGATATAAATGGTAAACAGATCGGATAATGGTAAACTTCGGGATGAAGTACTTTTTTGCAGCGTTTTGAATAACCAAGATACCTATATGCTTTTTTCGCCTCTTTAAAAACTTGATTATTCCAACTGCATTTTTATGCCCGGGATATTAAGAGTTCCCAACTCTTCAATATCGATACTTCCCATTTGGACGGATGATGTTAAAGACTCTACATACCTATGAATTAACACACAATATTGAGTCTTACGTGTAGAGCAGGAATCATATTACTATTTGATATTCATAATCTGATCCCTATCCCAACCCCTAGAGCGCTTGTTTTAAGATCGAAGAAGAATAAATGGCAAATATCTTGTGCTGTCTGCGAAGGAGTATATAGAGTTCAAAGTTTGACCACAAAGGTCATTAATAAAGATAAGAAAAGGAGAAGAAAAAGAACAGAATTTTACGATACACCCAGAGAAAAGATTGGTTGCACTTCGATCAAATCCATTAACATTTATTTCTGAGGATTTAATTTTATTTGGAATAACATAGAATCCATTAATAAAGCATTAGTGTTGTATTGAGAGTCAAAAAAAAAAGGGAAAAGAAACAAAAAATCAATCCTATTATTCAATTATTGGTATTTCCAATCATCTTTAAAAATAAAATTCGTTTAGTATTTGTGTGCGGTGGAAGCAACTATTTAGTTAGTGAATATATTAGAAATTTGGTACAATTTATTAAATTTATTAAAAAATTGTCGATGTTCAAAAGTGATAACCACATATAACATTTATTAAGGGGTTTCAGTAAAAGCAACCGAATTGTGTATTGTATTGATAATAGACGTCACTAATGATTAGTGTTGATAAAAAATTAGCCATTGAAATTTATAAGTGTTTGTAGTGTGGTGGGTAGAGAGGCAGCTCAGTACTCCGAATTTCCGAGTTTAAATCCTGGAAAAGGCAAACATTTTAAAAATAATTTTTTAAATTAAAAAAAAATATTCAATTGTTTAAATTACCAATTTTTCAAAGAAAATTTAAATTAGTTGTGGTGCAGTAAGCAAGAGTGTGTACTATGAATCTGATTACCCAGGTTCGGTACCGGAAATATTGTGGAACGTAATAGTATTTCTGTGGAGTATACACAGCAATAACTTGGTATCAACTACTTATCAGGCTATTTACTCGTTTAATTACTTTTGTTCGCGATGTCTAAAAAGTAATGGGTACTCATTATTTCTTGGATGTTCGTAAGCGAGAAGGTAATGACCACCCATTAGTTTGTAAGCGAGAAGATAATGACCACTCATTACTTTTGGGACATCGCGAACAAAACTAATTAAGCGAGTAAATAGCCATGTAAGTATTTGATGCCATGTTTTTGCTGGGTAAATATTAAATTGCACAACTCAATATTGGCTTTCAAAACTCAAAATATAATTTAATATGAAAACAGTTGTCGTAACCGCCAGAATTCAACTGGCAATAAATTCGGTGGCCACAACTGATACTGTTTTCTGGGTGTGGCTCTGAATTTAGTTTAAACTCATTAAATGTGATCCAATCGATAACAACATGTATGGAGTGATTGAGAGAAGTGATTATCGACACCAATAGAAATTTGTTTTTGTTCAGATGCGCTGTTCCTCACACGATCAAACGACTTAGAGCTTTCTAAAGTAATCATCTTGCTCTCGCCATACTATTGGATAGGTACATCCAATAGTGGTTTAAAGATATATATTGTAATTTAAAAACATATTAATATATAATTGTCAGTAAAAAACAATTATTTTTTTTTTGGGTGTATGCATAATAAATTCTATAATCTTTCATATAATCACAAAAAGACACTTTTTAATAAATTGCCATCATTAAATAAATCCAATTATAATTTTATAAGTTTGTTGTTGTATATGAAATCTATCTCTTTTATAAAATGTTTTGTAAAATTCTTTCAAATTATAAAACATAAGAAAAATATGCACATGTAGCATAAACATAATAAATTCGTCTATCAAATGTCAGACTTAACTATTGACCATGAATGAAAGAAAGGCATTAACAGTGTAGACTCGAAATTGCAAACAGTGCATGGAAATTTTGAATTTTTCCATGCTAGTAAACTTGTTATATTATTTGGGGGCTTGACTGTAGACATATTTATAAACTAAATGGAAACCTTCATCAGAGCATGTTTTATACTTATATCCTTTATTTGTATTTACTGGTAATACCCTTAGATAATATTTATAAAATACATCTATGAAGGATGACTTTTCTTGGGAAATATTATTTTTTTTTTTTTTTTTTTTTTGCTTGTAGTTTGTTAATCACACTTAAACTTGCTTGTTCAACACAACAGATCCCTGGAGAAGGCGACTGACTTTACTTATTACAAACTCATTTGAAGTAATTTTATTAATTTAATTTTCCTCATGGTAAGGTAGAAAACAGATAGTTGATACTTGTAGTAAATAGATATTTTTTATTGTTTTATAAGACGACATATGATGGCCCGATGTCTGATTTAACTGACATTATCCTTGCTTAACTTACTTACAAGTATAAGTATGAGTAAAGTTATGTTAAGAAGGTGACTTGTATTTAAAGGAGTAGAATATATCACTAAATACATTTTACTAATTATACCTTAAGTCATATAGTCTGGCATACTTAGATACTACATGTATTTATTGTATATGTGTAGGAATATATGCGTATGTGGGCTTAACTAACAATGATAGTTATGATGTGCATATCTATCTATTTTGTAATGGTGTAAGTTTAATGAAACTTTAATCTTGTTTCAATACAATTGTTTAGCCAAGGAGGTTTTAATTCTGCTTTTTGTTTGTCTTATTTAACTAAACATAATTAAAAATTATAAAAATGGATTTTAAATTAAATATTGAACATAAAATTTTATTTTAATTAAAAACATACATGATACAATTATGGCTTAAGGAAGCTGCAATATAAAAACAACCTTAAAAATACGGTGACAAATTTCAAAACTTCATAAAAATTATTTATTCTTCCAAATAAGAATAAATGCAAAAGTTATTTCCTAAGTTTGTGCTTTATTTTAAAAAAGGTTATCTTCTGTTACAAAAACACCTTTCAGCTTTCGATTTTACCTTTTCTGTAGCAGAGTGCTCCCCAAAAGAAGTTTTTTTACATTGAACATTTACTATTAATACCTTTAAAAATATATTTTTTAATATTCTAAAAATACATATAAAGTGTGGTTAAATTTAAGGACCGATGTTGAATGTGAACCACACCTTAACATCAAGTTTTTTTACGCATTTCATTTGACATTTCTCAATTTCAGACAAACTCAATTTGAACCATAGAAAGATACACAATCGACCAACGCGTTAAAGTTATTAAGGCTAATTATGAAAATGGGCGTTCAAATCAAAATGCATTTCGTGAACATCGTGATTTTTTTTGGTCGCACAATCGACAAAATGTGTCCACAATCGTGAGAATTGTGGGAAAATTTTAGCAAACCGGGTCTGTGAAAAAACCTGTGCATGCTCGCCCAGTTCGTATTGCGGAAAACACTGCTGTTGTTCGCGATAGTGTGTCATGAGGTCGGCCAAGCACTTACAGTGAATGGTGTTCGCTATCGCGAGATGATAACGAACTTATTGTGGCCAGAAATTGAGGATATGACCCTTGAAGATATGTGGTTTTCACACAGCTAACGAAACAATGGCTCTTTTGAGCGACAAATTCAATGGTCGTGTTATCTCATGTGGTGGCGATATCAAGTTACCGCCATGATCATGTGATTTGACACCGTTTGATTTCTTTCTTTGGGGTCATTTAAAAGAAAAGGTGTACGCCAGCAACAATTCAAGAGCTAAAGGATGAGATAATTCGGCACATTAACGGCTTAGAACTTCAGTCATACCTCAGCATCATAGAAGATTCGGACCATCGGATGGAGGTTTTCCGCCCATAGTTTGTTCCATACATAATTGAACCATACCATATTATCATAATAAAAAGAAATTACAAAAATTTCCTAAATATTAAATGTAACCACCCTTTATGTTTTCTAACATTTTTATTATTTTATGTTCACCAATTTCGGCTAATCGATTAGTCATACAAACTATTCGTATACTTCGCCAATCGTAACTGATAACGTCAATCGTAACTGATAACGTGATAACAAAAAGTTTTTTGTATTTACAAATTCCATTGTTGGTGCCTTTTTTTTATTTGTATTTACAAAAATATTCTATGAAACATGTTCAATATTACAAACAGAATTTTGTAATTTTATTCTGTGTAGTAACTAAAATATTTTTATAACCTTAAGATATATGTTATGTATATCATAAATTTCTTTTTTATAACGGGATATTATATACTTGGGCTTGCTTATATCTAGTTATAAAAATTTTTTGTAATAATTAATTAAATTGATGAAAAACTGTTTAAATACATTGAATTGATAATTGACTTAAATACATTAAGCCAAAATGAATACACACACATATTAAATATCAAATAGCCACAATTGAAACCAAGTCATACAAAATATCATAAAGCATTTACTACAATATGACTACACAGACAGAAAACAAATATTCAACATTATTAAAATGCCTTTAGGGTAAAGTAAAGCAAAATTATTGTTGTAGTTATGTACTATGTATGCATGGAGTCTCATCAGTTAGTGTAAAAATAACATAACAGAAATACATGCACAAATACAAACCAATACAATTGTAATACAATATATTGGGGTGATATATATTTAGAGCAATCTTCTTCATAAAAGGCCTTTCACTTTAGTTGTCACTACCGAACTGTTATTGAGGCAAATGAAATTTTACTGTCACAGTAAAACTACTCATGTCTCAATTGCTTTTCTGTTATTACTACTAAAATTCGGTTACCGAATCGAACCAATGCACAGTTGTAGAAAACGGCCAAAACTAACAAAAAAAAATAATTTTTTCAAAACTTTTATACCAAATGTGAGCTTACACTTCAATGCATGCAAATACGAACTTTTATGCCAGAGCATTTGGTAGTTTGGCTTTAACAGTGCAACAAAATTCATATTTGTATTCATTAAATTTTAAATGTATTACTTGTATTTTTGAACTATAGAAGCCAGGTAGACTAATATTTTTAATTTATAATGTTTTTGTTTTTGAAAATTGACATTGTATATAAATTTTAGTAATTTTGGATGAGTGGTTCAAAAAATTTTGTGGTGATAAAAAGTGTCTAAAAAAATAACAAGAGTAATATAATAAAAAGTTTGACGAGCGGCAATATTTGTTTAGGGCTTTTTAGAGGTAGGGACTTATTACTATAAAATAGTATAAAGGCTCCTAAGTGATTACTATGAATTTCAGAACCAATTTGGATTGATTCTTATAACTAGAGCCTTTTTTAGTGTTGCCCCTATTTACTAATGGACAGCTTTTTGATGTCTCTAAAGCACATAAAATAAAATCATAAATTCTAAGTTTTGTTACTACAGGAAGAAAATGTGGCAAAATTTCCACTATTAGCAATTTTTTATAAAAAGGATGCTGCAACAAGTCGAAAACCTAGTGGCGAAGTCCTGAAGTGTCATATAATGTTTGTTTCAAGAGGAGGAAACGACATAAAATTACTGAAATTTGTAATAAACTTGAATCAAATTTAATTTTTAAAGCTTCTGAGAAACTTTGTAAAGTAAAGTGTTAATAGCAAATGGTTCTTTAGCCATGTTTATGGATTTAAAGCTTTCTAGACTAACGTATAAGTTTCTAAGAGATAACAATGAAACGTTATTCGGTGCAAAATATTATACACCATATATTAGAATATTGAAAAAAAAAACAATGATACCCTGTAAAATAAAATCCACTTGATTTTAAATTTAAAAAAAATTACAAAAACTTTTTTTTTATCTTAAATACATATTTGGCCGAAGCAAATTTTATTTTTTTTCGTAGCTTAACCATTAAAAATTTGAGTCTTACCCCCTCAGTGTCTATATTTTCGGTTGTGAAAAATAGGTCTATATGTCTTTTAAATAATAACAAAATTAAGATTAACTGGAAGTGGTCGATAATGCCTAATTGGTAGACGAAGAATAAAAATAAACTATGCATTGTAGTTTTACATCCATTTTTTATTAATTCATAAAGTAAATAAAAATGTCATGTAATTGAAAAAAAAAAGAAGTGGTACTTATTATATCACTCCCAAATAGTTTAGACATTATACTGTTAACCTACGCACTTAATTATATAAATTTATATAAAGAAATACAGAAGTTATGGGGTTTTGGTCGTTTTGTACAATCTGTTTTTTTTATGTAGCAGCGATATTTTTTTCTCTATATAGTAATGAAATCTTTCAACATAATTGTCAAATGTATCACCACACTTTAAAACTTTTTGTAAAAACAAAAGGAGTGTTTCATTGGACGAAATTAAATTAAATGAGGTTGAATCGCAGTAAGTGAAAAGAATATTTGAGAATACTTAAAGTAAATGTGTCACATTGGGATTCCACCTACTTCCCTCCATGCAAATATAAAAACTGGCCTACAACCCTCGACATTTCCTAAAAAGCAAATCAACATCATGCAGGCTATCCCAATCGTGGAAAAATACACATCCGAAATAACCTAGGCAGCTCCCTCTTAGTACTGCACACGCACAAAATAGAAACTGCACTATCTTCTAATCGTCCTTACAGCCGCTGCAGCAATCTAGCGTGAGTAACCACATACTGTCTATTGTACATTCCTGAGAAAAATTCATATTAGCATGCTGATCAGATAAATCTTCCAACCCTGTCTCCATCTCCATCCTTAAAACGTCCGTGAAATTCGATATCTCATTAACCCAAACAACAGATTTTGCTATCAAGTACATCTTATTCGGTGGAATGCGTCACGGTCGAGTCGTATACCACTTCACACAATATGGTTGGATGTCACTAAAAACATGCTTAGAGCAAGAGAGCTTCCCCGTCAATTGGCAGAATGATGAGCATCACTTTTGGACTCTTAGGGAGACGAATTGTCGGTCCCTGTGAAATTCAGAGATATATATCTTTGGGCTTACCGTACACCATCCTATCCGTCTTATGAGTACGATGTAGACTCATTTACAATATACGGATTCAGACAGCAATTCATGTTAAAATGCTATCATGCCTTTTTACCTTTTCTTAGCACACCTCTTCCAGAAAAGTTAAAAGTCTTAAACAATACCCGAGTATGTATTACGAGTTTTGTGAATGCTGAAGTTTGGTTGCATTCTGGTTAGGGAGATATAATTTCTCCTAAACGGTCTTCCTTGTGAACAAAGCAAGTTGGAGTTTGGAGGCTTGACTAACAGACCATTCTTTCCTTTTTTTCTTTCTTGGCTAAACATGGCATAACTAATCATTTTAAGCATTATTCCCTTAGCAACATCACATGGTTTTAAGTGTATTTAGCTTACCTTCATATCCGTTACCATGCTTTAAATAAATAGTCATGACAGACTAATAGGTCGGAAATATTTTTTCTCATTGGGACCTCCCCATATTCCAATTCGAGGTAATCAGTGATTATAAAAATTAGCCAGTATGGTCTTGCTAATTAGTAAAGCTTAAAGAAGTTCAGTGACATCTATCTCTATAAGAAAACCCAATAAACTGGGGTCCAGAAAAAAATTAACGAGATCTCGCAGCATCTGTCTTCCCCTATTCTCCTGGGAATTATGAATATGATTGCGATCTCTTTTTTCGCCAAAAGGCTCCCTTTAGACGCATTATATGCCTTACTAAAATAATTTAGTCTTAAGTAGCTTAAAATTCGGTCGTCATCATGCTTGAAAAGTTCTCCTCAAACAGATATGTTGGATCAGATATCCTTCTCTAAGAATGTTTGCCAAAAGAAGTATTGGACTTTCAAGGCTTGCACACAGTCGAGTTCGGAATACGGAATATTTGGTACAATCGTTTCTGAAAGTCATCCTATGATCGTCAGAAAATTTGCATGCATGTGAAATTTTCTAATCTTGCATTCTCACAGAGTAACTATTTGATACTAAAATTATGTTAATAACCTCTTCTCTAAACTTATAATGGAATATTGGCCTATGGACTCTATTAATTTAAATATGCTACATTTTTTTAATTTTATTTTACTCTTACACCAAATTACCGCCCTACTACACACACATGCACATTCATAAATAGAAAATTGTATTCCTATCAAACATTTTCAAATCACAAAATACATAGAACTTCTAACAAAACATAATTTCCAAATGAAGAGACGAAGTAGTAGTTGTAGTAGATTATTTGGAAATTACTGCAAATCAACAATTTCAAAATTGAAATTGCTTACCATAATAATGCTTACGGTTATTAAAACTACAAAGAGAAGAAATTCTAGAAAAAAGAGGTCATATAATACTTAACTAGAGTTAAGCTCAAAACATTATTAATTGGTCAAAACAATGATCAAAACTATTAAGAATTTTATAATTATTTTTCTTTCATATGGAATTTTACAAAAGATTGGTTGCGTTTCTACGTAATTAAAAGAACACAAATCGTTAGCTTATTGTAAAAGCATGACAAGTCCTCATTGAATGAAAACGTAGATCTTAATGCGGCATAAAAGAGAAAGAAAAGTTTATTATTTATAGAAAGTTTTTTCTTTCCCACTTGTTGTTATGCAATCTTGTGCAAAGGGGCTAAGTCAAAAATATCAATGGAAAAGCTGATATCTCCAAGGATGCGATTTTAAGTATTTGGATAAATGCAAATAAAATTTTGTAAAATTATTAGTTTCTTAACCCATTTCCATTAGACAGGTACAGAAATATTCAAAAATTGAGTAACTTTAAAAAAAATCTCGCTGCAGTCAGGTGAAAGGTCCCAGCAAAATCGTGGTAATGACAGGTCATTACTCTGTAGATTACTATGTTATGATAAGTCGTTACCTTTTGCATTACTTTAAAATACAAAATAGTGAATAGCTGGTAGTTCCTGAAATAAGTACCGAACTCGTATTTCTGCTTTTTTTATATTTATTGATTAATTTGTTTTGAAAAACTATACAACAAAATAGAAAATTATCAGCTGTTAAAAGTTATTTTGCAAAAATGTTAAGATTTTAAAGGGATTCTAATGTAAAATAGCATTCCATCTAACATATCGCACACCCAGCTCAAAAGTGACTCAACTCAAAAAACTTCATTTTTCAGAAATCGAAAACAAACTGTTTTTGACCTAAATAAAAATAGTTAAAAACAAAAACTTTGGACCATTTAGTAGAAAATCCATACAGATTATGATGAGAAAAGTTTTTTTTTATTTTAAATATTTATACACTAGAAAATGAACCATTTTTAGTTGTGTCATTTTTGATGATGTATTACTTGCACAAGTTGCCAAATTAATTTAAGTTATGTCACTTTAGCTTAATTCCTTTCAAGTTGCGACACTTTTGTTAATTTTAAAAAATCAAAGTAAAATTCTGAAAATATCAAATTTATTTATTTATTCGAAAATACATGTAAACTTTAATTATAAAATTCAAGAACTTTAAATATAAAAAAATCTAATTTGCATGATACAAATGCACAAGGTAGTTCCACTTCTCTCTCAAATTTTTTCTGAAGTTTATTGGAATTATTTGATGTTTTTATTTGTAGCAAGCTTCAAATAATTTCGATAAACTTCAAAAAAAAAAAAAAATTGTGAGAGGGAAGTGAAACTACCTTGTGTATTTGTATCATGCTAATTTGTGTATTAAACATGAACATATGAACTGAAATTATATACTTTATATACAAATAAAATTAATAATTTTATTCGAAAATACTTTAGGAACTTAAAATGTATACTTCAAGAACTTATAATATATAAAAAACCAGATTTATTTAATATTAATTAATAACGTGCTTATACTAGGCTTCATAATTTTGATTTGGAATATTATTTTTTTTTTTTAGATTAAGTCCATTAGGTCTCTTTTTTTCCTTTTGGGGTAAGGTAAAAATGCTAGAATAGGCTTTTGTTAAAAGAGGATAAAATATTATTGAATATTAGTCCCAATGTAATCTAAGGTAAAACTGCATCCTCATCATCAATAGTACTACTTGAATTTGAAGAACTAGATGAAAAATCTTCACAATTTAAATTATATTCATCACCAGAGCTGGCTAAAAATGGGTCCTCAATTCTATCATCAGATTGATTTGATGGACAGTAACTGTTTGCTGTATGTCTTGCAATCCTCATCTCATATTCTGCGGTAAGAACAGATGAATAAGTTTCATTTTGCGATAGTTTAACAACGAAAAATCGTCTAAAGTGACCTAAGTCAAAAATCTCTTTTTTATAGTAACAAAATTATTAAATTGCTTAAAATTTAAATTTTATTGTATTTGATAATTGACTCCAAGCTTTACAATAGCAAAACCGTTAATTTTCCAAAACTGAAATACAGAAATTAAATAATAATGATTTTTCTTTAAAAGCGCCCGAACTCAAAAACTTAATATTTTTTCATCTAAAGCGTCAAAACAAAAAATAATAGAAATGATTCGTACTTACCTCAATGAGCTAAACTGACACAATTCTAATTAATGTAAACTCCAACAAAGATTTATTTTATCAAAAGTGACACAATTCAAATTAAGACTATTTCGCACTAAGCATAGGGATCTACTAACATTATATTTTCTGACACAACTAAAAATAAGCCACTTTTATAAATTGCAACTTCATACCAATTGAAACATAAAGACATAACTGTTTTTTAACAACAGTTAACAACAACAATAAACACTGATATTTTTTTTATATGTATTTAACTATGCACAATTGTATTGTGCATAGTTTAAGCATATAAAACCAAAAAATTAAAATTTTGAGTTGTGTCACATTTGAACTAGGTGTGCGATATATAAACTTAAATTTTTGAATGCAAAAAGTAGATATTTTATATATTCTTTTTATACCCTCCACCATATGGTGAGGGTATATATCAGTTTGTCATTCCGTTTGTAATATCTCGAAATATAGGTCTAAGACCCCATAAAGTATATATATTCGTGATCCTTATGTAATTTTAAGTCGATTTAGCGATGTCCGTCTGTCTGTCTGTCTGTCTGTCTGTCTGTTGAAATGGCGATCACGACGCGAAGACGCAAGCGGGGGTGCCTATTTTTACCTGGATTGTTGGACATCCTCCCGAGCAGTTTGGTATTGAAAATGAGCAAAATCGGTCCAGCGGTTAAAAAGTTATGAGCGAAAACGTGAAGATACCTCTAAATTTTCCATACAAATTGGTGTATTTTAGTACAATTTCATAGAAGCGACAGGTACAAAATATATTTTCTCATATTTTTCATTAGTCGCTTAGAATTAATAATGTTTTGTATTCACCTCAAATATTTTTCACCTCCAAAAATTTTTTTCACCACTAAAATTTTTTTTTTACCACAAATTTTTTTCACCTCAAATAATTTTTTTCACTTCCATAATTTTACTTCAACAGTTTTTTACATTATTTGTATCAAAAACAGTAGAGAACATCTTTTTGGGATATTGGTGGAGGGTATTCAAAGATTCGGCACAGCCGAATTTAGCCCTTTTTTACTTGTTATAAATTCAAATACAAATTATTCTTATCGATTTCTTTTTCTGTTTTTGCTTTTTAATAAAGACCGAAAAATTTAATAGAAACAGATTTTAAAAATTGAAAGAGCGAAAGAGCAGAAAACCGTCTATGTTTGAAATAGCCCAACATATTTTCTATATTTAAAATGACCTACGAACAATAAAATTTAAATTCGGGCATGCTGTATAGTTAACTTTAAAAAGACAAAAGAAAATCAAGAATATTTTTACATGGGTACGATATGGATATGGGTACAAATATGGATTACAAATGATATTTTCAGATTTTATTTTCCAACTATGAGACGGATTCTTATTAATTTGTCAACTTTAGTCGTATTAGACAACTTGTTGCGGACTAGGGCTAAAGATTTTCTTCAGCTCTGGAATCCTATCGAGCTGACTAAGCTGACTAAGACTACACGGACATACATCGCTAAATCGACTCTAAAAGTTATTCTGCACATCTTAACATAACTTGTACATGCAGTAGTGTAGGGTATAAAAAATAAAACTAAAAAAGCCAATATTGCAACTATTTTACCCCAAATTAAATATTATGACAAAAAAATATGGATGAATTTCAAATTTTTAAAATCGCTTGAAAATATAAAAAAATGCAAATATGTAAGTGCATATATGCTTACAAGGAATGTTTCCTTTGGTGGAACTGACCAACCAATTTTTATAAAATTAAGATACCTGGTAAAGAAGAGATAAATTATACACATGAAGACATTTTTAGCGGCTCAAATCTACGATGTAAAAAATTACATCGAAAAGCATTCAAACTTTTTTTGTTTCTGTATTTTTTATGAAAATTTTATGAATATACCTGTTGTTTGATGCCTCATTTACATATAATTATTTGGTGACTATTAATAAAAGAATATAACATTTTCATTTCTCTTTTTACCACATCTGTGTCAGAGTAGGTCGCTACTTTGTCTTCTCTATCACGTACCCAAATTTCTGCCTAATCGGTGGATGACAACGAGCATACGTTCCTTGTTATTCACAAAAGAGTTTGCATGGTCTGGATTTCTTTTAAACTATCTTTAATATCGACCTGTGACTGTAGTACAATAATTGACCCAATATCATTTTCTCAGCCGATTTAAACGTGTCCGTCCGTACAAATTTTAAATTAAACCAAAGATCGCAAATATTAAGAAAAATTTTAGAAAATTATCTGAATCCTTTATTTGGACCACTCTCCGAAATTTTATCAAATAGTCAGTATGACAAAACAAAGAAAGAATCGTATTTAAAAAAAAATGGGGGTTATACCGAAAAAAGAACATTATAAAGGAAATATTTGAACGGTTAGCAAAATTCAAACAAAAATGTATTTAAAATTTTATACCATTATTTAAAAGGAATATTATTGTAGTATCCTAAGATACAGTTATAAATATCGTCAACCATAGTCGCCAGTGTTGCTAGTACAATATAACGCTTTCTTTACAAAGAAAAATCGGCTACCAATGTGGACTCTTATTATCGGAAAATAAAATAGGCGATTCTTAATGCAAAAAAAAAATGGTTTGTGCTTATCGTGGCCAAACTTTAATCTTTATATTATTTCTTTTTTATAAAGTGGCCACATAAAGTTAAAAATTTAAAGAAGGAGAAAATGTACTTTGCTTAAAACTTTATTTCACAAAAATAAAAAAAGGTAATGGAAAGGACTAGACTTTTTAGATGGCATATATTATCCAAATAGGATCAAAATCTCTTAACACGTCTTTGATGTGCAATGACAGCCAATTTTGAAGTCATAGTTTTAATTCGTTCCACAAATACGTTAAACACAATTAAAAAAAAAAATAATGCATCTCTTTTATTTTAACGATTTTTTTTTCAAAAAGTTCTTTTTTGAGTACCTTTATAGGGAAGAGAATGCTCAATCGAAATAAAATATTTAAAGTTATTCTACAGTATAAAACCCAATTTTGTATAAATCCTTAATAAACAAACAAAAATCTCCGGTATAATTTAAAAAATTGGACTTAGCCCGTTACCACACTAAGCAAACGAAATGTATTTCGTTAGTTTTATGTATTTCTTTAAGGAGTGGGTGGTATTGCCGAACATTTAGTTTTGAATTATTACAAATTTATAAATGTATACTGAATTATTTTTTTTTTTGTTTTGAATTCACTGAATAGTTATAAAATTAGATAAATTCAGTAAAAATTTAATAAAATAACATGGAAAATTAATGAACGCTAACTTTATTCATTCCAATCAAAAAATATATTTGGCACAAGAAAATGTTGTCATATTTAAAATGTAAATTTCTATTTAATCACCCTTTTTGTGTAAGATCCTTATAAATTTTTTTTTATCTTTTAGATTCAATTTTTTTTTTTTGTCTGTTTGTTAAACATTTAATAATTTGTAGTTGTCCCCAAACTATTTACCCACATATTTAATTGGATGTACTATAAAATTGAATTGTAAAATCTTTATTATTGTGTTACAGATTATTTTACTGCTTCTACTATCTTTTATGACTTTTGGGGTTAATTTGTGTTGGTTGTCCAATGTACGATTGTATATGTCTGATGTTTTAGGTTCTATTATTACATTTAGTTTGTTATTGTTGTCCATTTGTTGGTTATTTGATAGACATTTTATGGATTTAAGGATACTGATTGAATGTTTTGATTAGAAGTAAATATATAGACAGAAAATTTATGTAAAAAATGTAATGCGAGTTGAAAATGTTGAAGGGGAAATTTTTATTAAAGCACTTATGTCCTAAAAATCTGTAAAATAAACAAATAAATATTTTTATAAAAAATTGGACCCAAGAACTAAGAGAAAAATTTTGAAAATATTCTTCAAAAAGTACAAAAATATTTTTAGATCTTTGGTATATAAATCTAAAACTGTTATCTTTTCATATAAACAATTTTTTAAAAAAATTCAAAAGATTTTCAAATTCCTAAAATTTTAACAACATCCATTAATTTTGTAACACAAATAATTCTAATATATAATATAATATATTCGCAAATCTCTTTTAACAACTTTAACAAAAGGATAACAATAATATAAATTGTAATCATACAATTGCTAATGAGCTTTAGGACAATATGAAAAATTAGTTCATATTAGTTTGATGCTCTGCTCTTACATACAACGCGGCAGACGAAAAAAAAACGAATGAATGAAAATATCTCAAGTTAAATACTATGGAAAATGGCAAACATAGCTCATATAAAAAATACCATTATTTTGCTTTATGAAGAAAAAAGAAAATGTTCACAATGCAAATTGCTTATAATTTAAGCAAAATGACATTCATCAGCATTAATGTTAAAGTTACGAATAGTCAAATTTAGTAGCAGTTAGTGATGATGTTCAACAAAAAAAATAATATACGTAGTAATAACTGAGCATCAAACTGTTACTATAAAAAGACTGTTATAGAAAATGTTTTTACAATTTAAACTCATTCCGTTTTTGAAATGCTGATAAAATTTTAAATTGGAAATGATTTAGAAAAACATTTTCATATGTTGTGTATGTATCATTACATGTGTTAAAAGCTGTTTTTTATAAATATTTGCAGGTGTGTTAAAGTATTTTAATATAAATACAGTACAATCTCGATTGTTATACATATGTTAGTTACAAAATATTTGAGGTAATTCATACTCTTATTAATATGTGAGGTAAGAAAAAAAAAAATACATTTTGGCAATTTATATATGTACATTTGAGTGGCACCTAACTTGCAAAATGACGAGCTTTAAGATCTGCGAATAGGAATTTGTTTACTTTTGGTCTATAAAAAAAAGTTGTGAAAATTTTAATCATGGATCTGTATGGTTTGTAGAGTCTCGCATCACTACTTTCGGATCTAATGCCTCAGCTCAGCATGGGCCTGTAAGGTCTATGACTTCCGCATTTAAATCTCGACATTACGTTTCTAATGAATGTTTTAATTCGCATGGCAATCTAACCAGTCGGTAAGAACTAGCTAAATTATTTCCTAAATATATTTACTTAGTATATTGTTATACTTCAATTCCAAATCTAATACAGGGTGTCCGCCGGGAAGGTGTACTACTTTGTTTTATCGCCATTTTGGTAAACATTAGTCTTGACAGTTCATATTTGGCAGTCATGAAGTAGACACGTGGCAAATTTATTATGCAAAAATATTCTATAAACCAACGTGTTTTAATCGTTAAAACAGCTCGCCCATGACAACCCCGATTTTCATTAAAAAATTATAATGAGTGACGAGGCACATTTTCATTTGAATGGATATGTAAATAAACAGAATTGTCGGTTCTGGGCAATGGAAAACCCTCACATTATTCATCAGTCACCTTTGCATCCATTAAAAGTGACAGTCTGGTGTATAATTTTGTCAGGAGGAATCATTGGACCTTACTTCTTTAAAAATCGAAACGGCGTAACGGTAACTGTGAATGGGGAGCGATATCGTGGTATGATTGAAAACTTTTTAACTCCACAACTGCATGCTTTGGGCTTGATTAACATGTGGTATCAACAAGACGGTGCCACATCGCATACAGCCATGATTACAATGGAATTCCTACAAGACCTCTTTCCACAACAAGTTATTTCAAGAAATGGTGTTGTTGGTTGGCCTCCACGGTCGCCTGATATGACTGCTCCGGACTTCTTTTTGTAGGTGATATCTGAAAAGCAAGGTTTATGCAAACAAACCAGAAACGCTTGAGCAACTCAAACAAAATATTCGTGATGAAATTAATGAGATACCGCGTGAAATGTGTAAGAATGTAATGAAAAATGTGCTCAAAAGGGCTCACATTTGTGAGGCTAAAAGAGGCGGACATTTATCTGATATTGTATTTCATACATAATTGCCGACATTAAATAAAACATTTATCAATATAAGAACCATTCTCTATCATTTAATCAAAAATTATAAACAAACAAAGTAGTATACCTTCCCGACGGACACCCTGTATGTTGTTGTGAAATTTTATTTGGTGCTTCATAAATGTTGACCATTTTCATGATTGACAACACAAGTGTTTTCTGGGCAACACTTATTTCTGCAGTTGTCTATATTAAGAAAATAATGGCTGGGTAACTTGGCCAGTGAGAACCTACCAAGGGTATTTGGTAATCAGTCATGAGTGTATTTGGTAATCAGTCATGAGTGTACACAATTTGCCTTTGGCTGATAACATAAGTTTCCGATCTAATGAAGAAAATACAATTTTTTGGTTAAATTTGATTTTATTCATTAACATAGTAGCCTTTAAGAATAATACAATCATTCCAGAGCTCCTCTAATATTTCAATACCTTTCTGGTAGAACGATTTATCTTTGGCCTTAAAATTGGCAATTGTTTCGACGATCACCTTCTCATTCGAGCCAAATTTTTTTCCGGCATAAATTACTGGTTGCCAAATCTAGAGAATAGGGTGGGTGCGGAAGTAATTCCAATTGTAATTCGTGCAATTTTGGCATCCTTGTTGTTTTCGATCCACTATTAGAACACGAGGCACCCACTTCGAAAACAATTTTATCACAAACAAATAATCATGTCTAATAAAGCTCTCACATTCCTAATCTCCTGTAACTTCATTTTACGGTCTGCCAAAAATATTTTGTGAACTTGTTTGATGTTTTCCGGTTTCACCAGCGACGAGGGCGTTCGACGTCAGCGGTGTTTTGTACGACCCCGTTTGAAGTCAGCAAACGGTAATTTATGGTACATTTTCCTGGTTCATAAGTTTTATGAACACAAGAAATTTTTTTCCATTATTAAAAAAAAAAAGAATTTTTCATTGAACTCACTGTAACTTTTAAACCAAACGTTAGATCGTCATATAATTTTTACAGCTACCTTTTTGATGGTTTACACTTACTAAGACAATATTAGTTTTATATTTGTGGGGCCATCTGTGAGTCAGAGCTGAAACTTATAAGCCCATATAACACATCGACTGAAAAATCCGTAGGATAACGAATAAAACAACATTTTTTGGAAAAATTTGACTTTGCTCATCGACATAGTCTTATTCAAGAGCGACCCAGCAAAACCACACATTACCAAATAATAGGTAAAGTAATGTATAGCCATAGGGGCCGATGGATTACTTTACACCTTACTTCATTGATGAATTTACAGGCGATGAGCCTCAAAGTAATGTATATACCCATTACTTTAGTGGTAATAATGTAAGGGGTTACTTATATGGTTACGAGAATGGAAAAAGTAATGTATATAAAAATAGATTTTTAAAAAGGATTTATTTATATTCAAAAAAATTACTGCAAATATTTTATTTAAATTATTTGTTATTTAAAATAATGTGGTCAAGATGGGAATCGTACCAGGGAAATCTGGTAGCCAGCCAAGAACTCTACCCCCTGAGCTAACGACGCATATAGTATTTGATTGCTTTTGTTGCGCTTCGTTTTTTTGCTAGTGTTGTCAAAACAAACATACATTACCCTTTTTCTTACAAAAATACACAAAGTAATGAATCTAAAAATAGATTTTTAAAAATATTCCAATTATTACTTTACATTTATAAATCATATACAGGTTGGTTAAAAAGTTCCTGCGCTCGAAATAAAAGAATACTGTTTTTGTTACGAAATATATTTTTATATTCAATATAATCTCCTAGAAGCTCAATACACTTGTTCCAATGATCTTCCAATAATTTTATCCCATCCTTATAATGGTTTTCCGGAAGCTCTGCAAAATAACCGTCTACGGCTGCTATGGCCTCTTCATTCGACGAAAAATGCTTTCCACGAAGGAATTGTTTGAGATTTCTGAAGAGATAGTAGTCACTGGGAGCTAAATCTGGTGAATACGGTGGATGTTCAAGCAATTCGTACTTTAATTCTTTGAATTTAGCCATCGTCAAAACACTTTTGTGAGCAGCTTTAGGATCATGGTGGTAGATCCAAGTCTCATCCATAGTTATAAAACGACGCAAGAAGTCGGTTTTATTCGGCTTAAAACGCTCCAAATTACGCTGAGAAATTTGTTTTCAATCCAGTTTTTGTTGAATTGTTAATGTGTGCGGCACTAACTTTCCAAACAGTTTTTTCATACGTCATTCTTCATGTAAAATATGGAGTACTCGTTCGTCTGAGATGCCTATGGCTTTAGCTAACCATATTATGTACCTGCTCAATGATTTCTTCTGTGGTTGCAGTTTTTGGTCGTCCTTCGCGTGGATCGTCTTTAATGCTGGTACGACCACGTTTAAATTCACCAGCCCAAAATTCAACGGTGCGTTTTGAAGGTGGGACTCCTTATACACTTACAATTGTTCATAAATTTCCTTTGCTTTTAAACCCTTCAAAACAAAGAATCTAATGACTGCACGATATTCAATTTTTTCCATATTAAAAAAAATCAATGACACGTCAACTTCAAATGGCTTGTAAACAAAGAAAGATTTGACAGAATGACTTGCAACTTTGCATGTTTTCTCAGGACTGTTATACCAACTTGTGAAAAAAAAAGTTTGGAGCTAGCAGTGCCATCTCTTGGTGAGCGCAGAAACTTTTCAACCAACATGTATTACGTAATCAATAATGAGTAACTTATTACTTTATGCTTTCAAATAATGAAAAAGGTGACGAGCTATCATTACAAGGTAACGCATGAGAATATCGCACCCATTGCCCAAGTTTTGCTGGGGATACCATCACCCCAACGCAGTTCTAACATTTTGATATCTTTTTTATAGAATAATTTATATTTGCCCTCAAAGTGGACCTCTGTTTCGACAACCACCTCTTAATTCGAACCAAATTAATAACTATTACTACTGAATGCAATGCCAATTTTTTTTTAATTTAACTAAGCGAATATGTTGTCCGAATTGGCAATGCTAGTTAAAATGGTTGAAAATATGTGCAAAAATTATTGAAGTATATATTTAAACAAAAACAAACTAACACTAAAAATACGGATTTCGGTTATTTTAACATACGACTTAGATAAAACCAAAATCGGTCGGATTTTTGCAAATAGTTTCGGTTTTACATACTTTAGTTGCAACGTTATTTTTGTATAATATCTTTTGTTTAAAGGCTAGTTAATCAAACGAAATTACTTCAAAATGTTACCAAATTAACTGAAAACTTTGCAGCTTTAAAAAAGCATTGTTGAAAACTCTTTCTGTAAACCATTTGAAACAACATCACATCTGAACCATTATACAAAGAAGTCAGGATCGTTCTGAGGATTTTTTTCGTAACTGGAGCGACTACAAAAAATGATTGGCAATCTAAATGGTGAATTTTTCATATGATTAGATAAGTTACAAAAAATTACCACTGAAGTATTAATGATAACGTTAAAAGTCTTCGACAACCAAACTCGTTATGCTAAATACAATATTTTTGTTATTGGTAGTGAAATGGAAAAATATTCCCTTAAAGAATTGGGTAACTATAGTGGTGATGCTGGTGATTCTCTGAGACGTCATAAAGGAGCAGAATTCTTAACAAAATATCATGGTTACACATGGTAAATCTTAATATTTCTTACTAATTCTAAAATAAAAATATTTAAATTAATTCCAGTCATTTAAATTGACTTTATCACTCACAATATTTTTTCCGTTACCGACTGTAGTTTATTTAAAAAGTAATACGTAAAGTTTGTTTTTAAATGAAGAATCAATTGAAATTCATAGAAATATATTTTTTAACCATTTGAATCAGTCATTCAAAAAAACAAACTATAAAAATTTACAGTCATTGAGTAGGAGTTGATATTTCCTGTTAAATGTAAAATTTTATGTTTTCTGTTCCCATCTAAAAATCGAAATATATATGAACATACATGATCATACATGGGCTTGTATATGATCATACATGGGCATACATGGTCATATACATCCATACATGATCTCATATATGACCATATATCTTCGGATCCGAAATTTGAGGGTATATGGTGATATATGTGCATATATTATCATACATGCTCATATTTTATTCATGTATGCTCGTATATGATCATATACGTCCATATTTCGGATCCGAAGATATATGATCATATATAAAATCATGTATGGTCATATATTGAACAATATATGGACGTATATGACCATGTATGCCCATGTATGATAATATATATTTCGATTTTTAGATGGGTTTCTAAAAATTTTAATTCATATAATTCCTTTTTGGTTTTTACCAAAATTGTTTGTATACATCCAAATTATTTCAATAAAAATTACAGTAAAATATTCAAATATGCATACACACAAAGCCAATAATAATATACACATCTATGTAATGTGTTGAGTTTTGTAATTGCATACAAATAAAAAAACTTTCAATTTTAAAAACTAACCACAAAAGTTGTTTTTTCCAACTTTTTGACAGTAAAAAATTTATTGTTATTTTAAACAATTTTCTATTCTTTTCACGATTATTAAACAAGGATTGAAAATAAACAACAAAATGGACTGAATATGATAAAAAAATCAGTAGTCCTCTTTTTGATTGTATTTTTAATTAATTTAATATGTAGTTTAAGTTGTTTTTAACGAAATAATATTGTGAGTGATGGTTTAAGTACGAATACTGGTGGTATTAATTGGAATTCTTGGCATGGTATAAATTACTCTTTAAAATTTGTTGAAATTTTGATACATCCAAAATCATTGAAATAACGTAATTAGTTTTTAATACTTTTATCAGCTTTTTTTTTTGTTAAATTTGTTTTTGACGTAAAATTTGTTAACTTAAGAATTTGGTTGTTTCTATTTACTACTTTTGATATAATTTTCTTTTATTCCACTTCAAAAAAAAATAAATAATTTTTGTGGAATTCTTTGTAATATTAAAGTTTTCTATTTTTTACTTCAAATGTAAATAAACAGACTTATTATTAATTGTAACCGTAAACCTTAAACAAGTGATAAATTCCTTTAAATTTTAAAAATCAAGCTTGCTTAAAACTTACATACATGTATTTCATTCAGCTTTGTCAAAAGTAATTGAAGGTAAGCCTTTTTACTTCCTGTCGTATCCACATACACCCTTTAAACTTGATGATAGAACATTTATTCAAATTTCAAGAGGATTAAAACGAAATTTAGACTACTGTTAAAACATTGTGTGCTAGAAAAAAAATATTATATAGAGTTTGAGAATGCAGTATTTTCGTTGGTATGGTGGATTTTCTTTTATTTTACCGAAAAAGAGAAACATTTATTTAAACCGTTTTTTATTTGTGCACAAAAAAATAAATTCCAATGAAATGGTCAGTTGATTTAGCAGAATTTTATTTTTTTTTTCTGTTATTTGTGTTAGCTTTATTTGTTTTGGCTTATTTGAATGTGTGTTGTATTTTGGTTGTGGTCTTATTGTTTTTGAGGTTTGCGTCTGTGATTTTTCTCTATGGTTAGACTTTATTTATCTAAAGGATTCCAGAATTCAGAGGAAACTGTCATTTATTGCGTGGTTGCTTAGTAAAAATATCAATGGTAGTTAGTTTTGTATAATTTTTTTATTTGTTTTGTTGATTTTTTTTTAATTTTTTTAATTTTATATTCAATACGTCAAAGGACTTGTGTTTGAATTTATAACTTAAATTTAAAAATTTTAACAAATTTTTTTTTTCCATTCAAGTAGTCACAGAAATTATTAATTTTTATATTAGAAGTATAACTACGAAAGTAGTTATACTTTTAATTCGCAATGGCTGTTCTTATATTTTAAGGTATATTCCGCAAAACTATTTTACACTATTTTAATTATGATTTAAAGGTAATATCTCGCCACAGGCCTAAGCTCTGACCAGTTTGGTGAGTTTGCCTCCCTGGGCACGAAAAGTACATTATTTTATAAATAACACTCGAGAACGTTATGCCAAATATGGGCCAAATTATGTGTAGAGGTTTAAGGAATGCCTGCAGACGTTTCTGCAAACACTATATTTCCGAGTTAATTGAACCAGAACTAACATACGGCTGGCTTCTTTTGGCCACAACTAAAAATTGCTGGCCACACGACTAATTTTTTGGGGAAATTTTGTTTGCTTTTTAGTCCTATTTTGTACTTCAACATTCACCCAAAGAAAAGATTGCTTGCAATTTGATCAACACCATTAAAATTTATCTGTTATCTCATTTTTCAATTTTGACTTACCTATAATCCATAATTAAAGCAAAAACATTGTATTGGGAATTAAAATTTGGGAAAAGGAACTAAAAAGCAATAATATTATCCAATTACGTATTAATATTTTCAATTAACTATTTTTAATTTTATCATGCTCGAGATCATAAATTAATGTTACTAACGAATAGTAAGTACTATTTTTTTTTTATTAAATGGAAAAATTGTAAGAATTAGCGGTACCAGAGCGACCAGGTCATCATCAGCCTCCTTATGAAGCACTCTACCCACAAATAACTCATGGTTTTGAACAGGCTTATATATCACACACTCTAAGGAAAATCACTATGCAAAAATGAATGGCTCATTTGTACGGGTAATAATTCACTAACTGAAAACTGGAATTTTGCATAGTCATTTTTCTTAGAGTATGTGATATACAAGCCTGTTCAAAACCATGAGTTATTTGTAGGTTGGGTGGTTCATAAGGAGACTGAAGATGATCTGGTCTCTCGGGTCGAAAGTGTGAACTCCCTCTAGCTCTGATCCTTACAATTTTTTCCATTTAATAAAAAAAATAGTGTTTACTATTCGTTAGTAACATTAAATTATTATATCGAGCCTGATAAAATTTAAATATATTATTAAAACACATAGTTTGAATAATATACAAAAATTTACATTTTCAATCAACTTCAAAAATAAAATTCGGTTAGTAACTGTGTACAGTAAAAAATTAGTACAATCTATAAAATTTATTAAAAAATTGTCGATATTTAAAAGTGGTAACTACATATACGGTTATATTTATCAAATGTGCTATTAATTTTAAGCTATATTTATTTTCCTACCAAATTATTTAAATTTAAAATTAATCATTTAAAAGAGTCTTTGGTGTAGTGGGTAGAGAGGTAGCCAAGTACTCTGAATTTTCGAATACAAATACCGGAAAAGCAAGCATTTATAATTTATTTAATTAAAATTAATTATTAAAATGTTTAAATAGCAAATAAAGTAAAGAAAATTAAAAGTAGTTGTGGTGCAGTAAGCAAGATGTGGACTATGAATTTGAAGGTACAGGTTTGATACCGGAAAACTTGAAAAATAAAATTTTTCTTTAAATTAAATTTTGTGGTACGTAATAATACTTATGTGAAATATAAATATTAAATAATATAATTGAATATTGTCTTTCACGACTAAAAGTATAATTTAATATGAATTAGTTTTCATAACCTCTGCCATAAGGAACATACAAATCTTGTCTCAGCAGTTGCGAAGCAGTTATATATATTTTTTTAAATATGATTTTAAACTTTTTGCCTCTGAATTCTTTGTTGCATTACTACACCCAGAAAACAGTATCATTGGGGCCACGGAATTTGTTGCTAATCGAATTCTGGCGGTTACGACAAATTTATATCTTTAACTCACAGAATCATACATAGTTCAAACTGCTGCTTACTGCATCAAAACTACTTTTAATTCTCTTGAGTATTTTATATTGATAAAAAAATATATATTGTTACGATTTTACCCTTTATAAAATCGTTGATTTATTTACCTTTTAAATAAATCGAGTTCTTTCTATATTGCAAATAATAAACACTGTTTGAAATTGTTTATAGCTCTGTTTATTTATAACTGTCATTAAAAATTACAGAAATACACTTTAATAGCACACTTTATTTACACGATATAGATAGACTAAACGTTAGCCACACTTTAGTTTTACTTAGTCAGGTATTCTAGTTATTTCCAGTTTATTACGACACTAGATTTTTCCAGCTGTTAAAATTTGTGTGAAGAAATTTCTAGGTGTAGAAATTCCGTGTAACAATATTTTAAATATTAGGATTTTTTTTTTTAATTTTTGTTTTATTTCAGCACAAACTTTTTTAGTTGTCCATTTTGTTTCAATTAACGAATAGAAATTAAAACTTGATTTAAATAATATTTTTGAAAAGTAACGCAATTTGAATAAAAATTATTTAATGTGAATAAACAAATTTATTGGCGAAAATATATGTCGTCTTTTTTAACTTACCACTTAAAAAACAATACTTACAAAAATCTGTATTTTTTTGTATGTAAAATTAATGAAGAGAAATTGTTTAAGAGCAACTGGAGTAATTTTAAAATCTTGCTGGATTAGTTAAGTTTATATGTTTAGTTTTTATTAATTTATTTAAAAAATCGTTTTGTTTTTAATTTTGTTTTGCAAATAAAAAAGATTAACGGTTTTTTTTGTTAATGATATGCCATATATTCGATTTATCTAAAGTTTACAAATTATTTTATTTTTTATTCAAGTTAGTTTATCCATTCAAGTTTTATAAATCGAACGGTAAAATTCATTTAATCGTTCATTGATTTCAAAAAATATGTATTTCCGTGCAGTGATCTAAAAAAAAGAAAATCAATTTTTTCCGTTAACTGAATTAAAATCTATTTTTTTTACCGTTCAGTGATTGAAAATCAAATTTTTATCGTTCAGTTACTTAAAATACCAAATAAAAAATCCCGCTGCTCAGTTTTTATTCCTGTTTTGCTTATTTATAATTACTCTTTGGATATTTAAACAAAATAAATAAATATGGAATTGAATTGAAAATAAAAATCATTACATTCGAAAATAGTACAATATTTTAATTTTTTATTTTAAAATATTCATTATTTTAAAACAAAATACCAAACACATTTTAGGAGTAACAACCTGTCATAACATGGTAATCTGGACAGTAACGTACTGTCATTACCACGTTTTTGCTAGGTACATCTAGATCATTAATTGCAATACTTTAAAATTCATTCGAAGTATTAAACAGTACATCTTAACAATATTCTGCTAAAAACTATTCTTAATTATTTTACCCAGTAGAAGCTTTTTTAGGTTAAAGGTTAAATAAAAAAGGCCTCATCTTTTAACGCCTTTCGTATATCTTCTATTCTTCATTAATTAATTGAAAGTATTTCCTGAGTGTTGCTTCTCTTAAAAAAATAATTTTTTTCGGGGTCAGTAGTCGTTATTTTTGGAAGACCAAGTCATTTTATAAGCTTTATTATTTACAAACCTGTAAATACTTATTTTTATACTGCTAAACAACTATTTCTTTTGTAAAATACTTACTTTTTGTATTTTTATAATGCACTGGGTAAGTAGGTGCATATATTTTGTGTGTTCTTTTTTCCTTTTTTACCTTGACGATTAAAATAACGAATTTTGACGCCTTAAACTTAGTCAATAACTTACACAACAAATGCAAATTTTAATATACAAAATTGTATAAATTTATAAAAAATATTAATTTTAGAATTTAATCTTATATTTATAAGTCATACTGGAGAATAATTAATTGTATACTAATTAATTGATGATTTCATTAGCATTTCATTGTAATGAATTTTTTTTTTAAATACTAATCTCTTTAAAAATCGTTAAAATGGTGATAAATTTCTGAAATCATAAAAATGCTCGCTCAGTTTCGTGATCGTTTTAAAAAATGAGAAACAAAAAGAAATGAAATTGGAACACTAAGCATTGCGAATGAAATGGAATGAAATGGAATATAACGGGGAATGAAATTTGTATTATTGGAGTTTATTAAATTACATTACCATATAAATTAATAGCACCACGAGTGGTTCCGTGGCCTACTTAATTTGTATAATCATAGGGTAGCCTTTTTCGGGCTTTGCAAACCTTTTTTCATTTTGCGCTATCCCGCTTACTTTTTGAGATATTTGCCATTTTGTAAAATGACTATTTTTTTAAATTGGTCGATATCTTGAAAACTAGGCGGGATAGAGCAAAACAATTATTTGTAGACAACAAATTTTTGTTAAGAAACTTGGAAATTTCTGAAAATATTATTTTGGTTTAATGAAACCACGTATACCTTGCATCCCAAAAATTCGACCTAAGAGGATTGATGCTTAATAACAATTAATAAAAAGGAACAATTCATTAAATCTAAATTGTCAAAGTGAATGTAAGAATAATGGCACAAAACCTTTTATATATATCCTTTTATAGCGAGGAAGCAAAAATTAGTTCCCTTTTTACTTAAAAACCCGATAAATATTGGCTTCAATTTTATATATATCTTTGTAAAAATTGTAAAGCTTTGTCAGTCCTTTGTAATAAAGAGACTTGTACACTTTAGATTTACGTCACTTAAATCTTACATCATCTATAATTAAAAACTGTTTTACAGTTTTTTTGTATAACTTTTGATTTTGACTGTAGAAGATTTCATTATGTGAACCAAAGCTTAGAAGGTCTTAAACTGGCCTTCATCGCGCTTGAAATAAAACCATTTAATTTATTGTTTTTATCATTTGAAATAATATTTAAAATATGAAATTTAAATCATCCCTTGCTCACAACCAAACTAAGAAATTAAAAAAAACCTATAAATCCTAAGCTGTCATAGCCCAGCACAAACATGCACACTTGCCAACAGACACAACAATAGCATCTTTTGATAACTCAATAACATAAATTGAAAAAAAAACTGGGCTTAAATAAGTTAACGTACTTTTTCGGGAGGAGGGAGAAATACAAGCTAAAATGTCAACAGTCAGCTATTAAGTATAAGCCTAACACACACAATGATATGATTTTGAAAGTATATGTGATACCTTAGGAATATTTTACAATTCTTTAGTAAGAGTATCATAATACTGGCAAAAATGGCATAAACAACATTGAATACATTTATAGAAGAAATACACACACACTTACATGCACTGAGTATTAAACATTAGAGTTCATCACCAAACTTATCTGATGGAGACACATTATTCGCACTTGGTTGACCGGGACAGAGAGATTATATACACACACACACGCTCAGATATACGGTATACAATGGAAAATATGGAAGTGTATTGGTACAAGAACATAAAATGTTGATAGTAACACACATTTACCATATTTTTTTTTTTTAATTCGGGGATGGAAAAGAGAAAATAATATTTAAATATTCTATTTAATATTCACGTACCCTTCAATATAAATAGGAAAGAGACTAGTCATTTCTTAATCTGACCCAAAATGAAAAGTTTATAGGCCTTCCCCCACCCTAAAAATAACAAAAATCAGTATAGTTATGTCCCTTAAGGTTTATTTTCTTTTTTAATTTTTAAATTTCTTTCATAGGAGTATGTTTGCTATATCTATTAGCTTAAATTATATGTATATTGGCCCTTCTCCATACCTTACATTTGTGGTCATATCATACAACAAAAATTGTCCAACTTCTTTATATACATATCCCTTATGTTATTGTTGTTTTTTAAGAACTCGTTGAAATGCTTTAAGTGTTGCGTGGTTATAAATTCTAAATAAATTGAAATTGACCTTTCGAGTAGATTCTTTTGTTCGCTTTTTCATTCTTTGTCTAATACGGTTAAGTCAGTTATGTTGTTTTCACAAATAAGGATTTCTTTCATTGTCCTGCCATTACATATAGAGAGTCCTTCTTTTTGTCATATATATCCATATATTAGTATTCATAGCCTTATGTCACATATCATATTTAACATATTTGTATTTGTTAAGTTATAGTTGTACTACATATGTGTGTATTGCAAACGGAAGTTTGTCATAGAAAATAATTTCTTCTCTTGTTGATTTAAATTGCGTATTTTGCATATAAAAAAAATATGTATTTAGGGGAGCTTATACGTAGTCATGTGTCCCTAAAATATTTTTTGGTTTTTAGTTGTTTTACTTTTGTGTGAACATATGCCAATTTCAGGGAAAATGTTGTTTTAACAGTGCAAAATATATTTCTGTTAGCCCTTAAGGATTAAAATGAAGTAAAGGAAATCATTTTTATGTTTAAATTAAATATTTTTTTTTTAAATTTAAAAACTTTAAACTACCTAGATATTGCCAGGCCCCACAATGAGAAAAAATTCTTATAATGATAAAACTTATCTACAAAAAATATTAATTACACGACTCCAATTCATTTAACCATCATCTTTTCAGAGCCTGTTAGTACACTAATAAAGAAGGAAAGAAGTTAAGATATATCATAGCCCATCATCTTTTACTACTCTTCTATCTCTTTACTATCCTCTTTCCAAAGAAAGCAACTCTTTATTTAGTAGGAAATATTTCCTGACTGTTGCTTCTCTTTAAATATAATTTGAGCAACAGAGCCCAAGTTATTATTAGTTTTGTTCTATTTCTCTCAGTTATCGAGATATGAGCCATTTTCTGAAAAAATATTAAAAACTTTTCTATAAAATGATGAAAAACTTATTGAAACTTTATTCACAGAGAATTTTGATTACACTCACAACATTATTTCGTTAAAAATAAACTAATATACATATTAAATTAATCTAAAATACAATGAAAATGAGGATTACTGATTTTTAATTATATTCAGCCCATTTTGTTGTTTGTTTTCAATCATTGTTTAATAATCGACAAAAGTACTAAAAGCAATCGAAATAACCATCAATTTTTAACTAACAAAACGTAGAAAAAAACGAATTTTGTGTTTTTTTCTTCAAATTGAAAATTTTTTTATATTTGTATGTAATTTTACAGAACACAACACACAGATGTATATATTTTTATTTAAATATGTTTCGATATTTGAATAATTTTTTGTAATTTTTATCGAAATAATTTTGTATATAAACAAACTCTTTGGGTAAAAAAAACAAAGAGGAATTATATGAATTTCTATTTTTAGAAACAGAAAACATAAAATTTTACATTTAACAAAAAATATCAACTCCTAATAATTGTCTGTAAATTTTTATAGTTTGTTTTTTGAATGACTGTTGCAAATAGTTAAAAAATTTATTTCCATGAATTTCAGTTGATTCTTTATTTAAAAACAAACTCTACGTATTACTTTTTATATAAACTACAGTCGGTAACGGGAAATATATTGTGAGTGTAGGGAACAAGGCAAAATACATTCAGAATACTGGGACGATTACCACAGCAGTATTAGAATTGGAAAATTCTAACGGCAATGCTTACCACGAAATATTTCTGTGAACAGGTGGATAGCGTAAGTGAATTTGGCCGGAATATTAATAAAACCATACATGGTTAAAATAGCATACAAAAGCCATTCTCCTTTTAAGGCTGCAGGACCAGATATGATCTTTTCCGCTCTTTAGCAACACACCATTGCGCTAGCTAATTCACATCTGGGGGCCAATTCCGAAGAAAATTGCTTTACAAAGTGATACAATAAATAATTGATAATTTTCACTTCATGTTTTCATTTTGAGCGATTCTCATTCTCGTTATGTGAAAAAAAATGTTTTTATGTTGACTATCTGTCAATTTTATTTAATTACACTCGTTGCGTGAGTTTTAAAGCAAAATTGTATTTAGAAACTTCAATTAATTTTTTTTATTAAAAAAAAAAAAACTTTTAATATTAGGAAATGTCTTTATATGCGTTTATGCTTCTGGAAGAGAATCAGGAGGCAAGTTTTTTTTTTGGTTTTTCTGTTCTGTTCTATTTTTTATTTTTTTTTTGTAGTGTTGCAAACATGGTTTTTTCGAATGCGATTTGAGTTTGTTTGTTTTTAAATAATAATATATTTTTGTTTTTATAAATTCTCTAATTCTTTTAAAAATTAAAAATTTCGTAATTAAATTAAAAAAAATATATTAGAAAAAATATAAAATTTTAAAAGTAATCAATTTAAAAAAAGTCTCTAACAATGTTTGAAAAATAGTGCAACACTCGCATTTTTCATTAACTTTTATTTGGTGAAGAAAAAAAACTCATATGATAAAATTTTGTCAGACAGTTTTCGCAAAAGTTAAATCAAGAATCGGATTCTTTGCGAAGTAGTAAACATTTTTATCACTTCACAGATTCGCACATTCAAAATCGGTCCCCTGGCGAATATTTTCTCTGCATACATAGACTAGCATATTGAGGGTGTATGCTAGTTATAGCGTTATTGACGTAATCAAAAGTTGTCTTCATGCAAATGGCGGGGAAAGATAACTTTTCAAAACACAAAAACCTTTGGTTTTCTTAAGTATCAAGCAAGTCTCAAAGCAGGTGTGTCTAAGCTATTGTTTACTGAAGATAGTCTTTGGAATTTTCAATAAGAAAGAGATAAACATGGGGTTAAAGGGGATTAGATCTGAAAGTGTACCGACATTATTTAAAATTATAGCTGTGTTTTTCTGAATTTAAGAAATTTATAAGCTTTTTAGCCAACATAAAAGGAATTTTATTGGACGAAAAATAACAAAACTGTAAACTAATAAAACTTTTCTTCAGAAAGTGAATGAAAAATTTATAAATACTCAATAATATTTAGCTTCATACAATACTACGCACAACTAGTTTTTTTATGAAATTTCTTTACCTTGTGTATTAAACCTATAGTAAATAAAATTATATAAAAGCATACACTAACTAAATGAATGAATGAGTTCCAATGCAATTTCGGTCATATGGTGGGACATTAGGTCTGTTCATATATCGATTTTAATAAAATCTATAGATTTTGTTCTTTGGCTTCATGAGTGAGTGCAACAAATAGCGCGATTTTTATTAAAAAATATTAATTTTGTTTTTCGTATATTCATAGTTGTAAAATTTTGTTTTTCATACATTAAGAACAAATATAATTCCTAAAAGGTTTAAAAATTGCCAAGCTCTAAGACGCAATGTTATGGAAAACCATTCGCTTTAAAATTTTATAAGAATGTCGAATGCTGCAAAAACCGCATATCGGAAATTGGTTGCTCTTCCATTGTTACCAACGAATTTATTAAGAACTGGCTGGAAGGACACTCGACCCAACCCATGGAAAGAGAGTAGAAATTTACAAAATTTTTAAACTATTTTGAAAGGCTGTGGTTGCGCATCACTTATATATTTGATTTATTTAAATTGATTTTGATTGTAATTCTTTAAAATATTTCAATTTTGGTTGGCCCAAGTAACTTTACTTAACTTAAGGAGTAGATTCGGATGTTATTGATTCCATGCAATATAAGTGCGTATAATGCTTAAACATATTAGGAGTTCATATTAGGGGTCATTTTTCATATATTTAAATTAGGGTTATTTTGCATTATGAATTAAAGCCTAAATCTAATAAATGAAGATATGCGTTATTTGGGTTAATTTTCTTTATCAAATTTTGCCCAAAAATGGGTCTTATTACATTTTAGGACTGAGTTCATATTTCTTGGGGCACAACGCCATCGTGAACTACATCGAATTTTTAAAAATAAAAAAACAACACAGATATCATCGGAACGGAAACAGCAATTTTTTTACTCAAATCCAAAGACAACCATTTCAAAACCAATTAGATTGTTTCAAAAACTTTTGAATCAAATAGAAAAATTTCAAATATTTGTATGACAAATACATATTTTTGTATACATTTAAAAGAGAAAAGTCAAGAATTTCCAAGACTTGTCATCATTTTTATAAATTCTTACTATTTAACTTTAATAACTGCTTTGAAAGTCTATATAAGTTAAGTTGTTAATTCAATATTTGCAATTTTAAATACATTTGTTTTGATATAAAAATAAACTCATAATTCTGAAATTTTGGAATTTCAGTTAAGACTTAATGTGGTATTTTAATCTCAGATTTTTAATTAAAAAAGTAATACAATTGCAACGACGAATTTTTTTGTTTTAACAGAAAATATGCAAAATATATAATTCCACTTAGGACCTAAATTTCTTTGAACAATTTTTAAAATTTCATAAAAATTTGCAAACCTAAATTTTGTTAAGATTTTATTTGGCCAGATCACACCTAATATTTAATAGCCGATAAGGGTAGTCGACGTGTAAATCAACCTTGAATTACTCCATTTTTAGAAAACGTTTCAAAAAAGGTAAAAGGCCTTAAATAAAATAAAAAAAGCAATTGACCGGGGTTTAAAAAAGTAAAAGTGCATTTTTGATTGTATATTATGAGTGTAAAAATAATATAAATGTAATAGAGAAAGTATTAGTATAGAGATTTCATCATAAGCAGCAGCCAAATAAAATTTTGTTGATATAACAAAATTTCCCTTAAATCTGATAAAACCCAATTGGACTTGCAAAAAAATCAATTGGTCTTGCAAATAAAATCAATTTGAAAAAAAAAATACAAATTATTTTGTATATATGTATACCAAGCATTGTAAAAAAATTGCATTTTGAAAATAATTTCGGGGGGAGGGCAACCTTGCCCCCTCTTTAGGCACGCCACTGTGTATATATAATTTAGAAGAACAATGTACATATTGTATTTTACACAAAAATATATATAAATATTTTACTAGAAAATTGTAAAATTATCTATTATAAATACAGGTTTTATTCAATATAATCTCCTAGCAGCTCAATACACTTGTTTCAATGATCTTCCAATAAATTTATCCCATCCTTATAATGGATTTCCGGAAGCTCTGCAAAATAACCGTCTACAGCTGCTATTCGACGAAAAATGCTTTCCACGAAGAAATAGTTTGAGATTTCTGAAGAGATAGTAGTCACTGGGAGCCAAATCTGGTGCATACGGTGGATGTTCAAGCTATTCGTACTTTAATTTTTTGAATTTAGCCATCGTCAAAACGCTTTTGTGAGCAGGTGCATTGTCTTGATGAAAAATGATTTTTTTCTTCTTTAAACCAGGTCTTTTCTCACGAATTTTTTCATCCAGCTGATCAAAAAGGCTGCAATAATATTCAGAGTTGATTGTTTTACCTTTCTGAAGATAATTAATCAACAAAATTCCTTTGCATCCCAAAAAAACGATGCCATAACCTTCTTTGCTGATTGTTGTGACTTCACCTGCTTTGGAGCTGAACAACCAGCTTCAGTCCACTGTAAACGTTCTTGTTTCAATTTAGGATCATGGTGGTAGATCCAAGTCTCATCCATAGTTATAAAACGACGCAAGAAGTCGGTTTTATTCGGCTTAAAACGCTCCAAATTACACTGAGAAATTTGTTTTCGATCCAGTTTTTGTTGAATTGTTAATGTGTGCGGCACTAACTTTCCAAACAGTTTTTTCATACGTCATTCTTCATGTAAAATATGGAGTACTCGTTCGTCTGAGATGCCTATGGCATTAGCTTACCATATTATGTACCTGCTAAATGATTTCTGTTGTGCTTGCAGTTTTTGGTCGTCTTTCGCGTGGATCGTCTTTAAGGCTGGTACGACCACGTTTAAATTCACCAGCCCAAAATTCAACGGTGCGTTTTGAAGGTGAGGACTCCTTATACACTTCTAACATTTGTTCATAAATTTCCCTTGTTTTTAAACCCTTCAAAACAAAGAATCTAATGACTGCACGATATTCAATTTTTTCCATATTCAAAAAAATCAATGATACGTCAACTTCAAATGGCTTGTAAACAAAGAAAGAATTGACAGAATGACTTGCAACTTTGCATGTGTTCTCAGGACAGTTATACCAACTTGAGAAAAAAAAGTTTGGAGTTAGCAGTATAAGAATAAGTTTAAATGAAAATATTACAGAACTGCATATGATTTCTTAAATTTTGTCTTTCATTTATATTTTAGCATTTATACTTCTGTATAATATCATTGCATTATCATACAAAATATCATACCATAATCACACAAAATTGTGGTCAACTAAACAGGCAATTGTTTTTTGTAAGAGCTTAATGCAAACAAATATATTTAGACGACCAAACAACTAACACATCATAGACATAATCATCACCATCATCATCATTATGTGGTTCTAAATTACTTACCATAGCAGCCAGCCTAACTAATGCAAGTAAATTAACAATGATTTATTCATTAGCTAAATTTTGAGTAACACAACATACAATGCATAAATCATATATAATTACGTGATAAATCGTTACAACATAAACATGTTTTGCAAAGAAAAGTTAATAAATGCCAAAAAATGTTAAATCAAGTTAAAAAAAGTTTTTTCCTTTGAAAACAAGGAATAAACTTTAATTGAAAGATTAAAGGTTGTATGTTTAGCAAAAAAAAAGGATTGTAAGGAAAATATTGAAAAAAATCTGCAAAAACTTTTAACGATAAACTTTTCGATATTTGTCATGATTTGTTTGTTGTTGAAGTTGCATGTATGACAAAAACAAATGTTGCATAGTTTTAGGGATACAGAGTTAAAGCAACTTTGTGTTCTTTATAGTACATAATGACAGGTTACATGGTTGCGAGTGTCAAAACAAATTTAAAGAATATTGATGTACATAAATGTTGAAATATTTTTTTAAAAAGATTTGAAATTTTTTTCTTATATACTCGTATTTCTTTGTGCAAATGTTTTGTCTACATTGAATCGTTAAAAATTTGTTTATTAATAATGTTTCAGCAGTGAACTAAAATGTTTATTGTTAAAGGTTGCTTATTAACAAATTGATAATACATATTGCTAGAAAAAACAAATTAAATATATATAAATTATGAGAATAAATAATAATATTACAAAAAGCAGTAAACAAATTGTTTTTATACATTTGGGATTTTAGATTGTTTCTCTGTTAATTTTAAAACTAGCTTTCAACCAGTGCATATTTACAAAAATAAAGCAAATTTATCAATTTTATATACATCGACACAGTAAAATATCTGTCCAGAACCCAAAGTTTTGGACAAGCTAAAGCCTTCAAAAGAAAGCAGAGCTTAAACAAAACATAAATATTTTAATATAATCTTGTTTATTGTTTTATCTCTGTCCTCTTCTGGAAGCTCTAACTTGTCTAACACTTCGGATTCTATAGAGATCTTTTACCAGATCTAAATTCATGAATGCTTTCCTTGATCAAAAGTTAAACTAACTATATTTGAATAATATCACTTTCGACCCAAAAGAATAACGTGCCGTTTATTTTAGTGTTTATTCTTTTGTAGAGAGTACAGTATGGATTCTTTCCTCCTTAGTATCTCATCGTTTACTAACAACATAACATATTTCGGTTTTTATACCCTTCACCATAGGTGGAAGGGTATATATAAGTTTGTCATTCCGTTTGTAATTTCTACAATATTGATCTTAGACCCTATAAAGTATATATATTCTGGGTCCATATGAAGAGCGAAGTTGATTTAACGATGTCCGTCTGTCCGTCTGTCCGTCTGTCCGTCTGTCCGTCTGTGTGTTGAAATGGGTTTTCCGAAGAACCCAGACATGATGAGGACTTGATTCTTTTTTATTTCTGTTACATGTGATCCATTTCTGTTTGCTATTAAAAATCAGACAGATCGGTTAATAAATGGCTGAGATATTAGCAAAAAACCAGGACTACCTCTAATTTTTCCAGTAAAATCCCTTTGTTTAATAAGAGTGTGAAGATAAATACGTAGGTTAAATACGTTTCACAACTATTGTGAATGATATAAATAAAAAATAAATAGTAGTGTCGCCAACTTTTTTTTGCCTAGAAAATGCCAAATTTGACAAGAAAAGCGCTGAAACATATGGAAAAATATAAATTTGAGATTTTACATGACATATTATTTTGGATTAAAATTTTTGGACATTTAAGAAAAAATAAATGGGGATACCGCTTGTTTGTGGAGAGCTATGAGGTAGTAGATTCCAACGATGTATTCATCTCCTTCAGAATACCATGGTGAAGGGTATATAAGATTCGGCATAGCCGAATTTAGCCGCTCTTACTTGTTATATTTAAATTTTATATAAATAACAAAATAATGTATTATTGCAATAAAAATTTATTAATCGCATGTTTAAACGTTCTGAAATTTAAAATTGATTATATATCACTACTGCAATGCTTTAGATTTTATGATTGTATTACACCCAGGGAAAGAATTAATTGGAATTTTATCAAAATCAATTAAATTTATTTTTGTAATCAATTAATAAAGCAGAAATATTGTATTGGAAATTAGAAAGCATTTATATTATCTAATTATTTGTATTTTCAATCAATTTTAAAACTAAACTTGGTTTAGTAATTGTGTACAATAGCAGCAACAATTTTTTAGTGAATTGGTACAATCGAAAAAATTTATTAAGATAAATTTCGTGAAAACGGGAATCCTGATCAAATATTCCATTAAATAAGAGATTCAGTAGAACTAACCGATTTGTGGATTGTATTGGTTATAAAAGCAATAATTGGCATTGGTAAGCAAACTTTAACCTGTATTTGTACAGCAAATTTCCGAGTTCAAATCCCAGTAAAGGCAAACATGCTAAAAAACAATTAAAAAATGCTTAAGGCTGTGCCTAATCTTTGTATACCTTCTACCATTGTCCTAAACTGTTCTCACTGTTTTTGATACAAATAATGTAAAAAACTTTAGAAGTGAAATTATTGAAGTGGAAAAAACTTTTAGAGGTAAAAAATTTTAAAAGGTAAAAAAAATTTTTTGTGGTCAAAAAAAATTTTAGTGGCGAAAAACATTGTTTGAGGTAAATATAAAATATTATTTAATTCTAAGTAACTGGTTAAAAAACAAGAGCTACTTTGAAATTTGCTAAAATACACTAAATTTAGAATTATCACTAAATTCTTTGACATTTTTACTCATAACTTTTTAACCGCTATACCAATTTTGCTCATTTTCAATACCAAACTGCACGGTAGGTTGTACATTGATTTAGGTAAAAATGAGCTTACGTCTTCGCATGATGGCCATATCAACAGTCAGACTGACATCGCTAGGTCGGCTTTAAATTTCATACTTTCTGGAATTTGAAACCTATATTTCGATATGTTACAATCGGTATAACAATTTTTTTTATTAAAATAAAATATATAAATGTATACATAGCAAATAATGCAAAAAAAATTAAAAGTAGTAAACTATAAATATAAATGTCCTGGTTGGATATCGCAAAATAATTTTTTTTTAAATAAAATTTTGTGGAACGTTAGAATATTGGCCTTCATGACTACAAATATAATTTAGTATGAAGGTAGTTGTCATCGGCCACAACTGATACTGTTTTCTGGGTGGAGAATATAATAAATAAATTCATTTAAGATACATCGAATGGAAATAAGGATTTCAATTAATTCCTTAACTTTGTTCAGGGAATACATTTACATTTATAAATTCATTTCAAAAATAAGGAATTACGGAATTAATAATTTGAAGCTCTGATTGAGACATGTGAGCGAGCATAGTGGTCGTGAAAGTGCCTACTCAAGTAAAAAATGTACTTATCCGAGAACTACTTTTTAGGAAAGCTATGCTAGTTTATGAATTTAATATAATTGAGTTTATATGTTCTTTCAAGTAATTATAATATTTAATTTTATAAAAATTTTCAATTTTATATTCTGCAAAACGTTGTGGATCAAGCTTATTCGGATTATAACTGATAATTTCTAAGTTAACCCTTTCAGACATTTTGTCCAATATATTGGACATTTGTTTTTTTTCTCTTTTAAGTAATGTAGCTTTGACATACATAAACCGATTTTTAAGGTATTTACCGTTATAAAAAGTGTGTTTGTTAAACTTTACACGCACGTGTTTTAGAAGTGTTATTTTTAATTAATTCTTGTAAAACTAAGTGGTTTTCAAAAGTAATTTTGCTATTGTGCGATTTGGTATATTCAGTGTTAGTTTAAAAGGAAAATAACGTTATTTTACGCTTTGAAAAAAAGTTGTAAGTATTACTTAATTAGTTTTTAAGCTATTAGTATGTTTATTCCATTTAATTTAATAAAAATAAAGTCTTTAGAAGCATTTTAATACACGTCCCTTATATTGGACAAATTTACTTTGTGGTTGCAGTTTTTGGAATTTGCGACATTTATTTTTTGCCAATACTGGTGTTTTTTTATGAAATGACTTCAAAACGACCACTAAGTGAAGAAGATATCTTAAAACTGTTAGAAGAATCTTCTGACGTAAGCGATGCAGGAGAAGATGATGAGGTTGACCATCAGTTTCCTCTTAGTAAGTTGCCTGATAAAGTGGGTCAAGTTGAAGACCATGAAACATTGCCGGAAGAAATTGAAGATGACGAAGTCTTAGAAGAAATTGAGGTGCCCACTCTTTCGGAAACTGAATTTACGGCTCTGGGAATTGAACTGACCCACTTGGTGGATTTAGTACCACAAAACTCTTTCGAAAATTCTGAAAGCACCAAAATCCAATTCACTAAAAAAAAGAATATTGTATGGAAAAATAGAAAAAAAGAACTTGTCGCATTTGTTCCGCCAAATGATAACATTATTTTAGAAACTCCATTTCAACATTTCCAAAAATATTTCGATGATGAATTTTTTGAAAACGCCGCATATTACACAAATTTATATGCCGTACAGCAAGGCAAGTCGTCTTTTAAACAATCCAACGCTGATGAAATGCGTATATTCTTTGGTCTTCATATTATGATGAGTTGTTTAAAGTTTCCTCGAGTGCGTATGTACTTTGATAAGCGTTGGGGAATGCCTATGTTCTATGAAAATATGACGGTCAATCGTTTTTTTTTATTACGTAACTATCTTCATGTAACAGATATTTCAGTTCGGCCAAAACAATGTCAGGATAGAATGTACAAAATAAGGCCAGTAATTGAACAGGTACGTCGTCGACTTCACCAATTGCCCTTGGAGGAAAATCTTTGCGTGGACGAGCAAATAATTCCATTCAAAGGAAAATTTACCGGCCTGCAATATATTAAAGGCAAACCTTGTCCATGGGGTATCAAAGTGTTCTTTTTGTGCGGTAAAAGTGGATTGCCCTATGAGTTCATTGTCTACCAAGGTTCTACAACACCACTCAACGAAATATTAGTTAAGACCGTAGGAAGTGGATCAGCAGTCGTATTAGAATTAGCAAAGCGTATTCCAATGCAATCTAAAGGTCATAAGTTATACTTTGATAATTATTTCCCATCTTTTCAATTATTTGAAATTCTGCTGGACAGAGGTATTTATGCAGCAGGAACTGTTAGAAGCAATCGATTTAGCAATCCACCTTTGCCGGATCAAAAAGTATTAAGTAAGCGTGGAAGAGGTTCTGCTTCAGAATGCTGTAGTGAAAATGGAAAAGTGATTTTTACAAGGTAGGTTTTAAGTTTCATCCTCATATTTATTTCTGAACGAGTTTATAATTTTTGATTAGGTGGTTTGACAACAAAGTTGTAAACCTAGCTTCGAACTTTGTAGGAGTCGGTATATCAGATATGGCGAAGAGATGGGACAAAAAAACATCAAAATACGTGGAGGTTAGTCGTCCTGAAGTTGTTCGTTTATACAATGAAAATATGGGTGGAGTGGACCTCCTAGATCAAATGCTACAGTACTATCGAATCAACATTCGTACTTCAAAATGGACCGTACGTGTAATAATGCATTTTGTTGATTTGGCGCTAACAGCTTCGTGGATGGAGTATAAAAAAGCATGTGACGTGAATGGAGTTCCTCAAAAAGATATTTTGGATTCTTTGAATTTTCGAGCTGATGTAGCAAATGTGTTATTAAAATTGCAGAAAAAAGATAATGACATTGATACACCGCGTAGAGGCAGACCATCTCGAACTTCTACATGTCCGGCAGAAACAACACCAAAAAGCTCCATATCAACCATTGATACTGAACCGTTACAAAAACCACTGAAGCGAAAAAGAACAAACCAAAGTGCTCCTGCTAAAGAAGTTCAGCACGATGGTCACAACCACTTACCAGAATTTTTGAAAAGTACAAACTCTGGTCGCTGTAAAATGGTCGGTTGTTCAAAAAAGTCATTTATTATTTGCAAAAAATGTAATGTTTATCTTTGTGTAAAACGTGAAAGCAATTGCTTTTCTAAATATCATACAAAATAAATTTGTTTATTACTTTTGTCTCATTTAATTACATGTATTGTCTGAAAGTTTGCTTAGGAGAAATATATCCACCGAGTAATTTTGTCCAATATATTGGACAACACCTTGCGGACAGGTGAGACTACTTACCTGTAATCTGACTTCAGATTTGGAATCAGCACCCTCAAATTAGCTTATACTGAAAATTTCAGATTTTTATCTCAACTGGTTCTATTTAATGTCTGAAAAGGTTAAGTACTCGAAATTTAGATCCTTTACAAAGAAACTTGATATCATCATGCTTTTTGCGTCGCATTTTATTAGGAGGTGTAAATTTTGTGAAAAGGGGTTGATAATTGTTACCAAAGTTTTTGTTTTTTTTGAACCACTGTAGATTTTAGCAGCAGTGTTGGGGTGTTTATTAAAAATTTAAATTGTTACAAAAGTTTAAAATTTCTTGCTGAAAAACTAAACCTATTAACGTTCTACAAATATTTCATATTCATATATACTTGAACTGGTATTGCATGCATGTATGCCAAGTAAAACGCTTTTATCAAATATGAGTGTGTCGGTAGTGATGTGATTAACGGTACTTAGTTATTAAAATATATTTGACAAACAGATGGCGCTATTATCTGCTTGGTAATAACGTGGATTGTAGGATAAAACAGTTTTACATTTAACTTACTTTAGGAAGGTTGGTATTTAAAATTAAATACGAAAACAAATCCGGACATAAAATATGTAATTGTATTATATCGAAAATTTTTTATCTTAGTATTGAAATTTTATACGAGTAAAAATAAAAATTTATCTTCGGATTATAAGGATTTTCTGAAAAAAGAATTAGTTAATTCGTATTTCATTTGTTTTTTTTTTTACAGCAACAAATGGTTTTATACAAACCTGAACAATTTTAAATTGATTTTCATTTCACCCTAAAAATTTAAAACGAGATTTTAATTAAATGATGAAAAATTTAAACCATCTACACTCAAAAAAAAAATAGTAAAGTCTGCAAAAAACGTTGCTAAGTCAACAAAACTTTAGTGAGGAGGGCGGTTGCAGAAAAATTGCTAATGTCATCAAAATCGTGTTGATGAAAATCAGCGTATTGATTTTTAGCGAAAAAATAATATATTTAGTAAAAGTTGTGTTCACTTAATCGATTGTAAATAAAAAACTTCTTGCTAAAACCAATAAATTTTTTGCTGAATAATACTAGACTCAAAATAATACATAAGGGATCATTCTTTATAAATATTTTGTTTACAAATATATATTTAGACTTTATCTTTATTAAATTTAATTATTTTATATTGTCTAACATTTAAATCATAAACAACCACTTAAGAAAATCGGAGTTTACACTATATTTTAAATTGCTATACAAACATTTTTGACGTCCTTTTCTTTTATTTTTATTTTTTTGTCTGCGACATCTACCGTTTGTATATCTGATTATTGTCACCACTATAAATATCTTGATCAGCACAATTTTGTTAGCAAAATAAGTTAGTTAAAAATTATTGCAAAATTAGTTTATTGCGGAAAAAATATAACTAAAGTTTTTGTTAAAACGCAGTTTCACCCAAAAAATTACTAAAAACTAGTGCACTTGATATACAAAAACTTTTACAATTTTTTCTTCTTTTGAGTGTAATCAAGTATTGTAAATAAGAAATTCTTTAATTTTAAGGAAAACTTCATAATCTTTATAAAACTAGATGTTAATGAAAATTTTTTATAGAGTAATAACATGTACTTCATTTTTCATAAATCTTTTATTGTACGAGTTCTACCGAAAGTTTATAAATCTTTTACTCACTGAAGTCGAAATACAAGATATTTTGTTATGAACATTTTGGATTTAGTATGATTTAGGGCTGAAAACACGAATGTGATGTCCGTTTTTCAAAAAAAAATTACCTAAAAGCGCTAGGTTGAAAAAATGACCGCCTGAAATTTTATTTTCACAAACCAAACAAGTAAGAAATTTGCAAAATACAACTTGAAAGTTATTTGCCCAAAAAAAAAAAAAGTTTTTACAAATTTCCAAAAATTATTTAAAATTGTTCGAAAATAGTTTAAAATTGTCTTAAAATGTTTCGAAATTGTACAACCGGTTTTTAAATTATCCAAAAATATTTTAAATTCATTAAAATTTTTGAAAAATGTTTCAAGGTTGTTCAAAAATACTTTTTCATTCTTACAAATTCAATTTTTATGAAAGCTAAAATACTATTTACAAAGTATATGAACACTTTCCTCTCAGGCATCAGAATATCTGATCATTATATTATCATTGCTTAATTAAAGTATGAGTATGGTGGTAGCTATATTTGAATACTTCTATCCTATGACACGCCAATATTAAATTCATCGATGAAACCATCAGAAAATCAGTGATGCCTTTGCCATAGTAGTGATGTTTTTATTGCTTGTTTGGCAGCTTAATTTTTGCTGGGTTTTGTATCTATTTATACAAAAATCTTGACAGAAATGGCTGTATCTATCAAACTATTTAACTGAGCACATTCAACCCGGCCCCATTCGATAGGTAAATTCAAACCGACAACAAATCTTTGGCGGTTAGAGCACAAAAAATATTGCTTTGAATATAATTGGATTTTAGTGGTGACATTTTGTTGACGATCTTACACGAAAAGAAAAAACATAGTTGGGTCAATCATATTCGAAGAGCATCATATATTTTTGGGTTTATGGTTGTGCCAACCATAATCGTACTATAATATGGTTATCATATTATGGTAATAAAATAACTACATTTTTACCATTATATTTTCCCTACAATTATATGATGATTCAAAAATTACTATATTATGGTCCTAAATAAACATTTTATATTGAATTTATCATAATATGATCGCACGTAATCATAATATTCTCAAAATGTTATCATATTATGGTCCCTCCTAACAATATTATATTTATATGATCCATAATCTAAGAAAATTTCTTAAGGGAAAAGTTTTTAGAAACTATGAAAAAGCTCTTTAAATTTAAGAATACATATTTCCTTTAGAAATGTTTTTTCTAAAAAAACTTAATATTTTTGAACAAAAATTGTTAACGAAAAAATCATAGACTTTGAGAATTTTTTTCTTTGATTGTATAATTATTTATTGATTGTTGCCAGCATTTTATCGTTGTATAATTATCATATTTTTTTTCATAGTCAGAATTTTTGATACCACACTATTGTTACAGCAATCATGATATAAAATAGAAGGTGCCAATCAAAAAATAGTAAAATATTTACTAAATAATAATGGTAGAGACCATGTTGATGGTTAGAAAACCAATAACTTGGTTGTAACAACCATATCCAATTGCAGCAAGCAGAATATAGTAGCAGTGATCATATTGCAACCATGTTTTTTCTCTGCGTGTAGGGATTAAAGGGTTAATGTTATATCAAAACTGATTATTAGCATGTAGATAGTTCTCTCAGTTTCTTATAAATAGTTTAATATTACATTGTTACAATGCAAAATTGCATTTTATTTGTTTTAATTACAATAACTTAAAAATAAAATATTTTTAAACTTTTCTGTTTACTATATAATATAGACTGACTCTTGAAGAAACCCGGCAGTAGTATGTTTGTAGTGCGAGAATAATCGTAGACCGGTGTTTAAAAAGAAAAAAAAAACATAAATATATAAAAACTTTTACTTGCAAAATGAAAAGGTGTTATTTACTAAACACAATTATATATTTGTTCAAATAATAGTATACTTTTGTACTTTTTTAGTTTAATTTTTGTATTCATTTTCTTGTGCATAATTAATTTGAGTGTAGCACAAGTTCTTGGACCGGGTGTTTGTAACCAAAATATACAAACTGTTAAACATTTCGACACAACAAGGGTAGTTATTGTTGCAAACAAAAATTTATTAAATATAATTATTTGCAAATATTTGTTGTAGTATCTTGGTCGTTGGTATGAAAATCAAAAATATCCATTCGTTTTCGAATTAGGCGGTAAATGTATTTATGCTGAATATGGCTTATTGAAAAATGGCCACATTAGTGTTTATAACTTCAATATTAATCAATTGTAAGATACATAAAAAACTTGAGGTCATTCAAGTTGAAAATACACAATTTTGTTTTTTTTTACAAATTTAGAACTGCACAACCTAATGATATAAGAGGTGATGCTCAAATTGTGGGTTCTGCAAAACTAAAAGTGCGATTTAGCAGCCAGCCAGGTAATTGTACATAAAAAGTTCGGCAAAAGTGCACTTTGTCTGGCGTTGCTAAAAAAAAACATATGACCCCTTCCGGACTAAAAAAAATAAATTGTTTTCCATTTTCAATTTTTACGGCCGGGCCTGTGGTTCCCCTAGAGATCCTGCGGAAATTTCCCTTCATTTGAGTACCCACACTTAGGCGTACCAATATTTGGGGCCTAGGTGTCTTCACAGGACCCAGCCCCAAAAATGGAAGATAAAAGAAAATTTATATTTTGTACTCCAGAGGGGGTAATATATTTTGTTTTTTATTTATATCCTGAAAGCCCCAACCCCAAAGTAGAAGATAGAAAAAGATTTATTTTTTTTTTTTTATTCTAGGGGGGTCATAATTGTTTTTTTTTTTTTTTTGAACAACGCTCGACAAAGTGTACTTCAGCCGAAAGTTTTCAATAAATCAAGATATTACATATTATTATTATTATTATAATGCAAACTTTAGTTTAAGAATATTCAACTTTAAACCTTGACCAATGAACTTGACAAAAACTAGCCTAAGTTTCAATAAAAAAAATTTTTGAGTTACATAAGCGGACAAAATAATGAGAACATTATCCAAAATTGTCCATATTGGCAGTATATAGTATATTAGCAAGCCACGGCCTCTGGAATTTTGCTATTTTTTATTTCGGTAATCAAACTTTTTTTTTTTGACAAGTTCTTACAAGCTAGGTCCCTTCAATGACAAACAGTCCTTCGAATTTGGGGATATTAGACAATCTAAAATAGATATTAAATTAATCGAAAATGTAATCCAAAAGAGTCCTACTGATTTTCTTTATATTCAGCCTATTTTGTTGTTTATTTTCAATCATTGTTTAAAAATCGACAAAAGCAGTAAAAACAATCGAAAATAACCATCAATTTTTAAGTGACAAAACGTTAGAAAAAACGATTTTTGTGGTTTGTTTTTCAAAGTTTTTTATTTGTGTGTAATTATAAAACACAACACACACAGCTGTTTATATTTATATTTCTATGTGTGTATGTATATTGGAATAATTTCTTGTAATTTTTATTGCTATAATTTTGTATTTAAACAAACTCTTTTCATAAAAAAACAAAAATTAATTATTTGAATTTCTATTTTTTGGAACAGAAATCATAAAATTTTACATTTAACTGAAAATATAAACTCCCACAGAAAGTCTGTATTTTTTATAGTTTTATTGTTCAAATAGTTATGAAATATATTTTAATGAATTTCAATTGATTCTTCATTTAAAAACAAACTCTACGGATTACTGTTTAAATAAACTACAGTCGGTAACGGAAGAAATATAGTGAGTGTATAAATTATTTTATTATAAAAAAAGTCACAAAAATCTATAGTTTTAAATATATGAAAAGTTTTTTATAATCCAAATACATTTTTATATGAAAAAGTAGTCAAAATGTGATGGGTTCCACAGAATTTAATAGGATTTCTTAAATAAAAATCTATAACATCTAAAAGGTTTCTGATAGAAGTGCCCGCATATTTTGAGTGATATTTCTAGATTACACAGTGCAATAACCAAACTCCGAATAAGATGAAAGCAAATCGAAGTTAACATTTTCCATTACAAAACCTTCAAGTACTTTTTTAGTTGAGTGCGAGGTTTTTTTAAACGCATTTGAAGTTGGTGATTTTGGAACGCTGTCTAACAAGAAAAAATCATTAAAAATTTGATAAAATAATGATTATTTATTTTTATTTTCATGGAAAGTTGTGGTATCTTACTGTTTCTGGGGTCAAGAGATCCATTTTTGATATTTGCTTTTATCTAAAACTAACGCTAGATGGCGCTGTCATACATCTTTTACTAAATACATATCAAAATACATATCAAATTAACCCTCTGCGACTGACGTGACATATTTTCAAAATTCCACTGACGTGGTAAAACACCAGAAACCATTTCAACGGCTTATATTTTCCGAGTTTTCTTTTGCTAACCTATTGAAATTATTATTTTTTAAGTATAAGGGTGTAGGTTGTATAATTATAATTTTTTTCTTATTCAAAACCACGATTCATGTTAAACAGTAGTGCTTATTGGTGTCTGTTAGACTACCACGTCAGTTGCAATCAATTCATCCCATTTTCTTGTTTATTTTTAATCATTGTTAAACAATCGACAAAAGAAGTAAAAAAAATCGAAAGTTGTTTCAAATAACTATCAATTTTTAACTTACATAACTTTAGAAAAAAACGATTTTGGTAGTTGGTTTTTTAAATTGAATTTTTGTTTATTTGTATGTAATTACAAAACACAACACACATTGATGTATACATATATTTTGTTTTTTGTAATTCTTATTGAAAAGGAATTATTTGAATTTCTATTTTTAGAAACAGAAAATATAAAATTCTACATTTAACTGAAAATATCAACTCCTACTTGAAGTCGGTGTTATTTATAATTTCTTTTTTTGATGACTGATTTAAATAGTTAAAAAATATATTAAGAGCTGCCAAATGGTAATTTATGTTTTTACCAATAAATGCAAATTGATGAATAGAATTTCCGTTACAATATATAATTATGTTTTATATGAATTTGTTTAACATTATCTTATATTATGCAATATATAATCGCATCTAGTTACATATTGATCATTGGAAAATTCGATATGCTTTATATGATAAGATATAAAATATATAATATATTATATCAAATTATGAGAATCATTTATATTCTGCTTTCACATATTTTAAATATTATAATATATGCTATACAAAGAGAGATATAATTATATATGATTAAATTCAATATATTGTCTCAGATCAAAAATATTTATTACATGATCTAAGATATAATTATACATGCTTCTTTCTCCTTCTCTCTTTTTGTCTTTCTAAATGACCTTCTTGGTTTAACCCTATTTATTCTTTCGCTGATGACAGTAGCATTTGTCACTCATTTTCCTTCAATCGCAGGCCAAGGCTGTCGGAGTCAGGAGCCAAATCATGAATGATACACTTAATCGGGACATCTCGTTAGTTTCAGAGTGGGGTCGTACAAATAGGGTGAATTTTAATGCCCATAAAACATAACGTTGTATGATGCCTTATAGGGTTGTGGAGTCTCCATCTGTCCAATTGGAGGGTATCGATATTGAGGAATCTGAAACTCTTGATGTTCTGGGCATGAGAATTCAATGTGATAGAGCCCATCCCTTTGTATTGTGAACCGCACAATACATTACAGGGAAAATTCGTTCATAAGTCGGACTAGTCATATGTGGAATAAACACCCCGCAAAAGGTCTTCCCTAGAGTATTCAAAAAACCGTCCTTTTGGAAAAACCGGTTTCGGTTTTCTTCGAAAAATCAAATTTTAAAAAAACCGGTTTCGGTTTTTGCAGATAAACCGGTCAACCGGTTTTTTTCGGTTTTTTTTAATTTGAATAAAAAGCTTATATAATTTGTTAATTGTTTTAATTACATACCTTACAAAAAAAATAAATTTAATATATAAAGTAATAAAAATAAAAAAATACATTCTTTGAAAAAAATGTTTTATAATATTTTTTTATTGTATTTTTTATTTTAACTTTTTATTTATTGGTTTTAATATTTTTTAATATAATATCTTAAAAATTAATATTATAAAACTATATGCATATCAAATGAATAGAGGTCATAAAGTTTGTAAATTGGTAAAATTAGGTACGTTAGTAATTTGAACGTTTAAAACGTTTTTCATTAAATAATTTTTTTAATATTACATTTTAAATATGTAAAAAGAAAATCTATTTTTCACTTCTAAAATAATATTTTAGAAATAATATTCAATTTAAATGTTTCGTTTTAAGACGATTTTTTTGTTTGCTTTTGATAAAGCTAGAAGTGGAAAATACTCTTTCACTAATAGTAGATGTTGGACAAATAGATATATCAAATTATCATATAATGATGAATTATTTTGTACAGTCTCTTTTTTAGGATTTTGAATACTGCTTATTGTGTTATTTAGATCAGAAATTAAACTATTTGAAATATCCAAAGTCTTCATAGCAATCTATCAGACTTACATCTAAATCTTCATAACCAAAAAAAAGATTATAAAAGTGTTTGGAAAAAATAAAAGAGACCAAGTAACCCATTTGGTGATGTAATTAAAAAAACCGGACAACCGAACAAAAAAGACCGGTTTTCGGTTTTCTTCGAATTTACAAAATATTCGAAACCGATCGGTTTTAAAAATAAAGAAACCGGTTGACCGGTTTTCGGTTTTTGAATACTCTAGTCTTCCCTGACAACTAAGAAATAGGGAAATTCAAGTCTAATATTCAAAAACACTAATCCCTCTTTCCTCCTCCTCATAACCTATTTTCCTGAAATCAGCATAATGCACTGCATTCATACATAAAAAAATGGTACAATATTTGCCAACAAATTTGAAATAGCCAGCAAAACACACATTACCAAATAATGGGTAAAGTAATGTATAGCCATAGGGGCCGATGGATTACTTTACACATTACTTAATTGATGAATTTTACTGGCGATGAGCCTCAAAGTAATGTATACACCCATTCCATTAGAGGTGATAATGTAAGGGGTTACTTATATGGTTACGAGAATGGAAAAAGTAATGTGTCTAAAAATAGAATCTTAAAAAAAAGGAATTATTATTAATGAAAATTATTACAAATATTTTATTTAAATTATTTGTAATTAAAAATAATGTGGTCAAGATTGGAATCGAACCAGGGAAATCTGGTTGCCAGCCAAGAACTCTACCCACTGAGCCATCGACGCATATAGTATTTGATTGCTTTAAGCTTAAATGAATTGTTGAGCTTCGTTTTTATGCTAGTGTTATCAAAACAAACATACATAACCCTTTTGCTTACAAAAAATAGATTTTCAAAAGTATTTCAATTATTACTTTACATTTATAAATCATATATTACGTAAGCAATAAAGAGTAACTTATTACTTTATGCTTGCAAATAATGAAAAAGGTAACGAGCTATCATTACAAGGTAACGCATGAGAATATCGCACCCATTACCAAAGTTTTGCTGGGTATGGTTATATATTGTATGATTCCATATCAAGAGTATTATTGATATGATATAAGATATAATTAGATATTATTGTATTCTTGATATTTTGTATGTCAATAGTATCCAATAACCGGCCAGGGAGAAAAAAAATATTTTTTGTGTTTTTTTTTTACTTATTTTAATTTTCTTATTAATCTTTTTTTTTGAAAAATTTTGAATATTTTATGCACATAAAACTTTTATTTAAATTTTTTTACAAGAATTGTTTTTTAATATTTTTTATAAACTAGATTCCATTAAATATGTTGTTGGAACTTATGTGTATTGAAGTGCAATTTTCGGATCAATTGGTATCTTACCAAATCACGGTAATGTTATTGTTTGATAAGCCATTTTTCGGATCAAATAATATCAGCTAGATACTAGAGCAGATATTAAAGAATATCAAATTGAATGCAATTAAATATTGCGCCAGATCAACTTTTTTTACTCGGGTGACAAACTTTTTTGAGTGTTCATACACAAATTTGGAAACACGAGTAAAAGAGATCAGATCTGAACAAATTAGATATAATTGTACCAGATCTAATTAGATCTCAACATTTAGAGAAAATTTAAGATCTAATAAGATTTATTAAAATATATTCCAATTTGCTCTGGACATCAGTTTCAATAAGAAATTAATAAACATCTTGACGTTTATTTATATATACAATTTTATGTTGGTGCCTGTGAGAACGGCTTATATGGGAAAGCTCTGGTACCACAAACATGATTCTATATAGTCAAATCTGCCAATATCTGGCCACAAAAAATTATATCCCTTTAGATATGAAAATATCTTGCATTATATCTGATAAGATTTGGCCATAAAATGTATCACATATCATTTTTATACTGAAAGTTATTTGTTTGTTTATTTTTTTAGTTTTCATTGGTGCAGCTGACTATTGGATTTTAGATACTGATTATGAAAATTATGCTGTGGTTTATTCATGTACCGACATAGGAGGTTTTTTTAATGGAAGTAAGTATATGGAGATTTCTTATCAATATTAACTAAGAGAAATTGAAAAAGTTTTCATTCAAACAAATAATAAAATAAACACACATTAGATGTATTAAAACAAAAACTTGTTTTATTTTAATACTTTGTATGTTTATTGTTTTTTGCAATTTGTGCTAAATCACTATATATTAGTATAACATGCACTTTGCTCATAATAAAAAATCGCGTTTAAATGAAACTAGTTTTTTGTTTTGTTAAAAAAACTAATTAAAAATTTTTATTTGCTTTAAAAACACATGAGGCATAAGTTATTGTTTTTTTGTTAAATCTCATTTTAGAAGTTGTCTGGATTTTAACACGTGAACGTAACCCACATCCAAAGTATATTGAACGAGCCAAATCTGTTATAAAACGTATGGGTTTATCTTTAAATAAACTAAATAAAACAGATCAAAGTGGTTGTGAAAAGGGAGGAAGTTATGATTAAATAACTTTATAATTATATAAGGAGAATATAAATTATTTAATTAAAAAATGTTAACAAATCTTATACATATAATTTAATTACTTTTTATATATTTTTTGAATCTTTAAAATAGTGTTTTTATTTATAAAATTAAGTTAATCCATTAACTTAAAATACCCTATGCCCGCTGTGTATGTTGTCTAATTGCTCAACAGGCTTAATTACACTATTTTATTTTCACATCATCTTCTTGTGGTGAATTAATGTTGGCCTTAAAGTTTTTCCAAAGTCTAAACTTATAAAACAAAAGTAAAAATTTAACAAACACACAACATAAACTTTTACATGAAAAAACAAATAAGCAAATACTATTAAAACAATTTAAATAATACCCTCAAAGAACATGGATAATATAGGCGCCTTTGGGGCTGTTTTTAATAGAAAATGAATTTTCATGAGCTTGTTTTTTTTTTCTTAATTTCTGTTTTATTTTTAATAGTATTTAAAAGATATAATACAAGACAAGTAGTAATTAACAACAAAAGTTTATAAAAGAAGTGAAAACAACAAGATAATAGTGTAAAAAATTTAAATTGAATATAAAATAGATTTTGAAATTAAGTTAAAAAAAAAACAATGTTGTAACAAGTAATGAATAGAACGCTAAATTTTAAAAAGCGTAAAAGTTTTGAAAAGGATTTTTAAGTTTACAGTCAAACTAGAAATTTAAAGCCATACAAGGGGAGTTTGTCGCCTTCGTTGATTAAAAATCAATAATGCTCTTGTCAACTACCATTCATTAAACTACAAGCATAGTTTTGAGCAAGCTGCGTGTTTTAGTTTGTATTATAAGTCCATAAAGAATCCATAACCAACACCAAAGGCTTGATAAATACTATGGGGACTCTGCACCATCAGCTTCAATAGCTCGCCCAAAAAGAGGTCGACACTTCAGAAATCGCCGAAAAATCCTTGGAATGATATTGGACGATCGAAGAATAAAAGAGCGTGGGGTTGCTGAGGCTGTAGGTATCTCAACTTAGCGGCTATATCTTAAGCACAATTAAGGTTAAATATCGGGAAACGGTTCATATTCTTGGAAGAGTCCTGCTCTTCGTTAATGAAAAGGTCGACAAATACAAAATCGCCGAAAAATTTAGTCGAGCTCATACCGAGAAGGTGTATTGTGCCTAGGACCAATTATTGTCCAATTTTATTTTAATTTGTAGTTATGATTTAGGGTCTCACACAACATTAACAATACAAGTTTCGACTTGACATCCACGTTTTTGTGTGTCTGAATACCATTTAAGCCCAATTCAAAAATGGACCCTTCTATGGGAGGTAGGTATGAATATAAGCCGACTTCAACTAAATTAAAAAAAATGTCGTCCGTGAGCCAATAGAAACTGGTGTACCAAATTTCATACAAATATCATTATTTGTATAGGTTTTATAGGTACAGGGTGGTTAAATTTTAAGGGCCGATGTTGATTTTGAATAAAACACAAACTATTTAGGAAATTATTGTCATTTCTTTTTATTATGATAATATGGTATAGTTCAATTCTGTTTGGAATAAAATATCGGCCAAATGGCCGCCACGACCTCAGCGGCACACCTTCATCCGATGGTCCAAATTTTCGATGACGGTGAGGCATAATTGAGGTTCTATACCGTTAATGTGCCGAATTATCTCATCCTCGTCTCTTTCGAATTGTTGCTGGCTTATCGACGTACACCTTTTTTTCAAATAACCCTAAAGAAAGAAGTCCAACGGTGTCAAATCACATGATCTTGGAATTTGTCGCGCAAAAGAGTCATTGTTTCGTTAGCTGTGTGGAAAGTGGCACTGTCCTTTTGAAACCACATATCGTCCAGGGTCATATCCTCAATTCCTGGACACAATAAGATCGTTACCATCTCGCAATAGCGAACAACATTCAAGGTAAATGCTTGGCCGACCTCATGACACACTATCGCGAACAAGAGCGATGTTTTCCGCAGAACGAACTAGGCGAGCATGCACAGGTATTTTCACAGACCCTGTTTGCTGAAATTTGCCCACAATTCTCCCGATTGTGAACACATTTGGTCTATTATGCTGACCAAAAAAAATCACAAAGTGCACACAATATATGTTGATGTGAACGCCCATTTTCATAATTAGCCTGAATAACTTTAACGCGTTACTCGATTGTGTATCCTTTCATGGTTTAAATTGTCTTAGTCTGAAATTGAGAAATGTCAAATAAAATGCAGAAAAACACTTGACGTTTAGGTGTGGCTCACATTCAACATCGGCCCTTAAAATTTAACGACCCTTTATGTATATTTAAAAACCCGATTAAAAAAATTGATATGGGGCATATAAAATTATATATATTCCGATATTAAAGTGTATATAATTATATAGAATTTTAAGTGGAGATTGTCGGATATAATTATGTATGCTTACATATAATTATATACATTTAGATATGATTAGATATAATTTTATCCGAAAAATTGTTATATCTAATTTTATATAAATATATAAAATTTTATATTTTTTTATATAAATGAATCCCTATATAATTTTACCCATTTTCCTTTTATACTAAATGCCTTCCAAATTATAATAAATTTTCTGCAAAACAAATATTTTATTTGAAAATAATTAATAAAAATAAATTAGAAATCAGGTACATTTTAATCAAACCACTTTTAAAAACTTTTTGATTGAGTTGCCACTCTGTAGTAGGTGATAGAAAAAAAGTCAAGCTGAGGAACGGTTTTGCATTTTCGACTAGCTTTTTAATATATAGCAGAAATATGGTTAATTTTTTGGTAAAGCTGCATTTATACAGAATCCACTTTCTGATTTATTATGATTTGTTTTGCATCTTATTTAACATTATAAAAAAGCGGCCATTAAATTGAGCACTAGTTCAGCCAGTGTTCTACACATAGGACGTTTCTTGTTGTTCTACACATAGGACGTTTCTTGGGTAAAGTAATGTATAGCCATAGGGGCCGGTGGATTACTTTACACATTACTTCATTGATGAATTTTACAGGCGATGAGCCTCAAAGTAATGTATACGCCCATTCCATTAGAGGTGATAATGTAAGGGGTTACTTATATGGTTACGAGAATGGGACAAGTAATGTGTCTAAAAATAGATTTTTAAAAAGGGGGAATTTTTATTAAAAAAAAATTATAACAAATATTTTATTTAAAATTTTTGTAATTAAAAACAATGTGGTCAAACCAGGGAAATCTGGTTGCCAGCCAAGAACTCTAACCACTGAGCTATCGACGCATATAGTATTTGATTGCTTTAAACTTAAATGAATTGTTGCGCTTCGTTTTTTCGCTAGTGTTATCAAAACAAACATAAATTACCCTTTTGCTTACAAAAAAACACAAAGTAGTGAATCTAAAAATAGATTTTCAAAAATATTTCAATTATTACTTTACATTTATAAATCATATATTACGTAATCAATAATGAGTAACTATTACTTTATGCTTGCAAATAATAAAAAGGTAACGAGCTATCATTACAAGGTAACGCATGAGAATATCGTACTTATTACCAAAGTTTTGCTGGGATGCTGTATGTTCTAACATATCGCCCTACCGCCAGAATTAGGTCCCTTATGCAAATTTTAAGGTTTTTATTATATTGTGTTTATGTTTTTAATATAGATTTTGCCGCAAAGCCCTTTCTAGATTTCTTGATTTTTATGAAGTTGAAAAAAATTTAAATTGTTAGTGGTGTGCATAGAGGGTTGGGGGGTTTAATTTTACACTTAAGCTGTTTTCAATCTGACTTCGGGTTTAAAGCAAACACTTGATGGATAATTTTGGAAGGGATTCCAAAAGTTATTTAAGAAACAACAATATCGTTCCAATCGCATTAGTTATTTAAAACCGTTTAAAAATGTTTTGCATGAAACCATATATAATTATATCTAACTATATAAGGCAGATATAATTATATATGGCACCATATCAACCAATTTAGCAAGACCCAATGTCAGAGATAATTATATCTAGTTATATTTGTTGCCATATATGACCATATATGCACTTAAAAAAGTTTGTAAGTTAAAAAAAAAACTGAAAATATCATTTGATATTTCATTTAAAAACCGGTCTACTTAATTTTCATTTAAATTAAATGTCATTTGTTATTTATTTTTAAATGTTGATTATTCAACTGACACATCCGTAAGAAACAATTGATATAATTAGTTAAAATAAATGTCAAAATTTTTCCTACCAATCCTTAAAAAATAAATGTTTTTTTTCATTTATTTGAAATTGTTTGCTTTTTTGTATTTTTTGTTTTTTTTAATATACTCGTACAATACAAAATGTATGCATATGAAGCTATAAACACTTTTTGTGTGAATGTGTTTGTGTATGTATGTGTGTTTATGAAGTTCTTGTAATTTGTATTGAACAATTTTGTATATATACAACCAATTTAAATAAATAAACAAATTGAAATTTTTTGAATATTTTTTTTTTTGAAACAGACAGCAAACAAAATTTAAATTTGTAATAACTGTTACGGGCACAAATAAACCACAAGTTTCCGTTTTGTGACTAAATTTTTATTAAATTTCAAACAAATGAAAAAAATAAATGAAACTGAAAAAAAAAATGGTAAATAATAGTAAATTATTTCGAATAAATGAATACGTGTCATTGTAAAGTGCTTTTGAATCTTTAAACCCGCAAAATTTCTCGGATATGGTTAAATCGGTCGGTCTTAATCTGTATCAGAAGCTTATATATTATATTTTTTTGTAATCAAACAACGGTTTTTTCTCACTGATAAAAATTAAATACATACAGTTGATTTTTTATTATTGAGCTTAGATGAAATTTACTTACTATTTTTGTGTTTTTTACATTTTCTTTTTTGATTACTGTATCATCATCTATAAAATAAAAACTTCACTTTTATAAAAATTTAATAAAAAAAATATAAAAAAATGAAAATGCTTTATTTTGTAACCAATTGCATATAAAGCAAAACATTTACGTTTATATCTTAGGTTTTTAAAGAAAAAGATTTTTAAAACATTTAACAAAATTTAAGATAAACTTATTTCATGTCTTAAAACATTATTCCTTTTGCTATAGTTTTACTTCGTGATTTCTTTTTTATATTTAGCCTTTTGGCTATAAATTTCATTATTCCATAAAACATTCACGTTTTTCAAACATTTTGGTTTGTTTTCTTTCATTCTTTAACACATTCGATGTGCTAGTATTTGATTTTTGCATGCATAACATCAGTGGAGTAGTAAAATATTACAAAGTAGTTTCAAAAAGGAATCAATATATTTGTTTGAATATGCTTCTCTAAAAAAATGTTTACAATGTAAGATATGCATGATACTGTTGTTTTACTAATATCTTCAACACTGAAAAAATTTTATTAAATATTCTAGAACTTTTTATCTTGTCGATTTATTGATTTTTATATATTTATATAGGCAAATCTGCGCAATTGTTTAAAATAAAATTTACCCCACTGTGCACTGCAAAAAAGCACTGTTGTAGGGTACACACATATTTATTCGGTTTATGAAAAGATTTTTCTGAATTCAGTGTGGTATATTATCTTAATGTTATTGATATGTTTATTTTGGCATCAGTAAAACTACTTTGTAGTCTTGAAAACAATAAACTAACAATAAAAACAAGTAAGAGCGGCTAAATTCGGCTATGCCGAATCTTATATACCCTTCACCATGGTATTCTGAAGGAGATGAATACATCGTTGGAATCTACTACCTCATAGCTCTCCACAAACAAGCGGTATCCCCATTTATTTTTTCTTAAATGTCCAAAAATTTTAATCCAAAATAATATGTCATGTAAAATCTCAAATTTATATTTTTCCATATGTTTCAGCGCTTTTCTTGTCAAATTTGGCATTTTCTAGGCAAAAAAAAGTTGGCGACACTACTATTTATTTTTTATTTATATCATTCACAATAGTTGTGAAACGTATTTAACCTACGTATTTATCTTCACACTCTTATTAAACAAAGGGATTTTACTGGAAAAATTAGAGGTAGTCCTGGTTTTTTGCTAATATCTCAGCCATTTATTAACCGATCTGTCTGATTTTTAATAGCAAACAGAAATGGATCACATGTAACAGAAATAAAAAAGAATCAAGTCCTCATCATGTCTGGGTTCTTCGGAAAACCCATTTCAACACACAGACGGACAGACGGACAGACGGACAGACGGACATCGTTAAATCAACTTCGCTCTTCATATGGACCCAGAATATATATACTTTATAGGGTCTAAGATCAATATTGTAGAAATTACAAACGGAATGACAAACTTATATGTACCCTTCCACCTATGGTGAAGGGTATAAAAATAAATATAGAAAAGATGAAAAAGTAATACTAAGAATATGAAAATACCAGTAGGAAAAAATGAAACGCCAACAGTGTGTATGCATTTGATTTTTATTGCGCAAGCAAGAAAAGTGAAACATATTCAAAAATATATAGGCTATATTGTGCAATTTTTATATCTCTTCAAACTAAATAGTAGAAAACAGTTGTGGCAAATTTTGTGCAAAAGTACTTAAAAAAATAAAATATTGACAAAAATATATTGCAATAATGTTGCGATTTGCACGAATTTTTCATCAATTATCAGCGTTGTCGTTTTGGTAATTTTTAACCAAAATTGTTTTTTTTTTTCATTTTGGTAAATTTTTTGGCAATCGAATATGTAAATTGTCTTTTCTGTGTTTTTATATACGCGGTTTTATTACGTTGATTTGATAACTCTGTTAATTTTTTTATAAAACTTTGTAGTTCGTTGTACAAAATATGTTAATCAGCTCTAGATTACCAAAATGTGAAAGACAGATTTAATTGGAGGCATTCTATCGATGAGAAAAAGGACTCTGAATTGAATTTTAATTAAACTTAAACTTACATTGTGAATTTAAGAATATTTTTTAACTTCCCCAGAGACATTTTTTCGGATTCTCCGACACATTGCGGAATAATAAGTCCGGATTGTGCGACACGTTTACGTCCGTAAAACACCTATCCGTCAAGACTTGTACGTTAACGGAACATTAATGGACCGTTAATCGGTTTTGCAAAAACACTACTTTTTCACTCCGTTTGCTGTAACCGTTTTCGTGCCGATAAAACGGTTCTCACTATTTCTCATCAGTCTTGATTCCGTTACATACGGTGTTGTTTATTGCTTTTATAAAAATATAAATATTTGGCCAAAAAAAAAAATTATTAAATAAAATATATCTCTAAAATCGTGCAATCGTCTGTTAAGTTTAAAATTGTATGAATGCAAACTAAGGTGCGAAACTAGTTACTTAAAGTACTTTTACGGTTTATCGAAAAGTACTTTTTACATTGTAAATTTTATCAGCTGAACATAAATTAATTTGTTTTTTTTTCTATCAGGTATTAAAGAAATTACCTTCGAAGACTTACAACGGATTTGAATCAGTTTCGATGTTCCTTAAAATCTGTTGTCTGGTCCGTATACGGATTAGGAGTTGTATTCCGTGTATCACGTAGAGAAAACGGTACGTAAACGAAACGTTTTTTGCTGGGTTGTTTTAGGTTTTTATTGAAAAAGACTGCAGTCAATTCAAATATTGAATCCATATCATATGAAAGCGACAATTAAAGCAGGAAATTAAATTTTTTATAAATTTTTGTTATAAAATAATATTTTTATATATTTAAATATATATTAATAAAAAAAAACTTTAAATTTTGGTTATTTTTTTCATATGGTAACTTTTTTTAAAAATTCCGGTTACAAAAATTTTTATTCATGGTCACATTATCAATAACCTACATAATTAATCTTCACTATGAAAACAAACCTTATAATATTCATTAAGAGACTTTGGATTAGTAAGAAATCTTTGAAATAAAATAATATTTTTATACCCAGCAAAATAAAATGGATGTTATTCTTTACGAATCTCTTTTTCAGAACATCCAAAGAAGTTAGTAGTGCAAATTTTTCGATTTGTAAGAAGTCATTTTAAACAACTTCCAAAAATGTTGATATTAACCCCTACTAGTAAAAAACAATTATTTAGTTGGTCCAAAAATGGTTGATTACTGCAGTTATTAAATGCCTTATTGAAAACATATTTTCCATAAAAATTCATGGCGTGTTCAAAATCACATTTTTAACGTAAAAAAAGCCACACCCTATATTTATTTTGTAGTCCCTATATTTAACTACTTCCGTAAACTAATGAAAAAGTCCATCTGCTCATCGATTTTTCATAGCACCGAAACACACTACTTCCTCCCAATGACAAGCCAATGTTAAAATCATTGATGATTCACCGAAATTTTTACAACTTCGTGTTCAGTAGATGTAGTGTTTAACTACTTCTTCCTCAGCTCTTATTTTGCTGGGTATTGTATAAAGAAATATAGTAGTTCAATTTCAAAAAAGTTTTTCCTTAGATATTATATTTTTTTGTGTCTATATCATTATTATAATCCTTCGTTTAACCAATAACTATATTATTAATTACATTAACTTGAACACTAACTATATGTAAGTTCATAACTGAATAATAGAAGAACTTTTATAAATCTGTTCATCTTTTAGAGACAATATCCACTTATATGAAAAAGTTTTTAATTAATGACGTCTTCAGTCTAATTAATGTCTTTGAGAAAGAAAATTTAGAAGGGAGATATTGCTAGTAATACTTTAATATACTATGAAATTATAACTACTTTCAAATGTAGAAACTTTATTCCATCATAGAAATGCAAGAGATAAATGTTTGTTATCATTTCCATTACAGTAATAACTAGGGCAGCGATTTTTATGCAAAGAGTTATTTACCAAATACTTTACGGAATAAAAGAATTTACAAAAATATGACATCAAAAATGTTCAAAATCCAGCGGTTAAAAAGTTCTGAGTGAGAATGTGAAGGTACCCCGACATACAAATTAATTTTTTCAATTTAATTTTTTTTTCATATCTTCAATTTTTTCCACCAAAAAAATTGTTTTTCACCTCAAAATTATTTTTCAACGCAAAAATTGTTGTTCACCTCAAACAATTGTTTTCAAAAAAAAAAATACAGGAGAGGTTATGAATGATATAATTTCTACTATAGTACTTCTCGTGACTGTACTTAAACACTTTTAGTACAATCACAAAAAGGAGACAATATCCCATGTATTTAACATTCTTCTGGAAATGTAAATATTAAAACTTGAGGCGTGGGCCGCACTACAAGGTGTCAAAGTTTGAAGACTTTAGATGTAAAAATATTTAAAATTTTGAATATAAAATCTAATATCAAATATTTTTACAGTTCATTTACACAAATAATTGATATTAATTATACTCATCTTCTTTAAATAAAGTGTGATAATTAATACAACTTTGTGGAACGTTACAATATTTATATGAAATATAATATTAAATTATATAACTGATAATGCTCGATTTGAATTGTTTTCAAATTTATATAAAATTTATGTGCTTGAATATTTATATATTTTTTTTTTTTTTTTGCGAGAACGATAATTCGTTAACGTTTATTACCAAAATTTTATTACTTTTGCAAATTTTAATGAAATATGAAGAACACATAACAGACTCTTCACATGGGACTGCTTTGTGGGTGCAGGAGCTACTACTCCATGAGTCATTTTAGTTTTTACACCCTCGACCATGTATGGTCGAGTTTTTCATTCCGTTTGTAACATGTCGAAACATAGGTATTGAAAATAAGCAAAATCCATCCAGTGGTTAAAATGTTATGAGTGAAAATATTTTAACTTGGTTTTTCACAAGTCGCTTATTACTTAATAATATTTTATATTCACCTCAAATATTTTTCACCACAAAATGAAATAAAAACGTTTTTCACCTGAAAAATTTGTTTTGTTATTTGTATCAAAAACAGTATAGAAAATTTTTTAGGATATTGGTGAAGGGTATTCAAAGTTTCGGCACAGCCAAATTTAAGCCATTTTTTTGTCAACTTAGAAATTATACAACTTGAAGATTATATTTGAATTAATTGAAATCGTAGTGTAAACTGCAAATTTTATTTAAAAATTATCAATATTGTAGTTATTTTTAACTATTCGTGTAGTTGAAATTACTGCAATATTAGTTAATTTTAAATGTAAAATATTTCTTAACAGCAATCGCAATTTATTTTACCAACATAATTCTCTCAGAGTATAAATATATAACTAATTTAGACCGCATCTTTATTTGGTTACTATTCCAAACTTCATATACATAAATATATGTAAATTAAGGTGACATATATTTTCATGTTTTACACAAAAATGAACCCATTTAATTGCCTTTGGCGCTTAAAACTTACAGTTTTAATAAGAATCATAAAATAACCTATAACTCATTTTTATTTAAGGCGGAAAACCAAATTATCGCCTCATAAGAAGGAGTGCATTTGTGTAATATATGTTGTACGGTGTCATTTTTGAAAAATGCAAATTCAGGTAATAAGCTGCACTCTAATTTCATGTAAGTATATAAACAAAAATATTCAGCATACCAGATAATCGCAGACATAAACAATAATAATCGTCCATCATCAAGCACAGGAGATTTTTTTTTTTTGGTGTTGAAAAATGAATATTCTATGGAAAATGAAACAATAGTGGTAAATGGGATATATAAACATAACAAATGTACAAACATCCATATATCATATATAAACATTTGAAAGATATAGTTGGATACACGAAACGTGCATCTTCAATACAAAAATTATTTCAAACAAAATTTTATATGGAAACCCCCAAATACAAACAAAGTAAGCTTCTCGTACATCATCAATAGAGCAAGGAAGTTCATGAATTTATAATCGTGTTTTATCTAGATAAAATATGTATTAAAAATCGAAAAATATACATATTTAGTTTTAAAAATATCCATTAATTATGGTTTTTTTTTAACGAAGGTTTAAAAATTGGAAAAAAATTCTGTTTATTATCGTTAGGAAGTTAGTAATTAGTATTAGTTTTTGCCTCTTTAATAAATTGAAAAAAAAAAGAAAATCTTATCTAATTTTGTTTATGAAAGATTTAAATTGAGTAAAACTTAGTTTTAGTAATGACATGACAAATATGCAATTATAGCAAAACATCTATTAAAATATTCCAAAAAATGCATTTATAGCAAAATATATAAAGATATGCATTAGCAAACAAATCGATTAAACACATTTTATTGATTCTCAAAGATATTTGAATAACGTTGTTCTTCAGCAAACGACAACAAACTTTTATTTATATAAACTTCCGAGCCCTAATCAACATCATTATCATTATGGGTATGAGTGGCAATGTTTTTATAGAAAAATATCTATTTATGAATTGCAATGATGATGTATGTTGGTATTATGCTTCAAATATATTTATTGTATTTTATAAATACATACGTACAAAAATTCAGTTTATACTCATGTGAATACTTACATACAAACGTATAAAGTTACTATATACATACAAAAAAACGTAAGTAACAAATACTCATACATATAGATTTGTATTCTAAAGGGTGATTCAAGAAGAGATACTTTTTTAAATAGCCTTTTTTTGACAGATCACGTGTGAGTCGTGTCATGCTGTCATGTTATTTTTATTTAGTAATGTTTGGCATTTTATAATGGAAAGACTTACGCCTGAACAACGTTTACAAATCTTTCAACTTTATTACCAAAATTCACGTTCCGTGAGGAATGTTTTCGAGGCAAATTATGTTCAGCGATGAGGCCCATTTCTGGCTCAATGGGTATGTAAACAAACAAAATTGCCGCATTTGGGACGAAGAGTAGCCTAAAGAGATTCAAAAACTGCCACTTCATCCAGAAAAAACAACGGTTTGGTGTGGTTTGTGGGCCGGTGGAATCATCGGTCCATATTTATTTAAAAATGATGCCGGTGCGAACGTAACCGTCAATGGCGACCGTTATCGTGCCATGATAACCGACTATTTGATGTCTGAAAATGAAGCTCGTGATCTCGGCGACATTTGGTTTCAACAAGACGGCGCCACTTCCCACACATTGCATCAATCATCGGATTTATTGAGAGAACACTTCGGTAAGCACATAATTTCACGTTTTGGGCCGGTCGATTGGCCACCAAGATCGTGTGATATCACACCGTTATACTTTTTCCTGTGGGGATATGTAAAGTCTTAAGTTTATGTGGACAAATCCGCTTCGATTCAGGCCTTGGAGGAAAGCATCACGCGTGTCATTCGCCAGTTACCAATCGAAATGCTCGAACTAGTCATCGAAAATTTTACTCAACGGATGGACCATCTGCGATGTAGCAACGGTCAACATTTGATAGTCATAATCTTCAAAAAATAAATGCCAAAGAATGTTCTTTCAAATGATAATTAACATTCCCCATGATATTTTTAATTTTCTGTGTTTTTTTCTTTAAAAAAGTAGGGAACCTCGTAATGGATCACCCTATATCTACAGCATTTCCTTATTACATCACAATAGAGTTTATATGTTTATGCTCTTCCCTTGTAGTTTTCTATGGGTTTATAAACCATGACCATTTTTCATTTAGTAATATGTTTCCCTTTTTAACAATGTTGTAGTACAATTTTAGGGGATTTTTTTCCATTTGTCTTTAAATACATCTCTTATGGTATTGTGGCAATATAAAAGTTTTCCTTTCTTTCTTTATTTTTTTTTTTTTTGGAAGCTTAGGTGATGTATTTCTTCTATATTTATTTCACTCAAATATATTACATTCAACAATAATCGTATGTGTAATTTTTGGTTTATATTCGGTATAATGTAGCTTTTGACTATATATTGTTGTCTTATTTTAAGGATTTGTATTTTAAGTGCGCATCGTTATATTTGATAAATTGTGTAGTTTTCGTTTTGACAGAATGTCAGCATGTTTGTAAATTAAGATTTTTGTTTATTAAAGGGCAATTTATATTCTTAAAAAGACAAAACAAAAATCTTTTAAATTTATAAGAAATTTTATTTTGTAATTTAAAAAGGATTATATTTCTTTTGTCGATTAGAGCATTTAGAATAAAAATTTAACAGAAAAATAACTCCATGATTTTTACAATCCTACTATTTGTACTTTTATAAACTACAATATAAATAACTTCTTAAAAATCACAAATTATTGTTTATATCGTATATTCTTTGATAAATCAACCCAAGTGTATGTAGTTTTTGACCTTTAGTCATCCAAAACATCACTCATTGTAATAAGTTTAGGGGCAAAGTAATTTTTTTATATATTTCTCTGCCCATTAGTATTTTGGATGTGGGATTTTTACCATTGGAAAATCTTTTCATAGTGCTTACCAAGTGTAAGTTATTGACCTCTTCACTTCAATTATTATCTTAATTGGAAATATATATAAGGACTGTAATATAACTAGTGTTTCCAATTCGGTTAATCGATTAACGAATTCCTCGATTAATCGCCTCTATTTCGGTTAATGTCGAAACAAATAATTTAAAACTTTAATAATTATTTGAGCCGAATAATCGATTAAAATAGGTCGATTAGCCGGTTGAATTTTTATGAATTTTTCTGTTATTTTTCTTAAAACTTGCTATTATTTTCAAATCGATATAATATAGGCTTTAGGAAATATAATAGGCAATTTGTATTTGTATTTCAATTTTTTTAGAAACAAATTTTTAATAATAAAAAATTATATTTTCATGTCCAAAAAATTAAAATAGAGCTTTCAAGCTCCGTATACCTGTATTTCTAGCTGACAAAATATCTCATCAGAACGCCAAGTTTTAGAAAACCAGAGCCTCTAGACAAAACAAATTAAAAAAAACCTATTTAATAGCCTGTTCCTCTATTTCGAAAGAACACGTTCGTTCGCTTTCTAGTCGAAAGAAAACTGATTTGGGTTTCACTAACTTTATCTCTATGCGAACGATGACTCGATCGACAAGTCGAATGAAAACGAAACTGTTTTCATACAAAATTTGGTTTATCTATTTCGAACAGCTCGAACGCAAATGTCAAAATCAGTCACTTGCTATTTTTTTGTCGAGTAAATATATATTTGATATTTTTAAAAGCAAAATAAAGTAAAAAAGCAATGGATAACAAAAGGTAAGTACAAAATAATACAATTATTTATAGTTTATTAAGAATTTTAAATTTTAGTAAAAAAAATCAACAATGGACCAGCCAAAGACGCATGTATTTTATATTGAAGAAAGGCCTAATTTTGCCAGAGGGATTCTGGTGTTCGGAGCAAAGAAATTTTCTGCAGAGGAAGAAAATTTGACCAGAAAACTAAACTCCGTTTAACCCCCAATTACGCTGTTGCTGAGTGGTAAAAGGTAAGTGTGTATTGTTTGTGACTTACGTTTGCCCCAAGCAGCTCATATTTACATTTTTTATTTACATCAGTGACCGCACCGAACAGACAACAGCAACAGAAAAACTTTGCGATTAACAATCTCACCCACAACCAATCGATAACAAAAATTTTTACAAATAAACACATTCTCAAATAAAAATTGAGTTCTTTATTGTTATATTTTTTTATTTCATTTGTCATATACAGCTGATCACTGTTAAACGGGGTTGTTTTTGTCTTTAAGCAGTTTAGTAGTATTTTTGCTACTTTTAAAGAAAATTGTAACAAATGCTCAAAATATATGATCTGGCATCTCTGTGATTTGTAAATGCGTAACAAGCCCTATGACGTTACTTATGTTATTAAATAATAATATAAAATTTATTTAAATTCGAATTGATTAAAATTCTATGAAAAAATTTATAAAAACCAAAAATAGCATTGATTTTTTTTCTAAGGAAGGAACTTCAGTAGAATTAAGTTGTTTAGTTAAAAATATTTAAGAATTTGCTTATTTGTATTCTTAATTGCACAAACACATAAAAATCGGTGAGGAATTGTCAGGAATGTGCGTGATTTTCATATATTTTCTAATATATAACCTCTTAAACTCTTAAACACGGAACAGTGACAGTTCTATCAAACTTTGTTTGTGAATTTCGCAAAAACTATTCACACCATATTTTTAAGAATTTGTTATTCAAGTTTTTTGAAGGCAGCTCTTGTTTATCTAGTAATTTTTTATTCTGGACAGTGTCGTGCAAAGAAAATAAAAACCAATAAAATAAAACCAAGGATTTACTTCCACTGAATACGTCTGACATTTTCTTTTTAAAGAGTCCTCAGATTCCTCTTAAAAAATCCTAGATTATAAGGCATGTTTCTTTAAAAAAAACTGAGGATGCTTTGAATTTTCCTAAACAAACACTTTAGAAACCAATGTAATAGATTTAACCTGATAATTTAGCAAAAAGCAGCTCTTTGTGTTTGTATTGATGAAATAAATACATTTATTTTGCATGAAACGATTAATCGCCAATTTTTTCGATTAATATTCGATTAATAACCGATTAATCAATTTAGTTAATTTTTCGAATAATGACCTGATTAACCGGCAGTGTCGAATAATAATAGACACTAATTATAACTATTTAATATTCTTGCGTAAATCGTGGAATAGTACACACTCACGGAAAAAGGTGCTAGCTGGGTTGGTCAATTTTACCTAAATTAATAAACATCCTGAGCAAAATCGGCTCAGTGGTTAAAAAGTTGTGAGTAAATGGAAATGTAGGCGCAAATGATGTACCATGAAATGAGTGCTCTTTATGTTTTATTATTTAATTTTTTGCATATTTTCACTTAAATATTCTTTCCGAATGTGTTTTTTTTTAACATTGCGGTTATATTTGGGTATATAAAAAAGATAATGTATCTTGAAACGCCAAAAACAAATTTTTTAAAAAATAATGCGTTAATACTATTTTATTAGAAGAAATTTGCCAATTTGTAAATCGCATGGGACGGGCCATATGTCATTGAGCGGAACTAGTATTAGTCGGAAGGTGAAATGTCTAGAGAATAAAGCAGGTGGGATAGGACTTCCCATTTCAGCATTTCGAAGTAGGTCTTGACCGGTGTTGCAACATGTGACCGAGCGTTGTCTTGCTCGTGCCTTTTTTTGCATAAAGCATAAGCTTTATTCCATAAATATTCCGCTGTCCGGTCAAAACTCATAAGTTTTTGCTATTTTGATATTAAAATCGTTGTTATCCGGGGTATTGAAAATGAAATTATTTGGGTTATTAAAACTCGTGAAATTCTAGTCATTAGATATCGTAATATTCGAAGTATTAAAACAAAGTTATTCGAGACATCAAAACTCTAAATATTCGGTATGTTGCGTTCTTTAAAGTATTCACATTGTCTGTTCAGTGCTCTGTTATTTATGTTATTGTATTTTTCTTTTGTATATTCTTTTGACACTGTCATTAATTTTTGTATATTTTAATAATCGTAATTCCGAAAATAAAACCCCATCAAATTATTCTATTTTTTTATTAGCCCACATTTTCTGAGAAAATATTTTAAAGAAATAGATAATTTTATAATTTTTTTTTTATTTTATTATTAATAATTATTTAAGACCTTAAAGTTATGTGAATTGTAGAAAATAAATTCGATAATAATTTTTAAAAAGAATTGTGACATCATTGCTACGTTATTACCGTTAATTTTTATAAATCAGATTCCGAGCGTATTGGTATGGTTTAAAATATGTTGAAGTTAATGAGTAAAAATTCTCACTAAAGGTACAGATTCTGGTACGGTCAGTTCACTGTCGTTCCATTGGTTCCATTTCTGGATGTTGATTCATGTTAAATGAAGTAAACATTTCAGGTGCATTTCTGGATGGCTGTTGTAGTTTTGCTAACCGCGCACTGAGACCTGATGGCTGTTGTTTCGTTAACCTTTTCAGACATTAAATAGAACCAGTTGAGATAAAAATCTGAAATTTTCAGTATAAGCTAATTTGAGGGTGCTGATTCCAAATCTGAAGTCAGATTACAGGTAAGTAGTCTCACCTGTCCGCAAGGTGTTGTCCAATATATTGGACAAAATTACTCGGTGGATATATTTCTCCTAAGCAAACTTTCAGACAATACATGTAATTAAATGAGACAAAAGTAATAAACAAATTTATTTTGTATGATATTTAGAAAAGCAATTGCTTTCACGTTTTACACAAAGATAAACATTACATTTTTTGCAAATAATAAATGACTTTTTTGAACAACCGACCATTTTACAGCGACCAGAGTTTGTACTTTTCAAAAATTCTGGTAAGTGGTTGTGACCATCGTGCTGAACTTCTTTAGCAGGAGCACTTTGGTTTGTTCTTTTTCGCTTCAGTGGTTTTTGTAACGGTTCAGTATCAATGGTTGATATGGAGCTTTTTGGTGTTGTTTCTGCCGGACATGTAGAAGTTCGAGATGGTCTGCCTCTACGCGGTGTATCAATGTCATTATCTTTTTTCTGCAATTTTAATAACACATTTGCTACATCAGCTCGAAAATTCAAAGAATCCAAAATATCTTTTTGAGGAACTCCATTCACGTCACATGCTTTTTTATACTCCATCCACGAAGCTGTTAGCGCCAAATCAACAAAATGCATTATTACACGTACGGTCCATTTTGAAGTACGAATGTTGATTCGATAGTACTGTAGCATTTGATCTAGGAGGTCCACTCCACCCATATTTTCATTGTATAAACGAACAACTTCAGGACGACTAACCTCCACGTATTTTGATGTTTTTTTGTCCCATCTCTTCGCCATATCTGATATACCGACTCCTACAAAGTTCGAAGCTAGGTTTACAACTTTGTTGTCAAACCACCTAATCAAAAATTATAAACTCGTTCAGAAATAAATATGAGGATGAAACTTAAAACCTACCTTGTAAAAATCACTTTTCCATTTTCACTACAGCATTCTGAAGCAGAACCTCTTCCACGCTTACTTAATACTTTTTGATCCGGCAAAGGTGGATTGCTAAATCGATTGCTTCTAACAGTTCCTGCTGCATAAATACCTCTGTCCAGCAGAATTTCAAATAATTGAAAAGATGGGAAATAATTATCAAAGTATAACTTATGACCTTTAGATTGCATTGGAATACGCTTTGCTAATTCTAATACGACTGCTGATCCACTTCCTACGGTCTTAACTAATATTTCGTTGAGTGGTGTTGTAGAACCTTGGTAGACAATGAACTCATAGGGCAATCCACTTTTACCGCACAAAAAGAACACTTTGATACCCCATGGACAAGGTTTGCCTTTAATATATTGCAGGCCGGTAAATTTTCCTTTGAATGGAATTATTTGCTCGTCCACGCAAAGATTTTCCTCCAAGGGCAATTGGTGAAGTCGACGACGTACCTGTTCAATTACTGGCCTTATTTTGTACATTCTATCCTGACATTGTTTTGGCCGAACTGAAATATCTGTTACATGAAGATAGTTACGTAATAAAAAAAAACGATTGACCGTCATATTTTCATAGAACATAGGCATTCCCCAACGCTTATCAAAGTACATACGCACTCGAGGAAACTTTAAACAACTCATCATAATATGAAGACCAAAGAATATACGCATTTCATCAGCGTTGGATTGTTTAAAAGACGACTTGCCTTGCTGTACGGCATATAAATTTGTGTAATATGCGGCGTTTTCAAAAAATTCATCATCGAAATATTTTTGGAAATGTTGAAATGGAGTTTCTAAAATAATGTTATCATTTGGCGGAACAAATGCGACAAGTTCTTCATTTCGTAAGAGCCTATTTTTCCATACAATATTCTTTTTTTTAGTGAATTGGATTTTGGTGCTTTCAGAAATTTCGAAAGAGTTTTGTGGTACTAAATCCACCAAGTGGGTCAGTTCAATTCCCAGAGCCGTAAATTCAGTTTCCGAAAGAGTGGGCACCTCAATTTCTTCTAAGACTTCGTCATCTTCAAATTCTTCCGGCAATGTTTCATGGTCTTCAACTTGACCCACTTTATCAGGCAACTTACTAAGAGGAAACTGATGGTCAACCTCATCATCTTCTCCTGCATCGCTTACGTCAGAAGATTCTTCTAACAGTTTTAAGATATCTTCTTCACTTAGTAGTCGTTTTGAAGTCATTTCATAAAAAAACACCAGTATTGGCAAAAAATAAATGTCGCAAATTCCAAAAACTGCAACCACAAAGTAAATTTGTCCAATATAAGGGACGTGTATTAAAATGCTTCTAAAGACTTTATTTTTATTAAATTAAATGGAATAAACATACTAATAGCTTAAAAACTAATTAAGTAATACTTACAAATTTTTTTCAAAGCGTAAAATAACGTTATTTTCCTTTTAAACTAACACTGAATATACCAAATCGCACAATAGCAAAATTACTTTTGAAAACCACTTAGTTTTACAAGAATTAATTAAAAATAACACTTCTAAAACACGTGCGTGTAAAGTTTAACAAACACACTTTTTATAACGGTAAATACCTTAAAAATCGGTTTATGTATGTCAAAGCTACATTACTTCAAAGAGAAAAAAAACAAATGTCCAATATATTGGACAAAATGTCTGAAAGGGTTAAAGGCACAGTACTAGCAGATGTTTGTGGCATGACATCTTTTGAAGTTTGTTGTTGTTGTTGTTGATTATTTTGAATTAAATTTAATCTATGTTGAAGAACTTGTTCTGTTGCTGTTTTTGCGATGATTTAATACCAGATTTTTGAGTATCCATAGTATAATTTTGTGACATCTTTGCCGGTTTTGAGGCACCAAGTATTGGTCTTAGTCCTCCTTATCTACTTTTACCAATATATTGATTTAGTTGCGAATTTGATCATTTTTGTTGTTGGGGTTTTAGATTTTTCTTTAAATTTAATCTTTCAGGCAAATCTTTAGATTTTTCTTTGTAACGATTGTAAATATTGTTGGTGTGGTTGCGATTTTATAAGTTATTTCCAAAAAATATTTATAAAATTTATTTTTTTAGCGAACTGTTTAAAAAATATCAGAAATATCAGAGCAGAAATGAATTAATCTCTTCCATTTTGTTTTGAGTTTCACAATGAAATAATTTTTCGAATCTGCCGCTTTATATAGTGAATACAAGAGCCTTTTGTCAGTTTTTAGGCAGATGCCTAACAACTGCATATGCAGAAATTCAAAATCATCGAACCAACCTTAACGTTAAGCAATTTTTTTATCCCCTATAATAAAGTAATAAAGTAAAAAATGTACCTGAATTAAAAAATAAAAATATTTTAACCTTTTTAACTTATGCAATTAGGGATTTTATTTTTTATGGCACTAGCGGCCAAAGTCCGCTACGTTGTTAGCTTAGCGTAGGGTTGCCGTAATGGATTCACTTTTCGTCAGTCACAATGCGATGAAAAAACCCTTTAATTTTTTGGCGTTCGAGGAGCTGTTTTTGCACAAGCATAAAATCGCCTTGCGGCATTTTGAATCAAACCCATTGCTTTTAGAAATTATACCAAGTTGTCTACAGCGGCAAAAGTCGTCGTGTAGCCGTGTAGCTGTGTTGGTGTCAAAATAATCGTTTTCATATAAACGTGTGTATTTTATTTTTGACAGGCTGTAGTCATGTAGCTGCAGTCGTCTATGTGTGTAAGAATACAAAATACTTTAAAATAATTTTTCTGGAAGTATGTGCAAAATCTATATTGAGTAGTGTTATAAATAAAAAATTAAATATTACCAAAATAAAATAGTTTTATACATTACATAAATAAATACAAGTTAAACAACTATCACTTAATCAAGACAATTTAAATAAATAAATAATTTACATGTCTTAACAAAACCAAACAAACTTAAAGATGAATATTTTTGCAATCAGACTTAAATCAATCACAATAAAGACTTTAATACTACAAAAGAAAGTGTAAATTGGTCTAGATGATGAAAAGCTATTTAAATATGTACGAGGTAATGTTTAAGAACAGCAAGCTTTTTAAATTAAATTTTCTTTTTTGAAAATGGTTTTAAAACAAAGTATACATTTGTGTTAACTACGGTCGGTGAAAAGCGAAAGAGAAACCCTATAATAATTTAATATATTTTAATTTCGTCTAACTCAGGTGAGAATGTGATCTTACATGAACATAAATGAGTATACATGTGCTCGTATATGATCATATATTGATATAGCTGATATATTTTGTATGACTATATATGTTCAGATCTGAAATTTAAGATTATATGATCATATATGGACAGATATAATAATATAAAAAACAATATATAGATGAATATTTGCCATGAATACCCGAGTAAAAAAATGATCTGGCGCAATATAAAATTTTATCAAATTTGATATTCTTTAATTCACTCACAGTATTATTTCGTTTAAAATAATCTAAAATATGTACATATTAAATTAATCGAAAATGCAATCAAAAAAGGACTACTGATTTTTCATTATATTCAGTCCATTTTGTTGTTTATATTCAGTCATTGTTTAATAATCGTTAACAGTAGTAAAAGCAATCGAAAGTTGTTTAAAATTACTATCAATTTTTAACTGACAAAACGTAGAAAATATGATTTTTGTGGTTTGCTTTTCAAACTGATTTTTTTTTATTTGTATGTAATTTTACAAAACACAACACACAGTTATGTATATATTATATGTGTGTATCTTTATTTAAATAATTTCTTGTAATTTTTATTGAAATAATTTTGTATGTATATAAACAAACTATTTTGGTAAAAAACAAAATAAATTATATGAATTAATGTAAATTTTGTATATTCTACGATCTATGTGTTTTAATTATATATTTTTAATTTTATCGGGCTCGAGATCATAATTTAATGTTACTAATGAATAGTAAACACTATTTTTTCTTTATTAAATGGAAAAAATTTTAAGGCACAGCGGTAGACCCGAGCGACCAGGTCATATTCAGCCTCCTTATGAACCGCCCAACCCACAAATAATTCATGGTATTAAACAGGCTTATATATCATACACTCTAAGGAAAATGATTATGCGAAATTCCCTTTTTCAGATAATGAATGATTACCCGTACAAATAAGCTTTTTCCATCTATTTATAGAAATACCCTTTGGCAACCATCTTCGTTTTTCGAAGCACAAATTGACAGGGTTGCCATTCCAAATGTTAATAATTCCATTTCTGGGAACGAATTGGGAATCTGGCATACTAATATTTTTTCTTTCACAAAATATTTGAGTGTTGTTTTTTATATTAAATTATAAATTACATCGTGTCCTATGTTTTTGTTTGTAAATTTTGTATATTCTTCGATCTATTTGTTTTAATATATATAATATTTAATTTTATTTTTAGAATTAAAAACATTAAAATTTTACATTTAACAGAAAATATCAACACCTACTGAATGTCTGTATATTTTTATAGTTTGTTTTTAGAATGATTCAAATAGTTATAAAATATATTACTATGAACTTAAATTCAGGCTTCATTAAAAACAAACCCTACGTATTACTTTTTAAATAAAGTACAGTCGATAATGGAAAATATATTGTGAGTGTATCTGCTGTAATATCTAGCTGATCTAAATTGATCCGAAAAATAGCACATTATATTAGATCTAGCAATATATTTGGGGATTATGTTAGATCTTAATTAATCCGCAAAATGGCAGATCAATTTAGATCCAGCAGCAGTGGATTTAAAATAATTGACATGGAACCACATACATATAATTATATCTTATATGATATCAAAAATTCTCTAAATATGCAACTATATAAAAGAATATCTCGAACGTACCAAGTGTAGCACTATAACCATTTTACCAGAGGAAAGAAGATTGGAAGAATATGGAACAAACATTTTTAACAAAACTACATTTTAAGATATTCAAAGCAAAAAAAGTAAAACAGATGCAAAAAATTTAAAAAAAAGTTGTTGAAATAACATGTATTGAGTTAATATGATGGGAATAAATGTATGAATATCGAAGTAGTGTAGATTATAATTTTAAACAGGTAAAAGATAAGATGTACACAATGTTTATTACACATACAATGAAGTATGTATTCATATATGTATGTAAATATCCACACCAGATTTGGAACATAAAGTATATTAGCACAATATTCAGCAGCTGTTAACAATCTGCTACGAATTTTGTATTTTTGCTTAAATATTTTTTGAGAAAAGCGTTTGTTCTTTTTCTTGACCTCAACCATATTTGAGGTCCTTCATCTTTATCATCTTTCGTTATTCCTCCATCTAGTAGGAAGATTATCCCTAATGTTGCTTTACTTAAAAAAAAAACTTAGAATCTGAAAAAATATTTGTAAAATGTTCTGTCCTGTCAATCCTTATTCTAATAAAATATCATCTATTTCTTGCTTAAACTTTAGTATCATTTCAAAATGCCACTTTTCCATTCCTGATCCACTAATAAAGAATATGTATGTAGAAGTAGTGTCGAGTGTAGTGGTATAATAATTGAAATTCAGTTTGCATATGTAATCAATGCTTATGTTTGTTCTTTGGATGGATGGATAGATAGATGGCTAGCAGTTTGATTGCAAGTTGCAAGATACAACTGCTACTAACAACAAACACAACTACGTACTACAGCAAAATTATGCAGAAGAAAACAAATTTCAATTTTAGATGTTAAGAAAATCTTCTAACATAAAATTTTGTGAAGCGTATTCAAAAACAGACAAATTTAACTGAAGAAAATTTTTACTTCAACATGACAAGGTGTTTGTGTGCAAATACAGAATAGTTATATCGTGTGTGTGTGTGTCTGTGTGTGTGTGTTAGTGTTTATACTAAAATTGCATAAATTTATGCTTATGCATGCATCCATGTGTCGAAGATAATTTCTGTATAACTTTATAAGTTGTGTATAATGGTTGCATTGTGTATACATAGAGAGAATTTCATTGGACGAAAAATAATTAATGAAAATTTTCCCTAAACTACTGAAGTTTTTTTTTCACAAAGTAAGTGAAAATGTTCTTAATTTTTAGTCGATCATCGAAAATTTTTGAGTTGTGAGTTAATAAGAGATATTTACAATAAGCACCAAGAATGTTGATAAAGGTCGTAGCTAACTAGAAAATCTATTCCATTCTGTTAGCGCCTAAATAACTTTTTTTTTTGTGTATTCTTCATTATTACTAAACAAAACTAAGAAAAAGTTTTTCATTTAAAAACAAATTTTCTATGATATAGACCCAGACCCAAAATATGTTTTCATATTAAAAAAAGATCAACTATAAAATTAAATTTCGTTATTAAATTTTTTTAACCAAAAGTTAATAATCTGTATGAAATTATTTTTTTATTAAAATTGTTCATTGAGATAATCAAACTTTTATTAAATAAAATTGAACTTTTCAAAAAACGTTATGTAAAACTGCGTTAAATTAATGAAAACTTTAAATGGACAAGTTCCGATGAAACATTATTTATATTATGGCTAAATTTATTAATATCATGTAGATAATTCTCTCAGTGTAGACAGACATTCACAAGATGGGCATGATTTAAGTACCTACATAGTAAGTTTTTGGCAAAAACACATTTAAGTCAATTTCATCAGTTTTTGATCATTAATAGTGTAAATATTAAGAGAATTTACAAACTTAATTTAACATTTAAATTTTAAATACATTTAAGGGGGATAACCTGAATTAGAACCTTAAACCCAATTAAATTTTATCTTTTTTCATAAATCATTGGTACTTTTCAAAAAAGAAAAAAAAACTTTCATTTTGTTTATAATTTGTCACAATTATTATTTCCTGAAGATGCTACACAAAGAAAAAATAAATTAGTTATCATAATAAAACAACAATATTTCAAATATTTCCAAATTTACAGCCTTTTTAACTCACAAACATAAGTAAGATTGTATGAGTTTTTTAAGTTTCAATAGGATTTTGCTTAAATCTTTCTATCCAAAAATAGCTTCACTGCTTACACGATTAAGGGCCCTATTTTGATCCAAATTAAAAGTCTTGGTATAAATTAGCAATAAAAATGAAGTTAACTTTCGTAAAACGTCCTCCAGAAGGACCAAAAAGACTTTTGGGTAATTATGAGAGACATTAAAATTATTATTTATAAGACTTTAAAGTTGAAAATACATACAGAGTTGTTTTAATATTTTTTTTTTTTTTATAAATTAAAGGCGTCAAATCCAATTTTCCAAATTTGGCATATATCCATGAAAAATATCAGATCAACGTTAATTACCCGTTGAAGATGTTTGAGAAAATACTTAACTGTATTGGCAAGCATACTAAATTAAAATTTTTGGTGGAACGGCAAAGTCACTTGTTCAATATTTTCATGTAGCTCATAATATTTTTAACTTTTTCTGATATATTCATTATTTTTTTTTAATTTGATGTATTTTAATCACCCTTATATTTTATAAAATAATTTTAACTTTACGGGCAGCTTAAAAAAATGACGACTAAGTTAGGTAACATTTTTCAAAATTCTGATTATACGCTTAAAAAAATTTGTAAGTTAAAATAACTAAAAATATCATTTAAAAGAAATGATATTTCATTTAAAAACCGGTCTACTTAATTTTCATTTAATTTAAATGTCATTTGTTATTTATTTTTGAATGTTAATTAATCAACTGACACATCCGTAAGAAACAAATGATATTATCAGTTAAAATAAATGTCAAAATTTTACCTAACAATCCTTAAAAAATAAATGTTTTTCATTTGTTTTAAATTATTTCCGTTTTTGTATTTTTTTTTTTTTAATATACTCGTACAATACAAAATGTATGTATGCATATAAAGCTTTAAATACTTTTTGTGTGAATGTGTTTGTGTATGTATGTGTTTTTATGAATTTCTTGTAATTTGTATTGAAAAATTTTGTATATATAAATACAACGAATTTATATAAAAAAACAAATTGAAATTTTTTGAATATTTTTTTTTTGAATCAGACAGCAAAAAAAATTTTAATTTAATAACTGTTACGGACACAAATTAACCATAAGTTTCCGTTTTGTGGGTAAATTTTTATTAAGTTTCAAACAATAGAAAAAATGGTAAATGATAGTAAATTATATTGAAAAATAAATATTTCTTTGAAAAATAAATGTATGTTCCTTTATTTTTAAATGGAACGAAAAACTTTTTTATTAAACTACAAACAGTTAACTACATAATATTCTGAGTGTACAGATCAAATTTGATATAAAACAAAAACTGTAAACTAAAAATATAAAAATAAAAAAAAATAATCATGTTTTGATCGGATAATTCTTAAAATTTTTAAACGGCTCAAATGGCTAAGATCTGATACCAAATCTGGGCAAAGATATTACAGAATGTATCATATATTTTTAGATATAAATATATTAGGTACCAAATGTCTTCCTGTATGACCATATCCGCTCATATCTGAACCCAATATTTCGGATTCCTTGAACTATGGACACATCTGGAACCATATCTGATCATGTATCTTATTATGTATGATCACATCTGGAAAAGTGTATTAACTTGCACAGAAATTTTGCAATTAATCCACTTATTACTAGATTAACTTTCCACCGGTGTAAAAATGTTTAAATCTGATCAGATCTGCCATAATCTAATTAGATATAATTGAATCTAGTTATATATTTTGCCAGATCAGATCAGATCTAGTGATAAATCTGTTCATATCTAAAGAGTTTATATAAACAAAGAAAACAGATTCATCTTTACAACCGAATTTCTTGCCAACTGAATATTTTGCTGCAAGCAAGCCAATTATTTAGTTGTTCCAACCAAATATTTTCCTGATACAATGGAAATATTTCGTTTGAACCGAAATTCTGTTGCATTAACCGATTTTCGGTTGCGAAAAGCAAATATATCGGTGGATATAACCAAACCATTCCGTTAGCAAGGAAGTCGCTTGATACAATGAATCTGTATTCATAAGAGACACAGTTTTTTATACTTCTGTCTTTTTATGCTTTTAAGAAAAATGTTGCCAAAAAGTTAAAAACTTGTATTTTTGCTTTTCCATCAAAATCTTTAAAATGCGTTTCTTACGACAAGATCTCTGTTATGCAAATTTAGATAAAAATTTTCCAAAAAAAAAAATTTTTAAAAATTTTTCCACCTAAAAACACTAATACCAAAATTTTCAATTGCTCGTATGGAACTAAAGATCCCCCCTTAAAATTTATTTTGCTTTTTTTTCCATTTAAGAGGATTAATACGTTTCATCTGAGTGCTTGTACTTTAATCAATTTATCTAAACACCGAAACACAGTAATGGTATCTCAATATTTTCACTGGGTTATTTCTTTTTTACTGTTTATTATAGTTAAATCATTACTTTATTTTAATATCAATTTTCGTTTTTATCTTTAAGTAGATATTCTAATATTTCCTTTTGACATTTCCTTATTATGGTTACTCTTACAAAATACTTTTATTCATTCATACACACCATCACAATCATATCGTGACAATATGTTTAACATTTTCATTTTATATTTACTCTCTGATAAGGTTTTGTGTGGTTAAGGGAAGAAGTAATTTCTTGATTTAGCACAAACTTTATCATAAATTTGCATACATTTGTACATAAAATTGCTTTCTCCTTTACCTAATATATTAACTTGAATATTAGGCCAATATTCTTGTTACTATAGTTATCGTTGTTGTTGGTAATATGATCCAATGAGCTTCAATTTCCCTGTGGTGTTAAACACAAAACGCTTTATTTTTTTATATTTATTCCATGTAGTTACTGTAAATGTTAGCACAACATATAATTGTAAGAATGTATTAGTATGTTTTCATTTCAGTATCCCAGAGTGAATGTAAAAAGGGAATCTAAGAAAAATAAAAACCATGAACTATAACTCCTAAGGAATATGTAGACAAAACAGTTACAAACACTACCTTAAGGTTAAGATTACAAGGTAATTTGATTCAATTCCTTTGATAGCTAGCTGCCTTGGCTGACTTTACCGGCTTACACCATGATACATATTTAGCCAGACAAAATGTAGTATACACGAGAAGTTTTTATGAATGAATTATATATTCGTTGTGTCAGGAAATGTTGGCAAACGATGTCAACAAAGTGATAAGAATATTGCTATTTTGTTATTGTTGTTATTTCTAAGATATACAAAGATAAAGGTGTAATACATTGAAATACGATTTATTTTACTTTGAAATATATTAAGTTTAAGGTAAATAAAATTTTAAGATAAAAAAGCAGTTAATTTAAAATGAATAAATTAAACAATATAAATACATTGAGATGATACTATTTAAATTACCCAATCAAACTTTGGTAATGGCTACGATATGCATTAGCTTTTAATGATAACTGATTACTTTCTGTATTATTTGAACACACGAGGTACATAATAATTTACCCATTTCTGCTTAATAATAAAAATATATTGAATTTCCATTTTTAGATCTATTACTTTGTGTTTTTTTATCAAGAAGGGTGGAGGGGGTTCATATTCATCGATTTAAATAATTATTGCAATTGAATTGAAAAAATATTATTATTTTATTTTTATTAACGAAATTTAACTTCAAAATTCATCACAATTTTTAAATTTCTAATAATAGTTAGTGAGTTTTTGTTCTTTATTTTATTTATTGTGTGGTCTCAGAGTTTTCTTTTAATTTTATTAATTTTGGTTGCAACACTTGTATTCTTCGGTAACACTATTGGTCTAATAAGTTAATTTCGTTAATATTGCAGTAAATAAGATATAAAAAATCTTAATTTGAATTTTCATTCAATATGGTCATCTTGTTATTTCCCATTCATTTAAAAACCATTACCTCAAACATTTACATACTTACTTAAAAACAAACCACTAAAAAGTATTAAAATCATTTAAAAGCCCATACACCAGGTCAAGGTTGAGGTTTCCCTTTTTGCACCTCCCTGTATGGATGTCTGAAAATTCCGTCATTCCATTTACAGAAATTCACATGCTCTAACTCTAGCGAAAATGTATTTCAGGTTTCCAACCAAATATGTTTATAAAAACAATGAAGGGCAAAACTTTTCCCCATTTTACCGTTTTTACCTTTTCCCATAAGGATTTCCGAAAGGAATCTATACGCAAAATATCAACATACTTTTTCTAGCGGTGTTGGCAGGCCATAACTTTCCCCTGTTTCAAAAAATCCGTATAAGCCGATGTCTATGCATTTATACCAAACTTCCTAGCTCTAGCGGTTTGAGCTGGCCATTAAGAGGGAGTCTTTAGGCCCTTTGAACTATGAGTTAGCCCATACTGCATTTCACATACATTGCAATTTTCATGCTTAACGGAAAAGGGGCTTGGGAAGGCTGTAAATGGAGGACTTTTCCCCTTTTTACCCTTCGCCGTAAGAATTTTCAAAAATATCGTCTGAGCGGATGTCTTCTCCTATATTCCAAATTTCAACTTCCTTCTGCCAGCAGTTTTCGTAGACCATCAAGGGGGAGAATTTTCGACCTTTTAGCTCCTGCCTATACGATTTCTGTCTTAGATGATGTCTACGCCGGAAGAAAAAACCTTCACACCAAATTTCAACTGCCCAACTCCTGCGGTTTAGGCAGCCCAATAAGGAGGAGACTTTTCCCCCTTTGAATTCGATTATTGCTAAGTCTTTGGCAAAGATTTCAAAGTGTACCTTATCGCAGAGTTAGTCCACACACTTGAGAAGGCATATTTCAAATTGCAATTTTCTAGCCAAAGGGGTTTGTGCAGAGAGAGATTTTCCCTTTTTTCCCACTTTATAAGAATTTCCGAAAATCCCGCCTTAGTAGACGTCTACGCTGTAGCGGAAAACTACCAAATATCAGCTTCCTAGCTCCGGCGGTTTGGCTTGGCTGATGTTCAATGAATGAGTCAGTCAGTCAGTAACATTATTCCTCTAGAGATTGTATTTGAGCACGTTTTTTCGTCTCCTGTAAACTTTTTAAATAGATTTAATTTCCTTATTTGAGCCAGACATTCAATTATTAATTAACTTCGCATATGAAAAGTCAAGTAAAAGTCTTCTCTAAAAAAAAAAATAATAAGCAAGGAGGTTGAAAGCTTGTTATAAATGAATCAGGGTAGTTTACCGTTATCGCTAAAATATCGTTTCCGATAGCTTTAAAAATAATTACAATACAAATACATACCGATACAGTTGTTTGTTTGGATATTTACCGGTATTTATTAATTTATATAAAAATGTCAATTATGTTATTTCTGAGGCTAAAATTGAGTTACTTAGTTAGAATTTTTATAATATAAAAATTGTACTAACTAAAACTATCATAGTATTAAATTTGCAGCTTATAGACTGTGTGTTTTAAGACTTAAAATGAAAAATATACTCTAACACTCAGAATATTATGTACTTTACTGTTTGTAGTTTAATTTAAAAGTTTTTCGTTTCATTTGCACACACACATTTATTTCAGAAAGAAAAGTCTTTTTTAACTTTTCTATACATTTTTTCAATATGACTTACTGCCATTTACCGATTTTTTCAGTTTCTTTTATTTTTTCGTTTGCTTGAAATTTATTTATTATTTGTGTCCAGTTACTATGTACATATTTAAATTTTGTTTGCTGACAGTTAAAAAAAAATAGTCAAAAATTCCAATTTGTTATTTATTTAAATTGTTGTTTTATGATATATACAAAATTATTTCAATACAAATTAAAAGAACTTCATAAATACGCATACATGCACAAACACATTCACAAAAAATGTGTCTATAGACATATATACAATCCTTTTTGTAGATTAAAAAAAAAAACAAAAATACAAAAAACGGAATAAATTTCATATAAATTAATAAATGAGTTACTTTTTACGGAATAAGTATGTAAAATTATTTTTAATATATTGGGTATACAAGTTAATAATGTCGATTTGAACAACAGATGGCATAACTATCACATATCAGAAATTAGCTTGATTCATTCTTTACCTCAAAACCGGAGCAATTCTGTTGGTGCGGATTCCATATGCTGCCAGAAAAATGGGAAAAGTAGTGGCTAACGATGGACAATACTTTGAATAATGTATAAATTCATTTTGTTTTTATAATAATAAAAAAGCATTTTTCAAGCAAAAAAATCGACATAATTAATAATCATTTAGTTTTACTGATGTGCCAGTTGTTTAAATAACATTTAAAAAATAAATAACTCAAATCATTTGATTTAAACGAAAAGTAAGTAGACCCGGTTTTTAAATGAAATATTTTTTTTTTTACCAAATTTCCGTATATTTTTGTAGTAATCTGTAATTCCGTTTAAAAACAGTGGCTCGTAATCACAGTCCCGCACTAAAGTGGCCTTTTTTTTAAAATAACTTTAAACTAAAGACTTGTTATTATCTACTTTGCTATTATAGTCAGAATTAAAGTCAGTTTTAAGTTGAACCGGCTTTAAATGGGTATTACATCATATGTACACTCAGAATATTATGTAGTTAACTGTTTGTAGTTTAATAAAAAAGTTTTCCGTTCCATTTAAAAATAAAGGAAGATACATTTATTTTTCAAAGAAATATCTATATTAACTTTTATATACATTTATTCGAAATAATTTACTATCATTTACCGATTTTTTTCAGTTTCATTTATTTTTTTCATTTGTTTGAAATTTAATAAAACTTTACCCACAAAACGGAAACTTGTGGTTTATTTGTGTCCGTAACAGTTATTACAAATTTAAATTTTGTTTGCTGTCTGTTTCAAAAAAAATATTCAAAAAATGTCAATTTGTTTTTTTATTTAAATTGGTTGTATATATACAAAATTTTTCAATACAATTTACAAGAACTTCATAAACACACATACATACACAAATACATTCACACAAAAAGTGTTTATAGCTTCATATGCATACATTTTGTATTGTACGAGTATATTAAAAAAAAAACAAAAAATACAAAAACGGAAATAATTTCAAATAAATGAAAAAATCATTTATTTTTTAAGGATTGGTGGGTAAAATTTCGACATTTATTTTAACTGATTATATCATTTGTTTCTTACGGATGTGTCAGTTGATTAATCAACATTTAAAAATAAATAATAAATGGCATTTAATTTAAATGAAAATTAAGTAGACCGGTTTTTAAATGAAATATCATTTCTTTTAAAGGATATTTTCAGTTATTTTAACTTACAAACTTTTTTAAGTGTACCAAATGCCCGCATACATTTTGTACTAAAAATGAAGCAGGTGTCAATATTAATCAGCTGATTTTTTATTTGCCGAAAAAAATAAAAAGTGTGTAAATAAAAGATTTGCAATTGCAAAATGTAAAAAGGAAAATACTTTATAAAAAAGGATTGAAAATATAAAAATTTATTAACTTAATAAATGTTATGAAAAATATCGTATTTATTGATATAATTTTCCTTTTAATAATTTGCAATTCATACATTTTTTTTTCACAAAAATTTTCTTGGCGGAAAACAGCTGTTGTGTGTGGTTAAATTGGATAGAGTCAACTTCAGCTAGTTTTAATTTAAAAGCGGACTTTAGCGATTAAAGTATACTTTTACTTGACTATAGTATGCCTAAAGTATACTTTCAAGAAAAGTCGACTTTAGAACTCTTAAAGTATACTTTATTTTAACTATGATTATGCGCCAGAATATTCGTTTCAATAAGAGTATACGATTACCGAAACAATCTAATATACCATTAACTTGATCGGTTTCGGATTCGCTTCGGTTATTAATAAGCCATTGGAGTGCTAACCCTGATGAACTTTTTCTTATTAGAGAGTTAGGAGAGTATATCAAATATATTCTTACATAATTATTTTTTATAATTCTAACAATATAAATTTTTGAGGTGCTTTTGTTTAAAGCTCCATTAATGAATTTACCTTTAAAAAGACACTTCTGCAAAGCATAACATAATTGTTTTATATTAAAAAATTTTTAGCAACGATACAATCTTAGAACGTATAAGTTATATGAAACATATTTTTAATTATAACTCATACGTACTGATGCTCCCTCTTCCAGTATGCGTACGTACACACAATAAAACAAATGTTTGCCAACAAGTTGGGTAAAATAGCTCGATCATAGAGGAAGAATAGTATAGAGGATGCAACGCCGACAGCGGCCAAACAAAATTTTATACAGAATACAAAGGTTCGGAAACTTTGAGAAAGCAGGGGAAAATTGAGCAAATTTCCCTGATTTCTGCAAAAATTTGAGTAAAGTTCCCTGGTTTTAAACCTTTTTTTCAAACCCAATTGGGAAATCTGCTAAAAACTAATTGGATTTGCAAAGCAATTCAATTGGAATCGCAAAAAAAACAATTTGAAAAGATGCTGAACCTCTGTAATTTACCCATATAAAACCAAGAGAACGTTTTTTACTACGTGAGCGGCATCGTCATGGTGAGGCTCGATGCATGATTCCGGTAAAAATTATATAAGTTTTAATATTTTCAAGCCCAAATTTTGCGAAATTTAACCATGGAAAATGTAAAAAGTACTGTAGTTTACAAAAAAAGGTATAGAACTATTTTATAGGCAAAAATTTTTTTGTACACTTAAAAAAGTTTGTAAGTTAAAATAACTGAAAATATCATTTAAAAGAAATGATATTTCATTTAAAAACCGGTCTACTTAATTTTCATTTAAATTAAATGCCATTTGTTATTTATTTTTAAATGTAAGAAACAACTGATATAATCAGTTAAAATAAATGTCAAAATTTTAACCACCAATCCTTAAAAAATTAATTTTTTTTTCATTTATTTGAAATTATTTACGTTTTTGTATTTTTTGTTTTTTTTTTTTTAATATACTCGTACAATACAAAATGTATGTATGCATATGAAGCTATAAACACTTTTTGTGTGAATGTATTTGTGTATGTATGTGTGTTTATGAAGTTCTTGTAATTTGTATTGAAAAATTTTGTATATATACAAACAATTTAAATAAAAAAACAAATTGAAATTTTTTGAATATTTTTTTTTTGAAACAGACAGCAAACAAAATTTAAATTTGTAATAACTGTTACGGACACAAATAAACCACAAGTTTCCGTTTTGTGGGTAAATTTTTATTAAATTTGAAACAAATGAAAAAAATAAATGAAACTGAAAATAATCGGTAAATGATAGTAAATTATTTCGAATAAATGTATAAAAAAGTTAATATAGATATTTCTTTGAAAAATAAATGTATCTTCCATTATTTTTAAATGGAACGGGAAACTTTTTTATTAAACTACAAACAGTTAACTATATAATTCTGAGTGTATGTAAAAAAATAAAAATGCACACAGAAAAAAGTTTCATTTGTGTCCACCGAAATTGTTGCTAATTGTTTAAAGTAGTTCAGATATAAATCTTAATTTTAAATTATATTTATTGTGGTGAAATATTTCCATTGTCAAAATTTCCAATGTCTTATTTAATATTTTATTCCAGATAAATATTATTACGTTCGTCAAAGTATTATCTGAGATAAAATTGACTTTTACGATACTGAACCAGTGTATTTAAATTCATATCCAGTTGGAAATGTCTTAAAAATGTCCCTATTGATCCACTCCCATACAAAATACCTATAGACAAAATACCTATAGAAGTTATCTTGTCATTGACATTTCCAGCATGGGTTAAAAAGTTGTAATGACCCCTAGATAACTGAAAAATTTTTTGTATTTTTCGTATCCTACACTCAAATTATTTTTACAGTATCTTATTGTATTTTATTTAGAAAATTATCCGCACATTTCTTTTAAAATTACTATAAATACTTAAATTACAAATATATTTTTAAGCTGTATTTGACAAACATTTAGATTTTCGGTTGCAGATAATACTTCCATTTAAAATATTTTAAATAACTTGTTAGTTTAATTTATCTTCACTTAACTAAGAATAAGTTTTCAAATCTTAAAACTAAAACTTAATATTAAGTCCAGCCAGTGCCAGATGAAAATTTAATTTTCTCATAAATGTATATTGGTGGATATGTTGAGAAAGATGTTTTTATTTTTATAGTTAATGTGTAAAAATAAACAAAGTAAATTATTATTTTGTTTGTAGTGAATTGTTGACAGTTTAAGCCGAAATAATGAAAATATCATTACTGTTAAGGGAAAAGAACACTTGTTTTAACATATATGTAGTTAGTTTGCATACGGGTTATGCCCGTTATGTCATTAGCGTGGAAACAATGATGCCAGGAAACACTTTTTATGTTTCAGAGTGCACATATTTTTAATTTCAAGTTCCTAGGCAAAAGGTTGGCTTTTCCCATCCTCGCATAAATTTTCAAGAAATCAGTTGTTTTGCCCCTAATCCACGACACAGGAAAGTCAAATATCAGCCTTCTAGCGAAATGGGTTTGTGCAGGCCGTTTAGAAGGATATTTCCCCCATTTGTCCCTCCCCGTATAAATTTCCAAAAATTCCGTCTTACCAGTTAGAGTACTGGCTAAATATAGTAAACAGAAAGGGGTTTGGGCATGCCGTCAAGCGGAAAAGTTTTCCTATCCGGGTACAAAGATAAAAGTGTCACAAAATTTCAAGTAATTAAAAATATTTGTTAAAATTAACATTCGGTTTCTAAAATTATTTGTTTGAAATGATTGTATATTGTTATTTTTCATATAAAAATTCTTTGAAAATGAAAATTAAAGTTACAAAAATAACAAAAAGTTTTTTGTATTCACAAATTCCATTGTTGGTGCCTTTTAAAAAAATATTTTTTTTTGTATTTACAAAAATATTCTATGAATGATGTTTAATATTATATACAGTATTTTGTAATTGATTTGTGTGGAGGATTTTAAACAAATTCCTTCTTATCTGATGTCTACACCGAAGGGGAAACCTTCATTTCATATTTCAACTTCCTAGTTCCAGCAGTTCAGTCAGGCCGTTAAGGCAAGACTTCCGTTTAGACCAAATTTCAACTTCCTAGCTCCAGCGGTATAGGCAGGCCGTAAGGGGGTGGCTTTTTTTCCTATTTGGCCCTTCCCGTATGAGTTTTCAAGACTTCCGCAGGATTTTCTAAAAATTCCCTCTTATCTGATGTCTACGTCGGATACCAAATTTCAACTTCCTAGCTCCAGAAGCATGGGCCGGTAAAGTGGTAGACGGTTCCCTGTAAACACTTTTTTTTTAATTGAATTTGCACCAGCTAATGAATTTGTTATATCGATTAATTTTTTTTTTTTTTTGTAAAAATTTATATTATATAATATCACATTATTGATATGAAGTGATTATAATTTATTTATAGATTCATACAATAAGTTATGACGCTTTTATTAATATATTAAGCATATTTTTGAATAAACATTTTTTTTTGCTTAGGGATTTGAGATGCAATTTTTCAATTTAAATAACTATAATAAAAGTTATTATAAATTAATCAAAGTAATATGACTCTTATATGTTGTCAACACACAGAAAAAAATATCACAAAATTTTAAGTAATTAAAAATATTTGTTAATTTTAAAATTGTTAATTTTGTAAATTGTTATTTTTCATACAAAAATTCTTTGAAAATAAAATTTTAAAAATAACAAAAAGTTTTTTGTATTTACAAATTCCATTGTTGGTGCCTTTTTAACAATTTTTTTATTTGTATTTACAAAAATATTCTATGAAAGATGTTCAATATTACCAACAGAATTTTGTAATTCTCTTCTCTGTAGGGTTTGTTGTAAACTAGAATTTTTTACACCAAGTTCATTATCAATTAATAATTTAATTGATATGATTGAACTTTTAAATGATAATAAACAAAATCAAAAAAAAAAAAATAAATAATTGAAATATCTTGGCAATATTTTTTTCTCTCATGTAACAAATAATTATATAAAGTAATACATACCGAATATATATATAATATATTATAAGATAAAGCCAGATATGATTATACAAAAACTTTTCCAATCGGGATTCAAAAGCATTTTCTAAGACAAAAATTATTAAAATTGAATTGATAATATTGAAAACGTTAAAAAATCAACAATAATTAATGCATACTTTTGGGTTTTTAAATGCATATTTTATTTACACAAATCACGATTATTAATGCATGAATTTCTTTGCCCTTATAATTATTCATTGTAATGAGCGTTGTGAAAAAACAAATAAATAAAAAGGGAATTTAATAAAGTAGTTTTTATTTTATAGTCGCTGTTTAAAATTTATATGTATGAAATGTATTTTAATCTGGTTTAAGATCATGGAACATATTTCTGTGTATGCTCCATGATTACTAAGGGTGGGTGCGAACTCGCTAAATAAAATCTAAACTATATTCAAGCCCTGTGCGAAGTGGCTTAATAAATTCTAAGCTAAATACAAATGATCAAATGGTTTAGAATTTCTTTGAAAAATATTTAAAAATATTTTCAACTTTCATATAAATTTGAAAAGCTGAATTTAGCCAATTCGCACCCATCCTAAAATAAATAAAATTTTTCATTTGAAAAAATTTCTATTATCTTGAAACAGACTAAAATACATTTCATACATAACAAGTTTCAATACCCTCCACCAATATCCTAAACAAAATGTTCTCTACTGTTTTTGATACAAATAATGCAAAAAACTTTTGAAGTAAAATTATGAAGGTAAAAAAAATTTTTTAGGTGAAAAACTTTTTTGGATGCAGAAACAAATTTTTTAGTGGAAAAAAATTTGAGGTGAAAAAATTTTTTGACGAGAAAAAAATATTTCGAGGTGAAAAAAATTTTAGTGGTAAAAAAAATTTTTTGGAGTGAAAAATATTTGAGGTGATTACAAAATATTATTAATTTCGCTACTATGAAATTGTACTCCGTTCAATAATCCAGGTAAAAATAGGCACCCCCTTCCGTTTTGGCGTAGTGATCGCCATTTCAACAGACAGACAGACATACGGAGTCGCTAAATCGACTTAAAATTGCATAAGGATCACGAATATATGAACTTTATGGGGTCGTAGACCTATGTATATTTCGACATGTTACAAACGGAATGACAAACTGATACATATATACCCTCACCATATATGGTGGAGGGTATACATAAAAAGGGGATTTTTATTAAATCACCAATTTTTATCAATTTAAGGATGTTTCTTTACGCCCAATGCAATATGTAGTTTCGATAAGTTTTTATCAAAATAAACATTTTAGTTTAATCCTTTGACTACCGATCTTTTGTATAAAGAACTTTTCTGACTTCTGATACATTTATATCACTCTTAAATAAATATTTTTTGTCTCTCTGTTGTTATCTGATTCAAAATAAAATACACAAAAATTAATATTTTGAATTTTTTTTTTCCAAAAAATATTAGAATACATAAACATTTTTTATTTTAGGTGTTTACATAGCTACGTTAAATAAGGAGACATTGGATATTGAAAAGCTTCCCCACTTCGATCCTTTTACTGGCAAGACAAACATACACATACAATGTAATGTTAATGCGATTATATTGCACTGATATCTCAGTATTTATGTGTATTACATGACTTTATAAACAGGGGATGTGAAAGGGTTAATTATTTCTTCTTATCACAAATTTGCCAGATTTACTTCCTTTAATTAAAAACAATTGTGAATATTTTTATATTAAACTTTTGAAAACAGTTTTGTTTTTGATTTCATAGAAGCGAGTAAATATTTTATTTAAAAAATGATTTTTAAAATGTTAGTTTTGTTTTTTGGAATAATTGCATTTGTGGTAAGTAAACATTTAAGCAATTAATTAATTATTTATAATTACTCTTATAATTTTTTTCAGAACACCCAATTTTCAGATGTAGAAGCAATGTATCTTAATTTTTTTGTACAACTAGAAAGTGTTAAAAAATCTGTCGATCACTTAAAGTTACAAATGGATGCGAAAACTGAGAAGTATACATACATATATATATTTTAAAAAAAATATTAAAGATAGTTTGACAAATTAAGAAAGAAATCAGAGAAAAAAATCAATTTTTTTATGTCGGGTTGAGTTTAGTACTTCCGATTACCATTGACATTTTTTTACACCATTCCATTTATTTTCCGCATTATATTTTAGGATTTTAAATATTATATTCCATTGAATTGTTAAGGACCTCTTATAAATCAATGACAACAAAGATCATAGAATTGATTTGTTGGGACTGTAAGCATGAATTAAAAGTACAAGATAGAAAAAATATTTAATTTTGCGTGGAAACGAATTTTACTAAATTTTCACGTTAACTTAATTATCGTGAAAAATCTTTTTTTTTTGTATATGGAGTATACAATTTCTTACGTAAAAATTTTAATTTTTATCATTTAAATCTTTTCTTTGTTTTTGAGGAAAATACAAGAATTTGTTTGTTGTTTGACATATAAAAACATACCAAAAAATCAGATATTTTAAGAAAATATTGTCCAAATTTATTTGGTAAATCATATATAAATTGGTTTGCACAAGAGTCGCCATTCTGGAAAAACCTGTCTGCTCAAGCTGACTAAGCCGCCGTCACCGTAAGTTTTTTTGATTAGCCGCCACCGTGTGTCGGTTTGCATCTCTGGTGATTTAAAGAAAATTTGAAAATGCCGAATTTAAAGCTTTTACTTGCTTTAGTTGAAATCGTATGTGGTTAAAATTAATTATTGTTTTATGTTTTTACAGAGATTCATGTGCCAATGTTAAACCCACATATTCGCTTGTTAACTATTTAGCTCAAAGAGACGCCAAAGAAATAGTTCGTACACAGCTAAAATATGCATTTGATTCTCGTGTTGATATACTTCCCAAATATTGTGATATTGATGATACATTACCACCATCGAATTGTCATCAAGCAACTGATTGTACGCAAGCCAGTGGTTATTATAATATAACCGTCTCCCGTTATAAAAATCATTCATTTATGGCATTTTGTGATATTAAAACTCTGGGAGGTGATTGGCTTTACATATTACGACGTCAAGATGGATCAGAAAATTTTACACGTACCTGGTCGGATTATGTTAATGGTTTTGGCGATGTTGTTAAAGAATATTGGATTGGATTAGAAAATCTTTATGCTCTTACCAATTTTGATGGACCGCAAGAATTATATGTATACATAGAAGATTGGGAAGGTGAATCACGTTATGCCAAATATGATTATTTTGTCATTGGAAATGCTAGTGAGAAATATAAACTAAAATCATTGGGTAATTATACGGGAGATGCTGGCAATGGTTTCAAAACAGCAATAGGTACTTCATTTTCCACGTTTGATTCTGATAATGATAAAACAGCGACAGAAAATTGTGCTATGCGTCGAAAAAGTGGTTGGTGGCATACAAGTTGTGGAGAAGTGTATGTTTTTTTTAAATCTTATCTTCATTTTATATTATTGTTGTATATATTTTTAAATTTTAGAAATCCTACTGGTTTTTATCATCAAAATGGTCCATTTAAATTTTCTGGGTATTCTGATGGTATATTCTGGGAGCTTTGGAAAAAACTGGATTATTCGTATAAAATTATGAACTTTATGATACGAAGACAAAAAATATAAATCGTTTTAACCTAATAGAAAATATTTTACAGAATTTCTTAATGATAACCGTAATGATTATTTAATCCTTAAAATAAAGGTTTTGTAAATAATGCAATATAAATATGGTGTATAAATCTAAAAATTTTTAACTTTTATTAATTTATTTTTAACTTCTAAAATTTTTTAAGCTCAAAAATTTAAGATGTTGAAGGTATAAAAAATTAAAATATTTGCGATTTTAATGAAAAATAAAATTTTTAATAAGTAGTTAACTCGAGTTTCAATTTTTCAGTATGAAATAAAGCATTATTTGTGTTATAAATTCTGAAATTTTAATCAATTTTAAATCATAATATTTAATTTATTCCCAATGATAGCGTTGACTTCAAACATTGTCATATTTTTAATTGGAAATGATGTTATTAAAAATTGTGATATTACGTATACATAATTGTTAAGGAAAAGCTTTCAGATTTACACGTTTTTATACCCTTCACCACAGGTGGAAGGGTATATATAAGTTTGTCATTCTGTTTGTAATTTGTACAATATTGATCTTAGACCCTATAAAGTATATATATTCTGGGTCCTTATAAAGAGCGAAGTTGATTTAACGATGTCCGTCTGTCCGTCTGTGTGTTGAAATGGGTTTTCCGAAGACCCCAGACATGATGAGGGCTTGATTGTTATATATTTCTGTTAAATGTGATCTATTTCTACTTGCTATTAAAAATCAGCCAGATCGGTTGATAAATGGCTGAGATATTAGCAAAAAACCAGGACTACCTCTAATTTTTTCCGTAAAATTCCTTTGTTTTTATATGTATGTTAAATACTACGCATAAAAAACACATCAATTTCTTTTCTTTCGCCTCTTCACCTTTTATATACAAACAACAAACACACACAAAGATTTCTCATTTAAATAAAAACCAAACAACTCCCTATTGAACGAAAACTGTTCATTTAACTCTATAAACGATGATTCCATATAGCCTTCATAGCTGAGTTGTCTAAACGCTATGTCACAAATACTTTTTTTCTCTAAGAACGCGAGTTCGAATCTAACTCAAGACACAATTCAACTTTTTTTTTTGTACATTTTTTTTATTTACTTAAGACTTTTTTTATTTTTTGTTTTTTTTTTAACATTAAATAATTAATTTAAATAAAATTTTATATTAATAATTAAATAATCCATAAATAGGCTAAAAACATCAAAAATTTTATAAAAACCCTCTGATACAAACAAAATACAAACGGTTTTATTTCTATTTTTTGCTCCGATTTAAAAGAATTTATTAACAGATTTTTAAACCATTTTCTCATATATTAAGAAAATTTTATACATAATTTCCCTTTGAGTGCAACTATTTAAGGTCATAACTTATAATAATTTATAAAAAAAAAATTATAAACTATTTTCCTTCAAATTTTTAAAATTAAGCTAAATAAATTAAAAATATTTTGTAATAAAAAAGCGAAATAAAATCCCAAATGCAAGTTTGCCAGCTAAATCAAACATATTTGTAGAAATAAAACACATGCAGTTCTAGTGATTTCTTTTAACGATTTGTAAAAAAAATATTTTTTTGGTCGAAAAAAGCTTTTTTTTAGAACTAAAAAGATTTTTGAAAAAAAATATGACAACACTGATTGGCATTATAATCGTGATTGTTGTTGTTTTTATTTTATTTGTTGAACTTTTTGTCTTTCACCTCCTCACCTTTTACCCACAAACAAGAAATACATACAAAGGTTTGTCATTTAAATAAAACCCAAACAAATCTGTTTTAAACGAAAACTCTTTATTAACTTATATTAATGACGTTTGCTTATGTCCTTCAATGGCTCAGTGGTCTAAGCGCTTTGTCACAAATACTTTTTTTCTTTTAGTCGCGCGATCGAGCCCCGTCTATTTAACTTTTTTTATTTTATTTAAATATTTTTTTTAACACTTTTTTTTTATTTTCTTAAGACTTTTTGTTATTTTTAACGATGTTGGTCAGCTTTTCTGTATAATAAGGTGCAAGCATCTTGGTTATCAATACACAACATCTGACCAAATGTCGGCGGGATCCTTGAATTGGGCGTGGCACAAAATAGATTAATTTATATCTTAAGAACGGTAAGACCGTAATTAAATACTCCATAAATGGGCTAAAAACATCAAAATTTTTATAAAAACTAAAATTTTAGAGCTGTAATATGACCTACGGATACGTCTTATATATCCAAAGATCGAAAATCTTTAGTGGAACATATTTGCTGAAAGTAGTTATGACCAAAACATACATTTTTTTAAATACCTATTTTCGGGAACCATAAGTCTTTTAGAGTCCAAGTTTTATCACTAAACTAAATGGTAAATTTCCACTTAAAGATGTCCTTATATAAATCTGTCCATTCCATATATGTCCATATATAAACCTCACTATTTTCCCAACCATGGTGAAGGGTATATAAGATTCGGCATAGCCGAATTTAGCCGCTCTTACTTGTTATTGTTAATACATTATTACCTTCGAATAATTTAAATTTGTACATTTAAATTTTGTAGATGCCCATTGTGTGCTTGGTAATTTTTCTTTAAAATGTTAGAATATTTTATGCGTTATTCAATATTTATATTATGTTACGATACATAGATACCTCTCTAATTTCTTTGCTGAACAGTTTTGTAAATTTTTGCAAACAAATTTTTTTTTTTTGCAAAAAATATAACAATTTATTTATAGCCATTACCGGCGGATTTTGTTCTTTTTTTAATTTCTATCATCATAAAAATAATAATTTAGGTACAGTGCATATTTCTACTGGTTTAGTTGGTAAGAGCAGTGATAGCTTTGATCTGACCTTGCGTTAACAACGAATAAAAAGTCCTGCGATTTTTATGAAAACAAATAGTTTACAATTTGTTGAAAATTTGGTAATTAATTGCATTCAGATTTCTTTTAAATTTATTTTCGAATTTTTAAAATACAAATTTCAATAATACAGCAAGTGGAATAATTCAAAATATTTTTTTTACCAATTACACTGTGCAACAGAGAAAAAACACGACTTTGCCAGTATAGGTTTGATTCTACTACCAAAGGATAGTAATACTCTATACTCAGTTTGTTGATATTGGTTTCTGAAAATCAGTGGGCTCCTCGAAAAAAGGTGTTATCAGTTTTTGTCCAGAAGCTAGTTTAGACTTGACGATGTCGTTTAACTATATTTAGCAATAGTGTAGGAAATGTTCGCTTAACAAATTTAATTAATATATTATGCAATAAAATAATGTTTTCCTTTTTATAAAAATGTAAGAAAATATTTTTTTTTTTTTTTAATTTTTTACAATACCTTACAGGTATTCCCAATTTTTACAACCGAATTTATTGTCAACTGAATAATTTTGTTGCAGCAACCGAATTATTCGGTTCTCGCAACCAAATGCATTCTTGATCCGTTTGAAATATGTGGTTCTGTTGTATTAAGAGAATTTCGGTTACCTCAAACAAATATGCCGGTGTCTCCAAAAAATTCGGCAAAAAATTTGGTTGTCACAATTAATCTGTTTTGTCTGTGTGGCTTTACAAATTTGATAACTATAACCCCATTTTACAGCATGTAAACAATTTTTTATATTATAAGAAACAACTGTTGAACGTAATTTTTTATTTAATTGTTTTATTAACTAAATGATAAAAATTTAATTCAAAATGACTGAATGGTAAAAAATCGGTTTTAAACCACTGAATGGTAAAAAAATGGATATTAAATCGGTTAATCGAATAAAATTTTAAAATAATGAATTAAATAAATCTATAAATAAATAATTCATTAATCCAAAAATGTTATATAGAATAATATACAATTTTTTTCTTTCAATAATTTTATTAAAAAAGGGGAACAGAAATAAGTTCAGTGACACTTTAGAAATTCATATGTATAAAAGGTGTATGAATTAAAATCGTGTTTAACGGTATGGTTCATTTCAAATCAGAATGAACCACAACGCAGGCATGCCGTCTATGCATTTATAATACATTTAGATCGGGTAAATTATCTTAAAGCAACATCATTTAAACGTTAACTCCAGATATTTCTATACTATATATAAACACTAAACTTTGGTTATTTGAGATAAGCTACACCCAGAAAACAGTGTCAGTTGTGGCCACCGAATTTGTTGCCAATCGAATTCTGGCGGATACTATCTTCATTTTCAATTATATTTTTAGTTGTGAAAGCCAATATTTAGTTCCTTTTATATATATATATATATATATATATATATATATATATATATATTTTCCACATGGATATTATTACGTTCCACAAAATTTTATTTTGAGAAAAATTTTATTTTTATATTTTTTACACTCTTACTTACTGCACTTCAATTTAATTTAATTTTATTTGATATATTTGTCATTTAAACATTAGAATATTTTATTTTAATTAAAAAAATATATTTTTTAAATATTTGCCTTTACAGGGATTTGAACTCGGAAATTAGGAGTACCAGGCTACCTCTTTACACACAGAAAACAGATTCGTGCTGACAACCGAATTTGTAGGTTGTGGTAACTGAATCTTCCGGTTGTGAAAACAGAAAACCATTTGAGACATAAGTAATTTGATTGTGATAACAGTAATTCGGTTGCCTCAATAACAATTCGGTAGTAACTACTGAAAAATTCGGTTACTGCATCTGAACCATTCGATTGGCAGCAGGAATCTGTATGTACCTACTAGCCTACAAACACTTATTGTATAAATTTGTGTGGCTAATTTTGAATTTAAATAATTTTATATTAAAATAAATATAGGAGAAAATTCGTTCACAAATACCAATCGTTAGTGGCTTCTATAATCAATACAATCCACAATTCGGTTGGTTAAACTGAAACCCTAATTTAGTGATATATTCGATCAAGATAACTGTATTTGTAGTTACCACTTTTTAATAAATTTAATAGATTGTCTAATTTTCTAGTACATTCACTAAATAAATGGTTGCTTGTACTGTACTCAATTTCAAAACGAATTTCATCCATAAAGTTGGTTGAAAATATCAATAAGATAATTGTATTCTGTATTAGTTCCATTCCCCTCTGTTTAATTCCCAATGCCATATTATTGTTATGATAATGTATTATAGGTTATTCCAAATAAAATAAAATCCTTACAAGTAATTGTTAATGGTTTTGATCGAATATCAACCAATCTTTGTAAAATCTTGTATTTTAATTTTTTTCTTTTTATATATAGGGAACACATATATAACGTAAATAAAACGAGAAATTCTGTTGATAACCGATTTTTTCTTTATGTTCTTCCCTCTATTTGATTTCAGTAAATATTTTGCGGGCCATTTAAAAAAATCTTTGTAATTAATTTTGTTAAAATTTCTTCTAAGAGAGTTGGCTCAATTTTTTTTGGAAGCGCTTATACACGGAGAAAAGAGATTCAACGTGACAACCAAATTTCTTGCCAACTGAATATTTAAGTTGCGACAAACAAATATATCGGTGGCTCCAACCAATAAATAATCTGTTTTCTCTGTGTATGTGTGAAGAGCTATTGGTTCTCAATAAACATTAAGTGTGATTAAGTACAATCTTGTAAACAAATTTTTTGTTAATTTATTTGTTTTGCTTTTTTAACTGCGTTTGAAGCAACTTCTAATCTTATGTCTTTCAATAATATCCTTCTCTTGAGGATATTATGAATGAATTTGTGTTATATCAACCTAACTCCAAAAATATAAATAAAAATTTTAATTTGTTAAAGAAAGTGGTTCATCCCAAAAAGCCTTTTTTTTGGTCTCAAAAATTATTAAAAAAAAACATTAAAGAAATAATTGCTATTAACAGATAAGTTTTGGAGATATACATCTGCAATCATTAATGGGAAATGCTTGTTTGGGCTTGTGATCATTTTAAAGAATGATGGAACACGAAATAAAATATTTATAAATTGATTTTCATTCCATTCTATTTAGGTGTTTCATATAAATTTGTAGCTATTTCGCTTAGTTATCAAGAGACTTAGATAATCCAAATATACCAGGAGAGAGATCCAGGAGGGATCTAATGTTGAGGCATATAATTTCATTTGCAATACTAACACAAATGCTAATGCCAGAAAATTGTAATACCATTTAATTTTAATAAAGTTTTTTGGCATTACTGAACTAATACTATTGAAATTTAGATGCCTAAGAAAAAATCCCAAGTAAGATTAATAACTTGTTAAATTAATGGCATGCTTAAAAATGCCTTCGAACTTGTTCCTTTCTTTCTACAAATTATAGTTTTTTCATTTTAACCCGGCGCCGGGGGTGGATTTTAGCTACACAGACATTGGGGTTGGGTCATACTGACCCGCTTATTAAACTCGAGGTTTTTTGCTATATTTATGAAAAAATATATACAATTTAGATTGAATCTAACCTTATTAAGGAAATAAAACATGACTTTGTTAAAAAATAACATATTTATTTTTATTTTTAAACAAAAAACATTTCATATTAAAAAAGTTAACAAAGGAGGCTTCTTCTAGCTTAAATATAATAAACACTTTTTTTAGCAGTCTTTAAATTAACATTTTGCTTTTAATAAAGTGAAATCGGTGTTGAGACATTACAAGCCTAAATATTTCTACTCCTGTGCCATCAGCAGCCCACAAATCGTATGTATTCAGCCTTTCAGAGCGGTAGAGACCAGCCATATACAGAAGCCCTATAAAAGCTTTTAGTTTATTCATTTCGCATTCTTTTATATGAGTTTACTTAGATAAATTAGTACATGCTACAATTTTTCATCTAATCCTTGCGTTTGTGTATACGAGAATGTTTTGCAACATATCATTAGTAAAAAACAAGCTCCAACATTCGATTTCAGATTTAGCAGAGCTAGCTTCTGGTACAACACCTGGCAATTGTTTAATTATATTTTCAACTCTAGTACGCACGTTTGTACGAAAATGTTTTTTTAACTCAAACTGTACGGTCTTTACCAACATATTGCGAAAATTGTACCTCACGAATCGAAGAATTTTCTATTTGTGATGAAGCATTCCCCTGAAGTGGCGGCGAGTGAAATTTTGATAGATGGAATCTTATATCAGACAGCGGCATATTGTCTTCACTATCAGATACATCCTGCTTAGTGTCACTCGTCATACTACGCTCACTGACGTTATCGCCCTCTTCCATTGAATGTGGATCAGACAATGTTACATCCGAGTCAGATTCTTCAAGAATTGTTAAAATACGCTGCAGTTCTTTTTCTTCTTTGTCCATCTTTATTTAAACTACCAACTATATAGAAAAAACTAAATTAGCTTATTGCATAAAAAATAATAATATACTGTTATATTGAACAATAATGTAAAGTTTTCCAACTAAAAATAGTATTTGATATGCAAGATACATAAAATACAAATGACGCAAAATAGCTATATTGACTGCGGGGATGGGTCATATTTACCTTTTTTAACTTTAAGCACGTGTTACTCGAAGTACAATCACCATGCGACCGATTTGAAATTTATAACATTCAGAGAGATTCAATATCTCCAGCTACTGAGAAGAGCGTAGAGAAGAGAAGAACATTTTTAAAACCACAATCAATTCGAAAAGTGACGGATAAATTTGACCCAACCCCCCCGGCGCTGGGTTAAATGTTGTTTTAATTTTTCATATAAAACCCAGTTTTAGGTCGAATTTTTATTCTACTACAGTTTCTATGTTATGATCATCTAAACTAAAACTTTAAATAATTCTTGAACGAGTTATACAGCGAATGTTATAAAAAATAAAAATATTAAAACCCGTTCGTTAACCAATTAGTTTGCATTGGTACATTTAATATAAATGAGTATTAGTAATATTTGTTTGCAAATATATCACTCATACGACATGATATGCAAATTTATTTTCATCATTTTTTTTAATATCTATTGCTTCTAACGCATTTAACTTTTATATTTCTAAACTAATTTAAATTCCTATTACCCTTGTTAGGTTTTGAAAAAGTTTTTATCATTGATTTCCTTCCTTTTTTTTATTTCTCCCCTACTCAAAGCACACATATAAATACCATATGGTATTTATGAAATATTATAAGGATAATCATATATTTACACAAATAATTCATTTTACTTTTTCCTTCATTGTATCAAAAAAAAAAAAAAAAAAAGAATAAAAATATGAATGAATATAACATAAAAAAACACATTACCTTATCGTAACATTATACAAAATTGTGTTAGTAGATCAAAAAAATTATATTCACAATTTTATTTACCAAATATTTACATAAAACTTTGAATGTCATCTAAACTTTTGTATTGTCACAAAATAACCCCTTAATAATTTCTTGCAGATGTCTTACCCCCACCTATGAAGGAAAAAAAACAGTAATACAAGCAACATTATGATATCTTTTAAGATAACATAACTTATAATATTTATTGTGTAAAATATGATACTTTATACATTAAATAAATACATAAAAGCAAATAGGTAATATAATACATTATGGTGTTTTAATATTATATAATAACTTTAGTCTATTATAAAATAAATTGTATAAAAATAGATAAACATTGTAATATATTCTGAAAATTTTAGTTAACAAACATACAGGAAAAAAATTGCAAGATATAAATTAAGAACGTGTCATCAATACTTAGTTGTGAACGAAGAAATTTTGTTTTAGAACAGTGGCGTCCAAACACTAATACTATGATAATTGCGTTTGTAGTAGAGCTTTTTTTTCAGGGACGAAAAATTCAGTACGTTAGTACTTTTCCCTCAACTTGAAAATAACTTTTCAAACACACCACGATCAGTCTATGTTCATTAAAAAATACATTTAATAAAGCGTGCAAACAGTTGTTTTTGTTTATTGAAAACAATGTTTGATTTGTGGTTATAATGCTAAACGCAATCACAAACATACCATTGAAAGGCATTATAACACATGCCAAAAGAGATTTTTGAATAAAAATTTAGACAGTAGATGAACTAAAATTAAAGTTTCAAAAGCAAAATTTACCAATCGACCAATTCCAATATGAAAAAAATATCAATGAAAAGATTCCTTTTGTTGTTGCTCTATGCTTAGCAAAGCACAGCAAGCCTTTTAAAGATGTCGTTTTTTGTTTAAAGATCTTTCAAAAGAAGTATTAAAGTGTTTTGTCTTAAATAAATTATACAACTTATAACATTTCGAAATTCAAAATTTCCATCAATTGTGCCCTCATATATGTAAAAGCTGTCGTCGAAGCTCGCTGTAGGTGAAAAAGCTCTTTTTAAAAGCTTGCACATTGTGCATATGAGTTCGACGCAACTGTTTTAGAACAATATAATAAAAATCAATTTTAATTTCTTAAATATCTTTAATTTTCTCTGTGTGCATAAATACTTACAATAAATAAATAAATGCATGTTTAACATAGTAGTGTAAAAATTTGTGTTTTTTAACATGATTTAAAAAAACATATAAAATATTACGTATGCTTAGCAGGCAGGTTGTTCATAGTTAAAATAATGAATATCATAAATCATATTGCATGCAAAAATCATATTTATTTATTGCAGTTAGTGCATACATTAGAGGATTCAACGATGAATAGAAAATATTGTCAAAGTTCCGAAGGGCTAATTTTCTGAATGGCCATCCAAATACAATGTTAAAATGATTCCCCCACATATTTTTTTATTTGTTTTATTTTATAAACAATTTTTTATTTTTAACATAAGAATAAGGTGCTCAGCGCAACTAGGCTTTATTGGGGCATCTGGACAAAATATTTATCTTAATTGATCAAAATAATAATAATAATAATAATAATATTTCGTTAAAAGCCATATAAAATACATATTTAATTAATCGAAATTACAATTAAAAAGATCACTACAGATTTTTGATTATAATTAGTTCATTTTGTTGTTTATTTTCAATTATTTTTCAACAAATCGACAAAAGTAGTAAAATCAATCGAATGCCATTTAAAATAATCATCAAACTTTTAACTGACAAAACGTTAGAAAAAAACGAGATTTTTGTATTTTGTTTTCTTGTAATTTGTATTGAAATAATTTTGTATACATATTAAAAAACTATGTATTTTGATAAAAAAAAGAAAAGGAATTACTTAAATTTCTATTTTTAGAAACAGACAATTTAAATTTTTACATCTGTATTTTTATATAGTTTGTTTTTTGAGTGACTGATTCAAATTGTTAAAAATATATTTCTATGAATTTGAATTGATTCTTCATTTAAAAACAAACTCTTCATATCACTTTTTAAATAAACTACAGTCGTTAATGGAAAATGTATAATTTGCCTTATAGTAGAAAACTGTACTCCTACTACACATTGTGTGCGTATATGAAAAAAAATAAAAATACACACATTATGTGTAAGTTGATAAACACAAAATGGGTAAAATTACATTGAAAATGCGTAAAAAGAAATCAAATTTTGAAATATTAATATACCAACTTTGTGCGTAAAGAAACGCGATTTTCCTGTGCGTAAAAATCCCACTGAAATGAGTGTATTTTCTACTACGAAGTTGAAAATTAAACAGCCTAAATTTTTTTTATTTGTAATAAAAAGAATAAATTTATTTTTAAGTAATTCACAATAATTGATAAATTTAAAAACTAGTAAAGTTTTTTTTACGTTATTAATATTTAGTATTTTTGTATAAGTTAGTATATTTACAAATTTTGTTTGTAAAATTTGTACTAAACAAAATAACACTAATTTTAGGCATAATTGTAAACCCATAGTGTCTAAGAATATGAAAATGTGGGCAAAAAAGTTTTACGCATTTGGTGTTTATATTTACCGAATTTTCGTAATACTACATAAAACTTTACGCATTTTATATTAGTAAATTTAGAAACATTTTTAAGAGTGTAAATACAAACTAAAATAGAACTTTCATTTATACTAAATCAAAAATGTTAAACTATAGTGTGACAACTTTAAATTTTGAAATAAATTTAAAACTTGGAACATTTTCTTCAAGTTTACACAACTTTCAATAAATTATGTCATTTAGTGTAAATTAAAATTCATATAATGAAAAAAAAAATTGATTTTAATATCAGTGCAGCAAAATAACTATCAAATTTAAGATGGTGACAAGAATGGCATGTAAGATTTATCTTCACTCTCGATATGATTTTTAACAACTTCTGTGTAGAGTTGATTCCAGTAATAAGGCATTCACTTCAACAGCAGATTTATAAACTCGGCTTTTGACAGCTCACTTTCTTTAGTGTAAACTTTTCCATCCATAGGATAAACTCTACCGTAATCTACGGTTTTATGATGGTTTGCATACTTAAGCTAAAATAATCAAAGTTGCTTTGATTAAATAATCATTTTTAAAAGCCTAATCCAGTTTTTTATATTCTTATTTAGTCTTAGAAGCTAAGCCTAATTTTTAAAAGCTGTAACTATAACTGATAAATTAATTTTGCTTAGCCTTAACTTAGCCAGCACGCAACCTAAATACATTGTTTTTTTGCAAAAAGATATAACAGAATCTTAATCTATACATAATTATACAATAGGTTGTCATTCATTAGTAACATATAATTATGATCTCGAACCTTATAAATTCTAAAATATATAACTATCAGGTGTTTTTTATAGAGTGATAGTAGTTTAAATCATAATAAAACATAGTAATATATTTTTGATATCAATGAAACGGTCTTAATTGGATAGAGAAATTTATGACATTATTGTTTAAATATGATTTTGGCCATGTGGCCGCCACGGCTGGCGCGTACAAGGCGCAATCTGGAACACCAATTTTCACAAACTTTTCGCAGCATTTGCGGCCGTATCTCGCCGATAACTCTTCGAATGTTGATTTCCAGGTGTTCAATTGTTTGTGGTTTATCGACGTACACAAGTGACTTTACATAACCCCAAAGAAAATAATCCAATGTGGTTAAATCACACGATCTTGGGGGCCAATTAATTGGCCCATTCCGTGAAATTATTTTTTTGTCAAAAGTTTCCTTGAGTAAATCAATTGTAGCGCCCGCTGTGTGGCATGTGGCTCCGTCCTGTTGGAACCACGTATCAGCAAGATTAATGCCAGCTAATTGAGGTACGAAAAAACTTCGAATCATGTTCCTATACCGTTCACCATTGACAGTACCATTCTGAACATCATCGTTTTTGAATACATATGGGCCAATGACTCCGCCAGCCCATAAAGGGAACTAAACAGTAATTTTCTGTGGATGTAATGGTGTTTCGACAAAAGCTTGTGGATTCTCCTCACTCCAAATGGTCCGAAAACGAATTATTGTTCTTCGAATTAGCCGCTCTGAAGGACGATTATTTACGCCATAAAATGGAAAAAGTGCACGATGAGTTTGATGAATAGAACAATTATTTTGATTTAAAATTTCCACAATTTGCACGCGTTGCTCTGGTGTAAGTCGATCCATAATGAAATGTCAAAGCAAACTAAACAAAAAGCAACTATCAGCTGTTAAATGGGTGGTCAAATAAAGCAGTGATGCCAACTTAAAGTTGTATCACTCTATAAAAAACACCATTTGTAACATAGACATCGAAATAATATATACAAAATTTACATACAGAACATAGGCTACAATGAAATTTATAATCTAATAGAAAAGATAACACTTAATATATTGTGTTGTAAAAATATTAGTATAAATGCCAGATTACCAATTTGTCCCCAGAAATAGAAACATTAACATTTGGACTGGCAAATCTTTCGATTTGTGCTTTGAGAATCAACGGTGGTTGTCAAAGGTAATTTCATAAATATATGAAAGAAGCTCATTTTGTACGGGTAATCACTAACTGTAATTTCACATAGTCATTTTTCTTAGAAGTGTTTGGTATATATCATAAGCCCAGGTCAAAAGTGTACACTCCCTCTAGCGGTGATCCTCACAATTTTTTCCTCCTTCTCTTAAATTTATAAATTAGTGTTAACTATTTCTAAGATAAATATCTAAATGAAGTAATATAGAATGTGCATTTAAGCCAAAATCAGGAAGATGGTTTCTATGAAGACCAAGCCCAAATATGATTTAATTTTTTTTAAATTTAGAGACATGATTAATTGTCCCAAATAAAATTCAAAAAACATATTTTAGCCTAATATCTTAATTTTTGTGTGCCGTAATATCAAGCCAAATTCTATGTTAAATCGCATCAAAAAATCATTCCCAATCAATCGGTATTCTAATAGATAATTATGCTAGGTGCAAACACCAGTTGAAACTAATTGTATCCAGACCACCTAGTAGGGTATAAATATTCATCACGTGATTTTAAGAATTTACAATTATTTTTTAGATTTCCCATCGACATTACTACTTTGTGATCTAGAGCGTCATATATTATTTGATAGCTAAGGCATAAATGGTGTGTTGCAGTAGTCAATAGTAAAAATAAATACTTTTCAATGCGCTCTCTTCCTATCTATTATAGGTAACACATTAGTACAAAAACAATGTAGTAAAAACAATGACAACTAATTATCTTTTTTGCACTGGGATGTAACTTAAATTTGTTTTAAATAGCAAAAATATTTTGTCCCATTTTTGTGCAATTACATTTTAAAAACTAAATATTGCCCACAGCACCACTGGGTTAAATATATTTAAACATTTTAAATTAAATTGTTACTTTATTATAAAGACCTTTTATAATCTTTATTTCATTCTTATAGATAATTTCTTCTATAAGCCAAATCGTAAACTTTTATATACAAATTAGTTTGAATATTTGTATATGTATAATATCTACTTTTAAGAAAATTTCATTTGGAATTTCGCCAAATAATGCTTGTAAAAGCTATTTAAAGTATTTTATTTTTGTCAATAAAAAAAAACGAATGACATACTAAACTTTCTATAAATCCTTTTAAAAGTTTATATATCCATAGTTTGCATTTCCTTCTCTTTGCACCATTACAAAGTAGATGTGCAATCAATGTATCAATTATATTGACAATAGAAATTGTTTCGTTTACTTTTTTCATAAAGAGAAATTTTAAAACAACAAAAAAACTTACGACAGATAGTTTAACTGTAACACCATGCAACAATATGTTTCAGTCTCAATGGTTAAAATGTGAGGTTTAGTTATAACTTGGTTAGGTTTAGTGTTGATCTGTGGAAATTTCATGTAAAATATTAATTGTGTGTTTTAAGAGCATGTATATTATTCTACATTATGTAATTATGGAAAATAGACACTCGATTAATTTATGAATTTTCTGGTCAGCTGCGATCTTTAGCAACACTCCTCTCGCCCTACAGTGTTACTTGTACACATTTAGTATTTTGCTTACAAACTAAAGGGAAAAAAAGAAGAAGATAATTAAACACGTTGATCTGTGGATGTAAAATGAAATTTACAATTTATAACTATATTTTAGTAATCTGCATTATTACATATATCCAATCAGGTATCAGATAATATTTAAAACAGCAGACGTCGACCAAAACTTAGTGGTAGAGTGTAATGCAATATTATAGAGATTATCTATTTTATAGACAAATTTTTGATATTATATACATGAATAAAGATTTGTGTTATATGAAGAAATAAAAATAAAAACCTCGCCTTTTGCATAAAAAAAAATGAAATAAATATTTCTTTGAATTTGTGTTAAGATAAAAATTAAATATAAAGTAATTTAAATAATATATGAAAAGTGTGAAATATATAAATAATAATTAAAAAAGTGAGTATTATGCCAAAAAAAAAAAACTAAAAACTAAACTCGGCGCAGCGAAACTATCCAAAACAAACAACTAGTTGTTGTTATTTCTCCACATGCTGAAATTAATTTTCTTTATAAAAAATCAAATCTTCCCAATATATTCACTGATTATAATTTGTTTTCCCCTTATAATGATACTTCTACTTATCAAAATCAAGATAATTGTGCCTATCTACACCCTGATAGGCACAAGGAGTTTTAAGACAAACAAGCCAATTGGGCAATATTTTTCAACATAACTAATCTTGCGGTCAATAATCCACTAACAGTTTTGAATGATCATGTTGATGGCTTGCTGTTGTTTAAAAGGTATACCAAAAATATCAAATGTTGAACCAATGGATTCCGGCGAGTTAATATTTTATGGCGTAAAAAAGTTCTCATTAATTTTTTGTTACAACGCTGCAGGAAAAATGGTGTCAGTTACGACTTGGGACCTGTCCAATGATAGGTGAAAAGAGGACTGGTTTCTAAAGTACCTTCCCCGTGAACAGTTTAAAAGTCTATATCACGTAATAGGTCTGAATATACCAGTCCTGTGGTAGGTGAAAACAGGATAAATTTCTAAAGTACCTTTCACGTGATCGGTATCAAAAGGCTCTATCACGTATTGGGTCTAAAAGAACTAGTCCCGTCTTAGGTGAAAACAGTACCGGTTCTCAAAAAACTTACCTCATTCTATGTTTGAAAGCCTCTATCATGAGATGAGTTTGAAAGTACGAGGCCTGTGATACGTTATTTGGGGTTAGTTGTGTGACATGTTTTTTTTAGACCAGTTCTGTGACATGTCACAAGTCAATGTTAAAGTAACCGGTCCTTTTCATGCAAAAAATCGGTCCCGTGATCGGGGCAGAGAGCATAAACTTCTCCATTTCCTATTACTGAAAAAAAACGAAAAGATGTCACATTATATGTGACCAAAATTTAGTTCCAAAATATTACCAACATTTCTATAGAGAACTAAAGACCGGAATCAACAATAAATATTTTGAATTAAACTATTATATAATTATTTGCTTTATATATTAATACTTGATTTTTTAATTTTAATTTTATTACCTTACCAAATAATGGGTTTTAGAACGAACATTACTGGCTGAAGTTTGCCTGATAAGATCAATATTTTAACACAGGGATGCCATTGAAGGTAGCTAGTTACCTCCAAGCTTTCGAGTAGGGAGCAAAATATTTAGTTAATAGTAAGGTTAGAATAACTAGTTGTAGGTAAAGCAAAAATAACTCATTTGATATAAAAAAACTAATTTTTATTAACAATTTCAAAAAATAAATAAAACCAAAAATAGATTTTAACTGCCAAATAAGTATTTAAAACACATTACTACCCTGCGGGAAAAGGACCTATCCCGGGACACGTCACGTGACCGGTTCATTGTGATAGGAATAGGTCACGGGACCGTTCACTTTAACATGGGTTGTTCTAGGAGTGGGTCAATTGCCCTCTGCGACATGTAACAGGATTGGTCTTAAATTCATGTCACGACTTTTAAACCGGTCCCTTGGTAGGTACTTTAAGAACCGGTCATCTTCTTATCTATCTCGTGACATATATTTTCGGAACCGGAGATAGATTGGAAAATAAGTAGCTGTATAACACATTACTAATAACTCATTATTTTCACTTTAGAAGTAATGCAGTGGATAGGGATCAAAAATCAATGAGCTGCTATTACTACATTTTTCCTGAGTATTAAATGATGGTTTATGAATGTCATTTAAACACTTTTAGTTTAAATTAGACTGGATTGATTTTAAAATCCATAAAAAAAATTTAACACGTTATCAAAAATATCTTGGTTTTTAATGATTTAAAATATACACTCACAATATATTTTCTGTTACCGACTGTAGTTTATTTAAAAAGTAATACTAGTAACTATTTGAATCAGTCATTCAAAAAACAAAGACATTCAGTAGGAGTTGAAATTTTCTGTTAAATGTAAAATTTTTTATTTTCTGCTTCAAAAAATTTAAATTCATATAATTCCTTTTTGTTTTTTTTACCAAAATAGTTTGTATACATACAAAATTATTTCAATAAAAATTACAAGAAATTATTCACATATACACACACACAAAGCCAATAAAAATGTATACATCTGTATGTGTTGTCTTCTGTTTTGTAATTACATACAAATTAAATAACTTTTAATTTGAAAAACAAACCACAAAAGTAGTTTTTTCTAACTTTTTGTCAGTAAAAATTTGATGGTTATTTTAAACGACTTTCTATTGTTTTTACTTTTGTCGATTATTAAACAATGATTAAAAATAAACAAAAAAATGGGATGAATATAATGGAAAATCAGTAGTCCTCTTTTGGATTGTATTTTCGATTAATTTAATATGTATTTTAAGTTGTTTTTAACGAAATAATATTGCGAGTGTACATTCGTTTCTGTAGGCAGATTGAATTGAATACTTTAGATTTTTTCAAAACTAAACAACAAGAGAGAGAACCCATCAGTCTTCGGAGTGTAAATTCTTGGCCGATAATAATTTCCGATTTGAAAAATAGTATATACTTGTAAAAATAATACACAATTAACACTAATTTTTCAAAAATCATAATTAATTTTACCAATTCATCTTAGAGTATCCAATTCACAATTTATTAATTTTATTAAAAATTTTCACAAAATCCCAGGTAATAAGTATTCAAGCTCAATGCCTATTTTATACAAAATTATTTATTTTTCATCCAATATTTCGCTATCTCAATGCATAGCTTCTTCAGGGATTTTTTTTTGTTAAATTAAAAACTTGATTAGCAGGACATAGATCTGATCAGAAATATAGGAATACAGCTTCTCAGAAAACTGCATTATCATCACATTGTTCCACTCTTAAAATAACGACAATAACAATGTTAACAAAGTTTCAATAAATGTGGCATTCAACATTTGTTGAAATAAAGTTATGCTGACATAAAAAACGAAATGTATCATTTTTGGTACAAAGCTCGATTAACGGTTAATCATGCACCAGATTTTGAAAATACAAGAGTTTTAAATACAGAAACAAACTGCAAAAGACGCTTCATGTTAGAAATGTTACAAATTATCAACACCCCAATAGAACAAAGAATTAATTTTAAAACAGATACAGACAATGTAGCTCAGAATTACAAACATTTAATTTGTAAGAATAAGATTGAAAATTGAAAAAGTTTATAAAAATGTAATAGAATAATTTTTGTTTCCTGTGTATAATTTTTATTATTTTTTAAAATTGACAATTTTGTTGTTTCATGAATTTTGATTTTTTAAAAAAAATTTGTTTAAAATTAAAAAAACAAAAAATCCCTGAAGAAGCAATCCATTGAGATAGAGAAATATTGGATGAATACTTATTACCTGGAATTTATATTAAAAAGGTCGAAGAAATTAAACTGAATAATTTATTATGTTATTTAATTACAGTTAATTTAACGGTTTCTTACAAAAAGAAAAAAAAATAAAAAGGAATTATTGAATTCACAAGTAAATGTCTTTAATTTATAAAAATCAATCGCCAAAAATTTTAAAAAACTCTAAAAGGAACACACATATAAAAAAATTGAATATCGCCAAATATATCGCCTTACTCTATGCAATGAAGAGTTCTGAGGGTCACTTCTCGTTCTGTGAAACGGTGAAATGAAAAGTTTTTTCACGTTTTCATTGTACTTTTGATTCGCGTTCTGTGAAAAAATGTAAAGAAATATCAAAACGTTTTCATATGAAAAAAAAAGTGGAACGAAACAAGATTTTTTCACGATTACACAGCACTGGCGATTCTTGGTTTGTGTAACAGTGCAAACAACCGTCAAAATATTTTCATATGAAAAAATTGTTTACACAGACTATTTATAAGTGAAAAAAAGAGAAGATTGTAAGAGGAAAGCGTGCCAGCGAAAGCCAAAAGGGGTATTTAATTAATTATTAAGAAAAGCATGTGGACATTGCAAACGATAAGTAAGTAGCTTAATAACCATAATCAAACTTTTATTAATCCCATATTTACAGATTTGTAACTGCAGATGGTGCCAAATTTAGAGACGAAAAGTGTAACGAATTAGCGGCGAGCCTTAACAGTTTTAGTGGGACCCAAAAGGACAGTGAAAAATGGCAAAAGTATGGCATATTTATTTATAGTTTATTTATATTCTTTATGAATTTTTTTCTTTAATTAATATTAGATTTCATACGCGCACCAAATATAGTTCATTTAAAGTAAGCCGATATAAATCAATGAAGTGCTTGTCGGTTGTCATCTCGAATGGATTGTGGTCAGCACGAAGTATGCGTCTCAGCACTCTCAAAAAATTCCTATAAATTATTAAATTATTTACTGCAATTAAATGCTTGTAACATCATTGCCTTACCTTTGTTCATCCGGAATTCTTTGAGCAATATCCATACAATTAATTCAGATATTTTTATAAAATTATTTAAAATAAATTTTACGAACTTAATTCACTTTTGTTTACGTTTTTCTCTGTTTTGACATTTGCTTTAAATTTTAGGTAACACAGTTACAAAATTTTCATGGGTACAGTGCGAATGAAACATTTTTTTCATAATACATACGAGAATCGCAATTTATGTATTTGTGAAAAGTTCGAGTGAAAAGTGCTTATGAAAACGAAAATGAAAAGTTTTTTTTTCACTTCACATTATCACAGAACGAGAATTGACCCTCTGGAGATAAACGCGATTTAAAATAACACATCGGATTGAAAATCCATAGAATGACGCATAAGCAGAGCCAATAATGAAAAATCCATATGAGTTTTTGAAACTACCAACTTTCAGATGATATCTGTCAAAATATAATGACAATTCGTTCATTAAGCTCAATTGTGTTTCCAGCGATTGAATTCGTTTTGTGCAAACAATTCATTAGTAAATATGGCCACAGGTCTTGTGGTTGCATTTTAATAAAAATAATTCAGGTTTATTGCATTTTAAAAATTTGGTATGTTGAAAACTAAATATAAAACCGCCAAACTTTAAAGGCATTTCACGGAAAATCTGTACCTTAGATTAAAAAATAAAGTACAACATTATAATCAGCATGGACGAAATATATAGAATTGATGGTCTGAACTCTATTAATTTTTTTTGTGTCATGTGTAAAATTGTATATATTTTTTAAAACCAATAATTTTTCAATCAATTATAATTTGTTTTTTTTAATGCATTTGTGCTATTTCATTACCAGTAGCAATAAAATTTTTAATGGGAAAAAATTCATAAACATTAAATGGTTATAACATTTTTTTCATTTGCATTACTGTCAACTATTGGTAATGAAATTTCAATGGTAATGAAGACTTCCCAAATATGATATTAATAAACGAGGCTTAACAGGTATCTGTGAACATTTACGGAAAAACCGAAAGACTAGAATGACCATTAAGGGCAGTTACCTGCTGCCTAAGATTTTATAGGTGATACATAAATAAGCAATACCTGTGTAATGTGTGTGTAATTGCCAATTCCTTAGAAAAAATCAAGAATATCTTAATAAATATGCACAGTGGTTTCAAACCAGACCGAATGGGACTGAGACTAATATATTTATAAAAATCAGATTTTGAAATATTTATATTGTTTAACATTTTTAATGAAAAAATTTAAAAGTTTTTATAAAGGGTCTTCCACTGTGTGGCACGTAGTGCCAACCTAATGTAACCGTCTGTAAGAAATCGGTTATCAACGTCCTGTAACGCTCGCAATTGACGGTCGTTTTTTGTTTTTTACTATTTCTGAAATAAATTTAACTATTTATGAAATACAATTGACAATTCAGAAATTAAATTGACTATTTTTAAAATACAATTGACTATTTCTGAAATACAATTGACTATTTCTGAAATACAATTGACTATTTCTGAAATACAATTGACTATTTCTAAAATACAATTAACTATTTATGATATACAATTGACTATTCAGAAATTAAATTGACTATTTCTAAAAAACAATTGATTATTTCTGAAATACTATTGAATATTTCTGAAATACAATTGACTATTTCTGAAATACAATTAACTATTTATGAAATACAATTGACTATTCAGATATTAAATTGACTATTTCTAAAATACAATTGACTATTTCTGAAATACAATTGACTATTTCAGAAATACAATTAACTATTTCTGAAATACAATTGACTATTTCTGAAATACAATTGGAAAAAAATCTAGACTTTAAGTCTATGAAATAAGGACTAAGATGACACCTTGTAAACCAACTAAATTTTTTTTTTTTTTAAATAATTTTTGTAAAAATTTTGTTAATTTTAGTTTACTTTAGGCTTTCATTTGAGATCATAATTCTTTGAACTAAATTATTTTGACAAGAAAGTTATGATAAACTCTTAAAGCTTTAATACATGGAAAAAGTATTTGAAAAGGTATATGAGATACTTTTCATTCAGATTTATTTCTATATTTTTTAAACTTTTAATTATACTTGGTGTAGGGTATCATATAATCGGCATATCCGATTTTAATCTTTTTCCAAGCCTTTTAATATCTCCTATATATTCAAATATCTGAATTCATTAAAATGGACCCATAAATAAAGATAGTGCGAGGTTCAAAAAATGTTTTGTTTTTGAGTTGGTCTAATTTGGCACGCCACCCTGTACTATATATAATAGTTTTTAAAAGCCATACAGCTTAGAAGTTCTATATTTATTACCACTTTTTGCCTTTTAACCACTGTGCTCCGTTAAGTTTATTTTTACTATTTTTGCCTTTTATAAGAGTAAAAAAGGCAAAAACAGAAACCCAAATTCAGTACGAGTACATGCATTGAACTATTCAAACGAAGAAATAAATTCAATATATTTATTGGAATGGCACCACCACCAACAGGAATATTAGAAATTTGTTTCGTCAAACTTAATTATTCACCATTAATGTAAATTTACAAGCAATTTTGTAATTAATATTTTTGATTAATTAAATATAAAATTTTTCAGAGATATCGAATTTCCAGAATACAAATACAATCGTGTACCTGGTTTTCCACGTGATTATATGAATTCTAGACTTAGAGCCTGGGTAAGTTTTTTAATGAAATAATTCTGCTAGATATTACTAACATATGCACCAAAAATAAGCTCGGGCGTGGATGATTCGTACAATGTATAAATCGTGGTACAGTAAATTTTTTTGCTTTTTTTGGCGAGTATTGCATAAAGTAAGTCTTAAGAAAGAATGCAATGGTTCCTTTGAACTATGTATTATTTGTCTTGTTAAATAGTTTAACCCTTTATGGTCTTATGACTTACTATAAACTTTTCTTAAAAAATTACAAAAATTAAGTACTGGGCAAGTGGCCAAAAAATGAGAGATAAAGGTTCAAAAATTATTTCGTAAAATTCTAATTATATAAAATTGGTCCGAGGAATTTATAAATAAACTGTAGTGTTTCTGTTTTTATTTTTGTTAAACTTATAAAAAAATATTAACAAATCAAAGCCAAAAAATATAAATAAATTTTGTTAAATCGAATTTTGGATATATACTAACCTAATTTATTAATTTGTCATAGGAATTATCTACTATCGAAAATAATGTCAAACAGTGTATTTTAACAGATATTTTTGTTTTGGCTTAATTACAGTTTTATGATTCAACAAATTATGAAATCTTAGTGCCGCCCAATCGTATGATTTGTGATGTATGGTGCATAACTTCTGGAGATGCTAATTTATTTGAAATTCATGGATTGGTATATGATGAAATATACTTAATATTAGATGAGGGGTTAACACATTGGTGTTATATGAGTACTCAAAATCTACAAAGCGGTGCAGTCGGATTAACAGAAATATCAGTAAATTATTGTCATTGTTGCTTAAAAAATCAATATGTCAAAATAATGGAAGCAGTAAAAGAATATATAAGAAATAGGTGCTCATGCTGCAATTGCAAACTTACTGGCGTCGCATAATACTTATTCTGTGTTGACAATTTAGACTCAAGAAAACATTTTGTTACTTTGGAGACTGTCCTCAAAGTGCTAATTGATCTAACGCATAGTATGCAAGCATTTTACTATATTCAGAGCATACTGCGGGGATATTTTCGGCTGTATATACAGATTTCTTTAAAGTATGCGCATCTGTATATAAAGCCAATAAAGTTCCCGTAGAATGCGGTATATCCAGTAAACTGTCTTCATAGTATACGCTAGATCATAGAACAATTTGAGGACAGTCCCCAAAGTAACAAAATGTCTTTATAGTATGCACTGGAACAAAAATTGCCCCCGCAGTATGCGCTGTCCATACATATGAGAATAGCAGAGAAAGATTTTATCAGTTTCCAACTAATAAATTTTAAATGTAACACCCAAAATACACATCCATAAAATACACATTTTTTAATTCGGTTTACACTTTATTTTTTGGTGTGCAGTATTCTACATTTGTGTAACTGATACCACATTTATCCACCCTTTTCACATATGTCATTTTATGGTTTTTGTCAACATCAGTCTTAAATACTAATGTTCTTCCTTAACTTAAAATATATGTATGTTATTTAAATTTATATTAAACAAGTAAAAGCGTCTAAATTCGGCTATGCCGAATCTTATACACCCTTTACCATGGTTGCGAAAAAACTGCAGTTTATATATGGATATATATGGAATGGACAGATTTATATACGGACGTCTTTAAGAGGAAATAAAACTTGGTGATAAAACTTGTACTCGGGAAGATTTATGGTTTCAAAAAATAGGTATTTAAAAAAAATTTATGTTTTGGGCATAACTTTTTTGTATCTGAACCGATATTTCCGAGTTTTTTAGCAAATATGTTATACTAAAGATTTTCGATCTTTTGCTAAAATTTTAGTTTTTATAAACATTTTGATGTCTTACCATTCTTAAGATATAAAGTAATCTATTTTGTGCCACGCCCAATCCACAGATCCTGCCTACATTTGGTCAGATGTTAAGTATTGATAACCAAGATGCTCGTACTTTATTTTAGAACTTTTCCTCTTTCCGTTCTCCAGAAAAACTGACCGAAATCGTTAAGTCAACTGTGCTGTACGTATTTGTTTTCTTAAAAAAATAAAAGAAAATAAAAAAAAAATCTTAATAAAATGTAAAAAAAATTGTACAAAAAAAGTTGAATAGACGGGGATCGATCGCGAGACTAAAAGAAAAAAACTATTTATGACAAAGTGCTTAGACCACTGAGCTAATGAAGAACATACGCAATCATCGTTAATAGAAGTAAATAAACAGTTTTCGTTCAAAACTAATTTGTTTGGTTTTTAGGTAAATCTTTGTATGTTTTGTTGTTTGTGTATAAAAGGTGAAGATAAAAGGTGAAGAGGTGAAAGAAAATAAGTTTAATAAATAAAAAAAAAAAAAATAACAACAACCACAAACATAATGGCAATCAGTGTTGTCATATTATTTTTTTCAGAAATCTTTTCAGTTGTAAAAAAACTATTTTCGACCAAAAAAATATTTTTTTACAAATCGTTAAAAGAAATCACTAGAACTGCATGTGTTTTATTTCTACAAAAATGTTTGATTTAGCTGCCAAATTTGTATTTGGGACTTTATTTCGCTTTTTTATTAAAAAATATTTTTAATTTCTTTAGCTTAATTATAAAAATTTTAAGGAAAATAGTTTATAAATTTTTTTTTAATTATTATAAGTTATGACCTAAAATAGTTGCACTCAAAGGGGAATTATGTATAAAATTTTCTTAATAAATGAGAAATAAAATGGTTTAAAAATCTTTTTATAAATTCTTTTAAATCGGAGCAAAAAATATAAATAAAACCGTGTGTATCAGAGGGTTTTTATAAAATTTTTGATGTTTTTAGCCTATTTATGCATTATTTAATTATAAATTTAAAATTTTATTTAAATTAATTATTTCATGTTTAAAAAAAAAACAAAACTAAACAAAACAAAAAAAAAAGTTTTAAGAAAAAATAAAAAAAAAATTATACAAAAAAAAGTTTAATTGATGGGGGTAGGAATCGAACCCGTGCCTAAGAAAATAAGTATTTGTGACAGCGTTTAGACAACTTAGCTCATGCGAAATCATCGTTAATAGAGGTATATAAAAAGTTTTCGTTCATTAGAGATTTGTTTGGTTTTTATTTAAATGACAAATCTTTGTATGTGTTTGTTGTTTGTGTATAAAAGGTGAAGAGGTGAAATAAAAGAATTACAACAAATGGATGTGTTTGTTATGCGTAATATTCAACATACATATAAAAAAAAGGTATTTTACGAAAAAAATTAGAGGTAGTCGTGGTTTTTTGCTAATATCTCAGCGATTTATCAACCGATCTGGCTGATTTTCAATAGCAAACAGAAATGGATCACATGTAATAAAAATATATAACAATCATGTCCACATCATGTATGGGTTCTACGGAAACCCATTTCAACACACAGACGGACATCGTTAAATCCACTTCGCTCTTCATAAGGATATATATACTTTATAGGGTCTAAGATCAATATTGTAGAAATTACAAACGGAATGACAAACTTATATATACCCTTCCACCTGTGGTGAAGGGTATAAAAATAAATATTTTATAACTTCAGGGTAATAAATAATTTACCAAATCAAGTGGTAGTTAAATCAAATAAAAATCTAAAGTAATTAAATATGATCTCGATTTGTTTTAATAGTCTTTATTTATTTTTTTTCCGCTACAAATTTTACTCATATATTATTAACAACATTTTATTTATTTTCACTAGTTTTTCTTTTTGTTATTGTCCTAAATGAACAACTTTTAATTTATCTGTTTAGTTGGTGTATTTGCAAAAAAAAAAAAAATTGTATAACCGAAATAAATCACAACTCTATAAACATTTGTTTTTAGTGATACACAACTTTGTTTTGTTTCTTTTTTTATAAACCAAAACAACAACAACAAACAAAAAAGATGACATATTTTCCATATCCTCGTTGTGTCACTATGTGGTTTATGTTAAATTGAAATGGGTTTTTATTTATTCGACTACAACTGGTGACCCACATACCATTTAATAATCACACATACTACTATGTAGTAGTAGTTATGGCAGTAAGTATATACAAGTTGTACAAGTGTATGTAAATTGCAATAAGCAATAGTTGATATAAATTTTTACTGCCACAAAAATGAGTAGTACAGTATGAGTTGTATGCATGTATGAGTAAAAGTACTTTGCGCATATTAGGGTCTAACTTGTATTACATGTATAAAGCATGAAATTTTATTTAAAATATTCTAAATAAAGTGTTTGTAAACGACATATAAAACAATGGCAATTTGTATTACAATTAATTACTAAATAATTTTTTAAGTGCTCATTTACAAGAAACATTTTTTTAAAATATTTAACAAACACGTGGGAATTAGCACAGCCACAGTTGTATCCGATTCAAGGTATTTTCATTGTTTAATTGTACAAGGTGGCCCAAAAACATTCACCCAATTTTGTTCTTTGCAATATCTTTCAAATGAAACGCGGTAATTATATTTGTAAAATATTTATTTGGACTTTTAAGTTACTTTATATTATTCTTTGGTAGATTATATCGGTCAACCACATATGCCTTGTATCACTTATAATCGAATTTTCTCTATAGATAAGCGAATATTCCCGATATTATCCCGGACTCTAGGGATCAGTTTACCTATAACAGAATGATGCACAATCTACATTGCAGCGATGCTACAATGAGTCAATAGAGCTGGATACCCTACTGTCATCAATAAGTACCGACGCCCTCCTTTGTACACGCTCCAAAAGCTCCAACATATGTTATACTTTTAAGCTCCTGCTTATATGTCGCGTGTAAGTGGTGTTAATAGGTTGGAGATCAGATAGAGTGAAATATTTCTTACGCCGTTTTAGGAAACCAAGACACCTGACTGCTTCATCCAAAACTTCAAATACGTGCTTATTCTAAAGAACATCACACTGACTTCACATGGCCAGAATATCAAGAGTATCTGATTCCTCCATACTGATGACATTGGCTGATGACACCTATGGATTAACATACAACATTGGGTTGTACATGAATTGAAATGGACCCTATTCGCAAGACCCCACTAGGAGATTGCAGGAAGGTCACGATTGAGTGTGTCATTTATAATCTGTTTTTTGCCCCCAACCTTCAAGAGGCTTGACCTACAACTGAAGAAAAATCATAAAAGAGTAGATATGCTTAAAAGTTTGATCAGAAAGATCAATAATACAGATGAGGAAAATAGAGGTAGAAAAACCGAACCTTGCTGTGCCACTGAACTAAGCTGAAACCCTCTTTGGATGAAGTTCCATAATATAGTAACATCTCTAAAAAGCTCAAAATAAATCGGAAGAAATCATTACCAACTGATGAATAGACCCAATCCAACGCTCCCAAAGGAACGCAAACTGATTTCCCGTATAACGACCTCTACGAAAGCAGTACTGTCGACCACTTAAAAGTGAGTTGTACTCCAAATAATTAACAAGTCGGTATTAATCCATGATTTCCATCAGCTTCGAGATCATATTGGATCTATTGGATGATAGTTTTTAGGGTCATTGGCTTTACCCTTGAGGGGAAGATTCCTCCATGGAACAAAGAACTAAAGAAGAGCTAATGGACAATCTATTGTCGAATTTTTCGCAGCTGAGATCCACTAGAACCCTTGTAACTCCTTGAGCTCTAAAGAATATCTTTCAAGTTCTGGCAGTGGTAAATTGCTTTTTCGCAAAAAAATATTTTTTTTGCAAACATTTCAGCTAAAAGTTTTCTTTATAAATAGGTTTAGTGCATATTTGGTCATCCTTTAAAAGAATTGTTACAACTAAACTACAATTGTCCCTTACTTATTTATCGAAAGGCCAAAAGTTTTTGCTGCCCGGGGAGCACAATGAACTTTAGTACGAAGACGCTGTTTGTAAAAAAGATTTTCACTCTTTCGGTCTGCATCTGACTGCGTTCTTGCAAGTCTACTTAAACCATTATTTATTCTTAAGTTTACTCGAAACTATTTTGTAGAAATGAATAGTTGCATTCCAATGAATATAATATGTTTTTATTATTTTCGCAGCAGCATCAATATTGTTATTGAGGTAACATAGTTTCCGACAGTTTCTTAGCCGATGTTAAAATGTCGTGAAGTCCTGAGAACGAAAACGATGTGGAAATAGTGCAATGATCCGAATTGCCGAGAATAGCAAATGTTTTCACTTCCTAGTTCTCAGAGAAAAAGTCGAGAATATTTTCGTGTTCGCCTACAACGCTTGTAAGGTGCATTTGCTCATTCACTTATTGCGCCAGATGATTACGCGCAGCGAACAACTCAATGTAAAGGCCCTCGGGAGTTGATGGCTTGAATAACGAAGCCAGGAAGGGTTGAGGATATTAAAATCGCTAGCAGCAACAATTTCACTATGAAAAGGCGTTGTAGCTCTTAAAAGGCGTTGTAGCCCTTTCCATATTTGGGCTTCTGTGTAATAACTCGGAGTACAGTATGGGCGCCTTAATATGGAGCCTAACCCAAAGTGAGCTAAATTCTATATCATTAAAATTTAGGTGTTGCTGGGACTGGTACACAACAGTGAAAAATAAAAAGGAAGAAGAAGAAGAAGCCTGAGCATCAATATAAAGCGAAAAGGTTCATCCAATGCAAGCCAATGTGAGCATATTTATTTTTAATTCACGTATGTTGCAGAATTCTACGGGGAACCCGCCTATCATAGCAATATAAATTGTTCAAAATAGTCTTCCGCCAGTGTAATTTGGACTCTTTTAATCGTATTTACCGTTGTTCTGAAGAAACATTTGGGCGATAAGTTCTTGCACACGGACATTCTGTTTGAGAGCTTCCAGAGTCTGTGGCTTGTGGAGCTTCTAAATCGCGCGATATTTCTTTCTACTAAAAATGGCAAATGCGAGTATTTTGGCGACCTGGAAACGCCTTTTGTTAGAACCACATATCATCCAGTTCATCAATTTGCGACAATAAAATCTCGTTGATGACGAAAAATACACGAAAAAATAAGATTCATATGAAAATTCATATGAAATATCTTTGCTCATGATAAATTCGGACAGAGGAGTATGGCATTCCATGCTTTATCGGGGTGTATTCTGTATCTGTTTACTTCACAAATGTTAAAAACAACTTACAGTTGCCATCATTTTCAAAAGTTATAGCATCTTCCGAAACGATAATAGATTTTGGGCCTTCTTGTATTTTATTTTACGAATTTGTAAAGCCTCTCTTCTACGCCAAACTTATTGTACTTTTGTTTGCAATATTTGAAAACTAAACAGCTTTTGTGTTAAAAGGCACCGGATTTATTTTCATTCATAAAAAATTCAATATTAGTTTTTCGAATTAAATTTTTTTTATATTTTCTATTTACGTATAATAATTATATAATTACAAATTATATCCTAATAACTTAACCGAGAACTAGCGACAAAGGCTATCGACTCATTGTAGCGAAAACAAACCAGAGCCTCTGGTGGGAATTGAACCCACGACCCCCGCACGGTTAAATCTAATTATTATTCTAAAATATATCTTTGTTTTAATATCTTTATTTTTTAAATCATTTTTAGATTTAGCTTAATTTAATTTTCAAATGAAAAAAAAAACTAAATATGGAAGTTTTAACAATCTTAAATAAATCCGGTGATTAAAAATAGGCCTATTATCCAATTTAAAGCTCTTCATTAATAACTTGTGTAGGTACAAATTGTCTAAATGCAATATAAACTAAACTCAGGTTTACAAATTTTAAATACTTTGATAATTTATAGGGCCTTAATTAAAGATAATGATTTTTAGGTTAACTAGCGCCACTTCTTAAAAATCTAAAGTTTACTAAAAGTGTTGCCTTAATATGTTCATATTTGTCGACACAATGTGTGATAGTTTTGTTTATTGTTCGGTAATGTGAGTATGAATAATATTGTTTTTGGTATTATATATATTTTTTTTGTATGTATTAAAATAAAAAAAAACAACATTTATTGCTTTCGAACGCAACAAATTGTTAACATTTAAGTAGAGTTGAATTTCTTTATGATTTTTGTTCTTTGTTTATGTGTATGAGAACATGACAGCTACAAGAAGTAGCGACACCAAATAAATTATAGTGCTTTTGTATCGCATATTAAATAGATACAAAAAAATTTTTTTTAATTTACTCGAAACATAAAAGCACATCTTATATAGGGCATTTATGAATACATATTGGATTAGTGGAAAATATAAAACATTTAAAAAGTATGCAAAGCTAAATTTATAAAGAACTATGCATGTTTAATGCATGGAATACGAATGTGCCGTATTTTTTAAATAGAGAATAAGAATCATGTACCAAAACAGCGAATGCTACACCATACAGTGAGATATTTGAAAAAAATTTTGCAAATAATTAATGGTCCGATTCTAATGAATTGTAACAGCCATAGCTGACGTAATATCGAGCTTAAATTTGGACACGCACCCACCGAGGTCGGCAATATGACCACCAAGAAAGGGTACTTTTAGCATTAGATTTTATTGACTTTATATTTTTTGTTTTTTTATTCGGTTTTTATTTTTAAAAGAAGGTTTTCAAAGTTTAAATTTTTACCTTCCTTTTAGGATATACCAATTTTTTTTCTACCTACATGTGATTTTTTTTAACCCTCGAAGTGGCACATGGTTCTGGCCAGACATATTTAATTCTCATGTTTCAATTTAGTATACTTCTGTTTTAGGTACATCGCTGTAATTTCAGGTAATCTCCCAAAATATTGTTGGCTTTCGATGTATAAATTAATAATTGAAAAAAAAGTCCTTGGAACAGGACAAAAAAGCCAAATAAAAAATCTTCACCTTACTTTTGGTACATGGTGTCTAGCCGGACCCCTATGCATTTTGTATGAACGCATAGGCAAAGCACATGGCACGAGTTGGAAATTTGTATTTACTTTATTCATTTATGCTTCTTTCTTTCTTCTGATTTTGTTTGTGAGTTAGTTATTCATTGAACGTTGAACAGTGAAGAAGTAATCTAGTTTTTGTGCGGTAATTTTGAACTTGTGAATAATTTTACGCAGGTAGATTTGTTGCGTTGTTAGTATATTATGGCTGATGAACTGGAATTTATTTAAAATACACGCGTAGCGCGAATTTGCAGCCCCAATTGTCAGAGGCATTAGTGCGTGATTTTCAAAGTCAGGTAGAAGCTGATGATGTTTTTGAAAACGATGGTGACGACACTGCTGATTATGTGCCAGAAGATGATGCATCAGACATAGAAAATGATTTGGAAATTGAACCTAACGAACTTTATGATAGAGATGAAGACGTAGATGAAGAAGAAGAAAGTGGAAATGATGCTGAAGCAGCAAATGAAGTCGACTCAGGCTGTTTTTATGGTAAAGACGGTACTAAATGGAACGAAACTGAACCCCCTGCACCTCGTTTGCGCCAGCATAATATCATGCGTTTTCGATCTGGAACAAAAACAAGGCTCACCAATCCAGTTGAGGTATTCAAGCTATTTTTCTAAACCAATATTACGTTCGTCATCATTAGTGAAACAAATCGGCATGGGCGAGAATCAATTAGAAAATGGAATGAAGAACATCCAGAGTCTACCCAAAGAAAATGGATTGATTTGACAAGCTCTGAGCTAGATGCATTCATTGGGATTTTGTTGGCTTCTGGTCTCAGCCATAATAATATGCAAGACTCCAGTATATTGTGGCGTTCTGATTCGCTGCCCATATTCCGTGCGGCTATGTCGCACAAACGATTCATTACTCTGTCCAGATATATTCGTTTCGATAATAGTCGTACGCGGGCATTCCGACAGCAAACAGATAAAGCAGCTCCTATCCGGGACCTTTGGAATTTTCTCAATGAAAATCTGCAAAATTATTATCAACCTTATGAAAATATCACCATCGATGAGCAGTTGTTTCCGTATCGTGGGCGCACAAAGTTCACCCAATATATCCCATCAAAACCTGCAAGGTATGGGATCAAAGTTTGGTGGGCATGCGATGCTAGGACTAAATTTCCATTGAAAGGAAAACTATACACTGGAAAGGAAGGAGACAATCGGGAGATAAATCAAGGTGAAAACGTTCTAATGTATTTCGCAAATTGTTACGCAAACAGCGGCAGAACAATTATTTCTGATAATTTTTTCACCTCATTGAACGGCGCTAAACGACTGGCTGCTATTGCACTGGCATTTGTTGGCACCATTCGAGATGTCTTCCTAAGGATGTTATGAAGAGCACCGGACGACCAATTTTTTCAAGTGTGTTTGGTTTTCATGAAAATCTTGTTGCACTTTGCAGCTACGTGCCCAGAAAAAATAAGGCAGTCAATTTAATTTCAACCGTGCATTACACGAAATATGTTGAAGGCGTAGCCATGAAACCGGAAGCAATTTTATTTTATAATTCAACTAAAGCCGGAGTCGATACGATGGATCAAATGCTAACTCATTACACAACAAAACGGTCAACCAGACGCTGGACATACGCGTTTTTCTGCAACATGATTGATGTGATGGCATTGGCAAGTTACATTATATGTAAGCTAAATGATGAAAATACAAGAAAAAAAAGAAGACGCATATTTTTATATAAACTTGCAAAGCAATTGGTACTGGCCAACGTTGAAAATCGCATCAATAATCCGCACATTGTGGCTCAACCAACAACTCGTATAGCATTTGAAGCGTACTTTGGGAGACCTCTCAATATAGCAAACCGTAATGTGGCTTCATACAGTGGTCCAGACACACTAGCTGCCAAAAAAGGTTGCAGAATTTGCCTGCAGCAAGGTGACAAAATACGCTGTAAGACACGCTTTTTTTGCTACAAATGCAACAATCCTGTTTGTCAGCAACATTCAAAAGAAGATTATTTATGTTTTTGTTGCCTTCCGCAAAATTCTGAATAAAAAAATCAATGTATTCTTCATAATAATTTTCTATTTTGTCATAAACATTTATTACTTTACCCATAATAAAGAGAAATATAAAACAAAAAAATTGTTGCCCTTTTCATCCCAAAGAATTTTTCAGGTCTATTTTTCTTCCTCAGGTAGCTAATAACATAGTAAACAGAAATAGAAACACAAAATATAACAAATATAACACCAGCCGTAGAATATTCATTTTATAGATTATAAAATAAATAAATTATAATTTATAAAATTTTTCAATCAATTACAAATTTTAGCTCTATTGTGAAAAATAAATAAACTGAATTTTAATTTAAATTGTTTTTCATAGCTGAAAATACAATACCCTGTTTGGTACGCTTAGTGTTAAGAAATAAAACACAAAATATCAAAAAAGGTGCTTCAAAAATAAAGTAAATATCCCTACTTCAATTGGTATGAAACAAAATTTTATAACCAAAAATTTTAAAATAACCCTTTTTTCATGTTGATGGAAATTTACATCATAACATTTATTGAACAAAAAATGCACACAAACAGGTGTATTGTAAATTGGTTGTTGCTGGCAACATTACATGACAATTGAAAAAATTGCAGTGTAATTTTTTTTTATTAAAAATTTGTGTTTCTAAAATTTCGTTGCATACCAAAACAAAGCTTAAGTCACTTAAACCAGTAGTTGAGACTTAAGGATAAACTAAACCATTTGTTTCCCAACAACATTCTGTGCAGATTACGGTAACGGGCTCCACATAAAGAGAAAATAGAAGAAAATTAAGTAAATTTCCGCGATTTCAAAGCAAAATTTTCCTCTTTCTGCACAAAATTGAAAAAATTTTTCTGATTATAAAACAAGAATTGCAGAAAAACCATTTAGAAAAATACCGAACCTTTGTAGTCTGCAAATATAAAATCCAAGAGAAGGCTTTTAGCACCGTAAAGCCGATATTACACTTGCTAGTATCTAGATTCTAGTTTTTTGTGCCATCAATGTAAATAATATTAAGGACACTACCTTGCCGATGTCAATTTGGCAGATTGCTATTTATTCTATTATATTTTTTTCACATAAGTTGGTTTGACCTTCCTTCTAATTAAGATTATTAATATTAAAACTAGCAAGTGTCATATAGGCTTTAGGGGACTTCGTTGGCCAGTGCTTCCACTCGATTTTATGATATTTTAGTGGCCATATTTTACTATCGCAGTTGTATTACACTCAGAAAAAAAAGTTTGTAGAAAAATTTGTAAACGGTTTTCAATCCCACTCTATTATTTTTGTACTGATTTTTACATTTTACAAATTACAGAATTTTTACAGAATATTTACAAATTTTTGTTGCTAATTTCAGAAATAATTTTAGAAATTTTTGAAAACCGATTTGCTAAAATTAGCAAAAAATATTACTAATTTAAAAAAGTGGATATTGAAGGAAATGTTATTTCTAATTAAAACTTACACCTACAAACTTTCATTTCCTTAAAATGTTACATACACTCACAATATATATTCCGTTACCGACTGTAGTTTATTTCAAAAGTAATACGTAAAGATTGTTTTTAAACGAAGAATCAATTGAAATTCATAGAAATATATTTTTTAACTATTTGAATCAGTCATTCAAAAAACAAACTATAAAAATTTACAGACATTCAGTAGGAGTTGATATTTTCTGTTAAATTTAAAATTTTATGTTTTCTGTTTTTAAAAATATAAATTTATATAATTCCTTATTGTTTTTTTACCAAAATAGTTTGTTTACATACGAAATTATTTCAATAAAAATTACAAGAAATTATTCAAATACAGATGCACACAAGAAAATAAAAAAATATATACCGGTGTGTGTGTTGTGTTTTGAAAAATTACATACAAATAAAAAAAAATTTCCATTTGAAAAACAAACCACAAAAATCGTTTTTTTCTACTTTTTGTCAGTTAAAAATTGATGATTATTTTAAACTACTTTTGATTGCTTTTACTACTTATGTCGATTATTAAACATTGATTGAAAATAAACAACAAAATGGGCTGAATATAATAAAAAATCAGTAGTGATTGTATTTTCGATCAATTTAATATGTATTTTAGATTATTTTTAACGAAATAATATTGTGAGTGTATATTAAAAAAGGAATCGGAAGTGAAGATACCGACTGATGTTTAAAAAGAGGACATCCTCTTAAAATAGCACTAAAAAGGTTTTTTAGTTAAAAAAGTCTGCCCTAAAAACAATTAAAATTTAACCTTAAAAGTAAAAAAAAAATTGACCAAAATATTTTTCAAAACAGAAATTACCAAATTAAAACATTATGATTAATTCGTTTTTTAAAAAATATATTCAAAATTTTTGATGCTCCATAAGAAAAATAAATTCAAAGCTTTTTACTAATATTAATAAAATTTATTAACTTTTTTTGCGGATTTTAGCAAACAGATTTTAAATTCCACTTTATAAAAAGTCTTTAAAAATTTAGTAGCGGCTACTAATTTTTCTACTAATTTCATTGTACTACACGCCAGCAGACATGTGTTGCTAAGATTAGCAAAAAATACCGCCGGGCTCAAATTAGCAGAATTTCCCGTAATAACAACAAAATTTTCAGTTGCCATTACAGACTTTTTTGGTGAGTGTAGTGAATAAAAAAGCCTACAATGCCATCACCCTTCTTACATTTAATATTTGTTTGTTTTTTCTCTATAAATATGAATTTTTTAAAAACTATCTAACTACTTTTTACTTCATATACAAAATAAAGCTATTTACTTTAGTCTTAACATTTTTAAAGTACACAACTACTATATAGTTTAGAGTTTGGATTGCATGTGTGCATGCTTAAGAGTCATCTAGATGAATGAAGGAGCTTTAACTATATTTTTGCCTTTTATTTTTCATAGAGATTATGTAGTTTTTGTGTGTTTGTTTTTATAAAAGCCATATATCGTTTTGTCTTTTTTTCGGACAGTTAGTTTATATACGAAGATTACTTATACAGCTTCCATTTTTAAAACAACACATACAAACAAAAAAAGCATTTTATATTATTTTGAAATGTCAGGCGTTTCTTCTGTTGCTTTGCTTTAGTTTTTTGTTGTTTATCCCTCTTACTCATGATGTTTTATGTAGGGATTTTAGTACTGAAATATTAACTTTTTTTGTACGAGAATATCACAGATATGAATGCAGAATATCACTATAATTGTGTTTTAAAATTACTATAAAATTATAGATATAAAGAGAGATTTATGTATGTATAAAACGAAAATTACAATAATAATAAGAATGTTAAACAAATTACATACGTTTGTATGTAAAAAATCTGAAAAAAATTAATTGAGTTTTAGAATAATATCGACCCGAGTAAAAAAAAAACTATCTGGTTAAATATTTAATCTTATCCAATTTATAATATCAATTGGATAATGTAGGTATTGATCGACTATCTTCAAAAAGATAACATAATAAATTCAGAATAATATTGTAGCCTTTCAATTGGATGTGAAAATTTAAGACGAACACCTGGTTTACAACACAATAAATAATTTTTCATTAAGACAAGGGTGTTTTAATAATTGCAAAATTCAACGAATTACTTGACTATCCTTACCTTATTTACCTGATTAAGCTTTCTGTGACCTACACCTTTACCCAAGTAAAAACAAATTTCTTGCTGGCAAGCGTTTGACCTCAACTGAAGATACAATTGCAGATGAAAACGATTATTTTGCAGATTTTCTGAAAAACTATTTTAATCAAAGGATTAAATTGACACAAATCGTTAGACTAAGTGTATTTAAGTTTCGGGAGATTATATTGAAGTATGAACATAATTTTTAAACATAATTTTAGTTTTCTTATCTCTGGTACTATGCATCGTTTGCTCCGTATTAAGATCATAATCCTGAAACTGGACTTTGAAAGCGGGTTAGATTGGGATGAATAGCATTGAATCTGTAACGACAAAAGAGAGTTAAGACCGCTTTAAGGCATTCTGAAATAATCGTAGCTTGGTAGTAACACTATCGGGGTCAAATACAGGTAGAAAGGATTCAGGTCGAAAAACCTCGCATGTTATTAACCAACTTAAAATGGTTAACCTCCCTGTAAATAAGCATGCTGAACATCGAATATGGTTCTTATGAAGAACGCAAGTAATCGAGCCCAGTAATACTGCCGAAGACGGATTCGATTTCAAATGGACAGCCTCTGAAACAGAAGGATTACAATCTATCGTAAATGCATTTTTCTTCACTTATCAGCTAGGGTCTGATAAGTGAATAGGGTTATAGATAGAAACAGTAATTTCGGCAACGAATGGGAGCGGGTCTTTTGAAAAAGTAGTTACAGAAAAGAGTGAGAGCAGTGGTCGTGTACCAAAAGCTTCAGAAGCAAGTGGAATTAGGGGTTGAGAAATAAATTTTCACAACTGTGCTTTTACAATTTAACATCAACCTCGGCTTACGCATAAGTCAAACATGGACGCTTCTACAACTTCCGAATCTATAAGAGGTCACCAGACAGTTTATACAACACTAAAGTGTTTTTAATGTTGACGTTTTCTTATCAACACTCTTCCTTAAAAATGAGCGAAATGAGAGACCTTCACAAAGAATGCAACGACAAAACTTTAGGTTCGAGTTGGTTCTCATCGCCAAATCATTAATTTTTTTTTTTTGATTCAACAGAAAATCTCCTCAGGTTATTAAAATTTGGATCATTAAAAATCGAGTTATTTGAATAATTATAACTTGAACTATTCAGCGTATTAAAACTCGAGTTATAGCAAGGACACTATAAACCAGGATGTACAAACTACCAAATTTTTAGCCACCTATGATGCTAAATGGTGCGACTACAAATTAATTCTTAGCCGAGACCACGAAACATTTAGCCGCTAGCAAGGGTTGTAGCGCAAGTAAAGTGATTGTGATGTGAATTTATACATGTTTGAATTGGTACAACCTTTGCTATAGGCTAAGTTTTTCTGTAAATCGGCTTAGAAATTCGTGGTCTCGACTAAGAATTTTTTTGTAGTCGCACCATTTGGCATCATGGCATCATGCGTGGCTAAAAATTTGCCAGTTTGTTCATCCTGGTTTATAGAGTCCTTGGTTTATTGGTTATCAAAAATTGTACTATTTGTGGTATTAATATTTGAATTATTTAAGGTATTGGAATTCCAGATATTTGGAATACTTAAACTCGGGTTATTTGAGTCAGTGGAACTCGAAATATTCGAGGTGTAAAAACCGAAGTTATTCTTGTTATTAAATCTCGAGTTATTCTGATTATTAAAATTTGACTTATTCGGGATATTAACTTTGTATTCTTCGAATATTCGGATTATTAAATATTCGGACTAAAACCTTTGTAATGAGTTCTATGGGTAATCAAAACTCGAGTTAGTTGGGGTATTAAATCTCAAGTTATTCGTGGTTTTTATATTCGAGTATTCAGGTTATTAGAGCTCGAGTTATTTGAATCATTAAAGTTTGAGTAACTGTTAGGGGTTGGACGAAATAAACTTTAAATTCACTTATATTTTAAGGCGAATTTGCGCAGACTAATGAATTATTAGCAAAATCTATGGCCCATTTGCCTGGGTACTCCAAACCGTCCATATGGCCTTCATATCGAACTCAATATCTCTCTACAAGTCTGAGCTCTGGTTACAAAAAGTGCATGGTTTTTTCAATACCACTCGCGAACAGTTTTACATGGTGGCAAATTTAAACAAAATTTTGCGGAGACGTTGTGCTGTTTCCAGAATGGCAGTAGTCTCTTCGGTAATACTGTACTTCTGTGTTAATTGAACTAGACTTCATGAAATGAGTGAATTCTATTGCCACAATTGCAAATTGATTGCCAGACGAGGAATTTTTGATTGGGGAAATTTTGTTTGCTTCTTGATCACATATTGTACCTCCACATTTCCTCTGGCATTAAGAACATAAAAATCTTGTCCTCGAAGTTGCGAAATATCGTTGATTACGCAGCAGGTAGATTAATTCTAACTTTTTTGCTCTAGTTTTTGCCTCAAACTTCTTTGTTGCAATCCTATCTGGAACTTTATGAACTTTAAATCAGTGATCCCCACACACATACATTCACATTTATGTTTGTGTTGGTTGTTTGTTTTTGAGCGTTATTTATTTTTTTCTCACTTTACCAGGGCTGCCAAAAAAATATTTGTCGCTGTCCCTGAACAAATTCGAAAAAAGTCCCATTTTATTTTGTACTCAAACAAACAATAAATGTAAAATAAACATTTAATGACAGCTTGGAAAATTTTATATAAAATTTTATTATTACAAAAAAAAAAACCAAATCAGAGTAAATTTCTCCGATGTATTAATGTATTTCAAATCGTATATAATAAATTAATTTCAGATATGATATCTTAAGTTTTAAAAGAATAAAAAACGCTGAAACTAAACTAGTTTTTAAAAGAATTCAAATAGAAGCTTTTAATATATGATTATATATAATTCTTAATTATAAAAAGGACAAGTTTTAAAACAAAAAAATCAATAAATGCGTTGGCATAATAAGCCTTCAGCTTTGCGAAGTAATTTTCGGCAAATAAAAAAGGCATTCTCCCATTCTACATTAAACATTTTCAGTGTTGTCTAGTACAAGCGACTACACAACCTGGTCATAAAAATAATATAAGATAAAAATGGCAACCCTGAATAAAACCAGCAAGCGACTACACAACCTGCGGACATGAAAGCTCAAATGAGACTAATGTTTTTATTTAATAAAAATACAAATTATAAATCTCATGCTCTCTTCATTTGTGTGAGAGCATTCGCACATGTGCGGTGTTTTGGGGATCTCTGCTTTAAATGTTCTCATACCTACATTGGCTGTTACATTTCGGAACACTGGGCAAATCGAGAGGCTTTTCGTCTAGATGTATTCGTTGCTCTTCAAAGTGGGTTCTCAACTTTTCTGGACTTAACAAAATCTTCAATACCTTTTTTTGTCCGATAAGTAACTCGGAGTAGCTTATGCAATTTTAATATTATTCTACACTCACCAAAAAGAGTCTGTAATGGCAACTGAAAATTTTGCTGTTATTACGGTAAATTCTGCTAATTTGAGCCCAGCGGTATTTTTTGCTAATCTTAGCAACACTTGTCTGCTGACGTGTAGTACAATGAAATTAGTAGAAAAATTAGTAGCCGGTACTAAATTTTAGTAGACTTTTTATAAAGTTGAATTTAAAATCTGTTTGCTAAAATCAGCAAAAAAAATTACTAAATATTATTAATATTAGTAAAAAGCTTTGAACTTATTTTTCTTATCGAGCATCAAAAATTTTGATTATATTTTGATTTAAAAAACGAATTAATCATTTTGTTTTAATTTGGTAATTTCTGTTTTGAAAAATATTTAAGGTAAATTTTTCTTTTTACTTTTAAGGTTAAATTTTAATTGTTTTTAGGGCGGATTTTTAGAACTAAAAAACCTTTTTAGTGCTATTTTAAGTGGATGTCCTCTTTTTAGACATGTGTCGGTATCTTCACTTCCGATCCCTTTTTTAATATATGTAACATTTTAAGGAAATTTAAGTTTGTAGGGGTAAGTTTTAATTAGAAATAACATTTCCTTCAATATCCACTTTTTTAAAATTAGTAATATTTTTTTGCTAATTTTAGCAAATCGGTTTTCAAAAATTTGTGAAATGATTTCTGAAATTACCAACAAAAATTTTTAAAAATTCTGTAAAAAATCTGTAATTTGTAAAATGTAAATAGCAAAAAGATTTGCTAAATAATAATTTTTTACTAAAAATCAGTACACAAATAGTAGAGTGCGATTGAAAAACGTTTACAAATTGTTCTACTAACTTTTTTTCTGAGTGTATGACACCAAAAGTTTTGATTTATATTAGAACACACTTTTTCGGTTGTCCATTGTGTTTAAAATTTAAAAATTAATTTAATATCTGACATACTATTTTAAGGTGACGTGTTTTTAAAAAATATTGAATGTGTATAAACAAATTGATTGGTAAAAATATGTGTCGGGTTTTTTTTGATCTCAAGCTTTCATACAAAAAATTAAATCAAATTGTTAAATTTTAGTGGATCTACTAGAGTAAATTTCAAATCCTAATCGATTAATCGAGTGAATTAAATCGGCAAAATTGAGTTACTCGTTTATATGAACAAAACCAAAACCTTAAAAGTATCATATTAGCCCAATTCTATGGACCGATTCTTAGCAATTTAAATTGAGATCGTCCTTGGGAAAAGCTTTTGTACCAAATTTCATCTAAATATTTGCGTCCTGTGGTTTGATTACATGAATAGATGGACGAAAGGATATCGCGAAATCGAATCAGAAATTTATTAAGGATCGAATGGTATACTAGGGTGAGCTTAGCTCCAATAGTTTTGGAAGCTACAAACATAAGCAAAAACTAATTATACCCTGTCTACATAGTTGTTTAAGTTATAAAAAGTGTTGATTTATTTAAGGTTTATTGTTTTATTCCATCAGTTGTCGTATATATCAATATATAAGGCTAAACAACCATCTGTGTGACACTCACGGTGAAATCCAACTATATGGTGATTTTTTCACCGTTTTGGTTTTGAAAATTAAAAGAACACAGGAAACTTAGAAAAGTAAAAAATATTTGTTTGAGGCGATAATTGCATTTCAGCCATTTACATTATAAAGATTATTTTATGTAAATGTTTCAATATTCATCGTTCTTGAAGAAGAACGGTCCAATGATGCTGACAGCCCACAATCCGCACCGGTGCATCTTCCATTAAAAAAACTAAATTAAAATCAAACATATTTTTAGAAGGTAACGTGATTTAAAAAATAAATATTGTATGTGCCTTTCGGCCCCCTATAAGAACAGACACTCATTTGATGCATTGTCTGATGGTCATTGCTGATGGGTATATACATCAGGAGTTTCTATCATATTATTAAGAGCAATATGAAAAAACTGATGTAAACATTCGTGTACGTGTGATTTTGTTTCTCTCTCATACTTGTGAACTTCATGAACTAGTAAAATATATATCTGAACTGCTCACTCCACAATATTTTATGATGTAAACATCCCCATAGCTGACTAGTCAGCGTTGCCATTGCGTGACATTTTATATTAACAAAGTCTTGTTTAAAAAATCCCCACGATTCTATAATATATAAAATCAAAATATTTGCATGAAATTTATTTTAAAAAAATGACAAAAGAACTTAAACTTTTGAAAAACATACTCTGATGACCAAATACGTATATAAAAGTGGTGCCAAAGTAAGATTAAGTAAAAGAGAAAATTTAACAAAATGTTTATCGAAATTAGGTAAGAAAAACCCCACTATGGCAACGCCGACAACAACAATTTAATACTAAATTGCTGCGTGTTAGAAAATAAGTTTGGATGTGTCAGTTTTCTTCAGCAATTTCTTGTAGGGCCGTTACCTCACCAATGGCAGATGTAATGTTGTCTTCCAGGGCTGGAATTGTTGCTGTCCCTGTACACGAGAGACTTCACGTATCCCTATATTGGCATTTTTACCAAACAAACGACGTTGTGGTACGTCACCTGACTTCAGTTCTTGCAGCAGCTGTATTTTGTATGGTTTTATACCGAGGTCCTTACGTGAAACCTTTCAGGTGGTCAAATAACACAAGCCCATTTGTTGACATCGGCGACGAAGTGACACATCGTAAACTAAATGTGGTCCTCCGCATGCACTCTTCGCATACGGGTTGTTAGATTAATGTCCACTTAAATGGAACTAGTGCGAAATTTGGTCACAACAGCTTGAGTAGCCTGTTCAATTAGTCGATTATGACGATAATAAAATTGACGTAATTTACGAAGCACATTTCTCACACAGCACGAATTTTGATATTAAAATTTAATGTGTTAGATGTTTGTTACTCTATTCATGGTGAAATGCCAAGCCTTACTGAGAATTTTTGGTATTGGCACATGTCCGCGAACCCTTTTTACACTCAAAAATGTACACTGAAAAACCAAATAGCAAAAAAACAACCTTTACTATAGTGGTCATTAAGCGTAGAATCAAACAGATGATCTAAATACCTGATCGTTTCGTTTTTCTATGTACCTGGAAATTCGCTAGAAAAAAAAATCAAGGACACCTTAATCACAATGCACAGTGGTTTGTAATTTTGAAATATATAGTGTACAGCAAAAGTAATGGTGCCCTGGCTATATTAAAAAATCTTTTGTTATTTAAAAAAAAAACGTAACAAAATATGCGATACTTATTATTTTTTAATGTTTTAACTTATATACTATAACAATTAAAAATTAAAGATCATGATAACTTCATATTTTTGCACAGCAAAAGTCATGGTACCCCTAAAAAATAAAAAAATGCTTAGAACTTTAATCAACCATGTCGGTATTAAGGGCGCAACCTTTTTTGTGTAGTTTTCGTATATTTGGCCCCATTCAGTCAAAAATATGTTCTTTAGCTGGGCTTTATTAGAAATTGTGTGATTTCGTATGCGTTTTTCTAAATTATCCCACAAGTGATCAATAGGATTCAAATCGCTAATTTGAGGAGGGGTTTTTAGCAAATATGGTGAGTTATTTACGATCCACATATTAACGTCAGCTGGTATATGCTTAGGATCATTGTCCTGTTAAAAAGAATGACTCTCTCGAATATACAGTTTTCAGCACTCTGATTAAGATTTTTTTTCAGAATGAACACTAAATTGACAACACCGGCTGCAAACATGCAACCCCATACCATTACTTTACCCTCTCCATACTTCAAAGTTTTTATAATATTTTTGGATCAAGTTCGTCGCCCTTCGTATTGCCTGGTGGAAACATTTTATTGCGGCGACAATCGTTTTCGTATTGCGGATGATACCCCATTTGGTGGGAAGCGTGTCTCGAAAGCAATAAATCTAGGCAATACAAAATCAATTCCTATAGAAAATAAAATTTGGGATAGAATATATATAACGCTAAAGTATGATTGGAAGTTACGAATAAGATATTGCCTTTATATCATTTAAAAGTCACATAAAGGGTGGTTAAATTTTAAGGGCCGATGTTGATTTTGAATAAAACACAAATTATTTAGGAAATTATTGTTATTGAAAAAAATTCAAGAATTAGGATACGAATTGCTTCCTCATTCGACCTATTTGCCGGATTTAATGACTAACAATTGTTTACAAACTTTAAGAAATGGCTTGGCGCAAAGAGATTTGACCCCAACGAAGAAATAATCTCACAAACAAGAGTTTTTTCGATGACCTCGACAAATCATGATGAAAATTAAATTGATTTTTATCCAAAACCTTTGCTTCATTCAAATAGTCATGGACTTATTAACACAACCTCGGTTACTAAATACTGATTGAAAATAATTATGCATGGAACAAAGTATCGTCCAAATGGCCGCCGCGACCTCGGCGGCACACCTCCATCCGATGGTCCAAATTTTCGATGACGCTTAGGCATAATTGAGGTCCTATGCCGTTAATCTGCCGAATTTTCTCATCTTTTAGCTCTTGAATTGTTGCTGGCTTATCGATGTACACCTTTTCTTTCAAATAACCCCAAACAAAGCAGTTCAACGGTGAAAAATTACATGATCTTGACGGCCAACTGACATCGCCACCACGTGAGATAACACGACCATTGAATTTGTTGCGCAAAAGAGCCATTGTTTCGTTAGCTGTCTGGCAAGTGGCACCGTAATGTTGAAACCACATATCGTCCAGGGTCATATCCTCAATTCCTGGCTACAATAAGTTCGTCATCATCTCGCGATAGCGAACACCATTCACGGTAAATGCTTGGCCGACCTCATGACACACTATCGCGAACTGGGCGAGCATGCACAGGTGTTTTAGGTGTGGTTCACATTTAACATCGGCCCTTAAAATTTAACCACCCTTTAGAAGATAAAACAACTGGAGAAAGCTTTTCGCAAGATGGGTGCCGCGTTTGATGATAATCGGCCACAAACGCATGTGCAGCTTCCATGACAAAAATCCAAGAATTAGGATACGAATTGCTTCCTCATCCGACCTATTTGCCGGATTTAATGACTATCAATTGTTTCAAACTTTAAGAAATGGCTTGGCGCAAAGAGATTTGACTCCAACGAAGAAATAATCTCACAAACAAACCTATTTCGATGACTTCGACAAATCATGATGAAAATTAAATTGATTTTTATCCAAAACCTTTGTTTCATTCAAATAGTCACGGACTTATTAACCCAACCTCGGTTACTTTATATTGATTGAAAATAAATAACAAAATATAATGAAAATTTGCCAGTCCTCTTTTTAATTGTATTTTCGATTAATTTAAAATAAATTTTAGATTGTTTTAAACGAAATAATTTTGCGAGTCTACGGATAATTTTATAAATAAACTACACTTTTTTGAGTGTGTTTAATAACACATTCATATTCAACTACAATTTGCTTAAATGAACCTTTTCAGCAATTTCGTTCCTATTTAATTTTATATTTGCCAACCTTTTCATAAAAAAAGTCCTGATCATATTCATTGAAAGGTGACGATATTTGACATAAATTATACTTGGTGTAGGGTTTCATATAGTCGACATGCCTGATTTTAGTACTTTTCTTGCTTTCTTTATCTCAAAATCCGGAATTTCAAATATTTAAAGATTGTTTCTCTTTTAGGTGATCTGATTTTTCTCGCTGATACTCACCCCATACTTAGTCGGAGTGACTATAAAATAAATCGGTCAAATAGTTTAGAAGTTGCATATCTATAAGCACTTTAATTTGCTTCTAGTCCACTGTGCAATGGTAATTTTATTTTAACTACCTGCCTGCTTCTATAAATGTGAGGAAAAATATGAAATAAAATTCAGTAGAAGTAAATTCATTTAACTATTCAGACCAAGAAATAAAAACAATATATTTTGCAATGGCACCACCACCAGCAGAAGTAGAATTATGTCTCCTCAAACTAATATTTTCGTCATCACTGTAAGTTACAAACAATATTTTGTAATTAATGATTTTGTTTTAATTAAATATAAACTTTTTCAGAGATGGAGGATTTTCAAAATACACATTCAATCGTGTACAGGGTTTACCACTTGATTATATGCTTCCCAAAATTAGCAAATGGGTAACTATGCTTTAATTAAATAATGGTTCTAGATATTACTAAGTACAAAAATTAAGTACATAGTCTAGGACGTGGATGATTTCTACGATGGAAGAATATAAAAAACCTAAGTGGTACAGTAATTTTTTTTCTTTTTGGGCAAAATAAAACTTAAGAAAGAATTTAGAGGTGCCTTTGCACAACACGCAGAAATTGCTATCAGTCGTGGCCAACGAATTTGTTGCGAATCAAATTCTGGCGGATACGACAACTGTCTTTATATCGATATATATTTTTGGTTGTGAAAGCAAATATTCACTTATCTAATTTAGTATTTATATGCCACAAAAATATTAGGCCTGTTTTTTAATTACCGGATATATTTCCGGATTCATTTTATTTCTTAAAAATTTTTATTTTTTATTTTGAAAAACTTTATATTTTTATCTAAATCTAAAACATACTCGCTAATATAATTTAAAAGAAAAAATTAAAATTTTTCAAAAGTACGCATACAGTATTTAAATTAACCTAAATCTGATAATGATTTAAAAGTTGATAAATCTAAAAAGTATTTATTTTAATTCTAGCAATCACATGTTTAAAAATTTTAATTTTTTCTTTCACATTAGAAAATATGTATTAGATTTAAATAAAAATATAATTTATTTTAAATTAAACGTAAAAATATAGAATTTAAAATGAAAGAAAATAAATTCGGTGATTAAAAACCAGGCCATTATTACGTTCCACTAAATTTTAGTTTAAAAAAACTTCATTGTGGGCATTAAGACTCATAGTTCACACTTTTACTTACTGCACCGAAACCAATTTAAGTTTTCTGTAATATATATTTGCTATTTAAATATTTGAATTTGGGATTTAAACTCGAAAATTCGTAGAACAAACCTGCTTCTCTACCCACTACACCAATAACAAATATAAACTTTGATGGCTAATTTTTATTTGAAATAATTTGTTAGGAAAATAACTATATTCTAAAAAATTGTGTCATTAGTTGCATCTATTATCAATACAATCCACAATTCGGTTGATTCTACTGAAACCCTAATTTAACCAGGATAACAGTATTTGTAGTTACTACTTTTGAATATTAACAATTTTTTAATTCTACTAATTTTCTAGTACATTTCCTAAAAAAATTCTACTGTACAAAATTGCTAAACAAATTTTATATTTTAAGTTGCCTCTTTTAAATCATCAAGAAAATATTTTAGCTTTATTAATCGATTATAGGTAATTTTAAATCAACTTACGTTTTAATAAATAAATTTTAATGGTTTTTATCGAATTTCAACCAATGTTTTTGAAACTCTCGGCGTGTTTAAATTGTCGATTTGTATGGAAAAATGTATCACGTTGTAAAAATAATGATGTACGACAGTGACTGCACAAACTGTCATATTTATTTTAGTGTAAAGAGTACCGTAGGGATTCATTACTCTCCAGTGTTTCCTTTCCTTATTAACGACCCACTTTTTTTTTTGTTTTTAGATTTTAATTTAATTAAAACAATGAAAGTAAATAATTATTTTAATACAAATTTAGAAACGAACATACTGAGATGTTTTATAGTACGTTGATCATTCGCGAGTATACAAAGAGAACATAAGAGAATTAGAAACCAAAAACAAGGGAAGAAACCAAAAACAAGAGAATAAGGAAAAACGTTTTGAAAATAAAATAGATTTTATTTTATAACTGCAACGCTAGACGCGTTTTAACTGTCAATTTGTATGGAAAAATACATCACGTTGTTATTCAGGGCCGACACTAAAATTTTACAAGTATTTGTCTCGTTGCATATTTTAACTCTTATGGTCTTATGCCTATCTCTAAATATTTCTTAAAGAATGGCAAAAATAAAATACTAGGCAAGTAAGTGACCAAAAAATGAGAGAAATGGTTCAAATATTCAACGAAATATTTTAATTATACAAACCGGGTCCGGGAAAGATACCGAAACTCTATAATTAAAAAAAAAAAAAAAATACCGACTTATTATTTTAAGTGTGTACTAACTTAATTGATTCATCTGGCATAGGACTTATCTTTTCCCGATAATAATGTTGAAAATTGTATTTTAATAAAAAATATTTTTTTTATTTAATAACAGCTTTATAAAGCTTCAAATTATGCAAAATTAGCACAACAAAATCCTGTATATTATGCTGTATGGTGCATTACTTCTGGAGATCCCAATTTATTTAAAATGCATGGTGTTATCTTCAATGAAATATACTTAATATTAGGTGACGAATTAGAATTATCACATTGGTATTGTATTAACCAATCGAGAGAAGTAAGAAATGCCTTGGGGTTTGGAAAAATAGCTGTCGAGTACTGTAATTGTTGCATAATATATCACTATAAAAATATAATGGATGTGGTAAGAGATTACATAGCGAAAAAGTGCACATGCTGCAAGGATCATTAGAAAAACAACTTCGTTCGACGGAAAAGTGCTGGCGATGCATAATACACATTCTCTGTGGAAAATTTATACTCCACACACAAAAGGTATGAATGACAACAATGAACAGTACAGCAATTTTCTGTACACGAAAAGAATAATCAATATGAATGAGTAATATGAATGAGTAATAATGTTAAAGTATAAGATATTGTAAAATATGTAAAATTTTAATTAATCAGATAATTGAAAAAATAAAAAAAAAAATCATAAAACATAAATATCATCTTGATTATGGGCGCACATAATTTATTTACTAACTAAATGTTTGTAATATATTTTTTTCGATTATCCAGTGATACCTTTTACATTACCTCTGCTGTCAACAGACTCCAAATTAAACAAATGGTTTAATTTGTGTCCAGCATTGTCTTGAATAAATAAATGAAAATGAAACGAATAAGTATAAAGTCGCCTTTTGAAATGTCAATTTGACTTCACGTTTTATAACTGTGCTTTTTACTTAGCCGTTGGGTACGATCTAATATTTTGACAACTCTGCTTTTGCCATTTTTTACGAGTCAATATAAATAGGATCAATTTCAAATACCAAATAGCAGTTCATAAATACAATAACAATGAACACGTGATGGTGTCGTACTGAAGCAATATTCAAAATAACGTAGCAACTCGTGCAAAATAAAAGATCACAAAAGGTCACATAAGGTTTTGTGTTACAAAAGGTTTTATGCGACATTTAACCCCTTATTACGGTCTGATCGTGACAAGACGTTGAGGTCATGTAGTTTATTTTCAAATGTTTACATAATTCCCGCATTGACTGATTTCACTGTATGATCCTGCCATTATCATAAATTTCAATGCAGACATCAACATTTATAAAAGTTTGTGGTGTACTGGGTAGAGAGGTAGCCTAGTACTCCGAATTTCCGAGTTCAAATTGCGTAAAAGGAAAACATTTAAAATATTTTTTTAATTAAAATTAAATATTATAATCACAGACTACACAAACAGGAAAAATCTAATTAAATCAAAATGGCGACAAGAAAATGAGTAAAAGGAAATTTCAAAATTGCTGTGATAAACAGAAAGGGATAGATATAGAAAAAAATATGTACCATGCAATATATGTGGGGTTTATTTTTTTCTGTCTCATTTTAAAAATCACTACAAAATAGCCATACTGTTCGAGAATACTTTTTTGACATTTGTCACAGGTAACATGAGTAAGTTGTGGTGCAGTAAGCGAGAACAGCGATCCTGAATGTCATGGTTCGATAGCGGAAAATTAAAAAAAAAATTGTTAATTAAAATTTTGTAGAACGTAATAATATTTATGTGGAATATATTTATATTAAATAAGATAACTGAATATTGACTCTCACGACTAAAAGTAGAATTTAATATGAAGATAGTTGTCTTAACCGACATAATTCGATTGGCAATAAATTCGGTATTCACAACTGATACTGTTTTCTGTATGTAGCCTTAATTAGCATCAGTATATACACTTAAAATAGTTTGTAAGTTAAAATAACAGAAAATTTCATTTACAAGAAATGATATTTCATTTAAAAAAGGGTCTAATTAATTTACATTTAAATTAAATGCCTTTTGTTATTTATTTTTAAATGTTGATTAAACAACTGGCACATTAGGAAGAAACAAATGATATAATCAGTTAAAATAAAAGTCAAAATTTTACCTACCAATTCCTTAAAAATTAAATGATTTTATCATTTATTTGAAATTGTTTCCCTTTTTGTATTTTTTTTTACAAAATGTATGTATGCATAGCTATAGACACTTTTTGTGTGAATGTGTTTGTGTATGTATAATAATTTTGTATATATATAACCAATTAAAATAAAAAACAAATTTAAATATTTGAATATTTTTTTTTGAAACAGACAGCAAACAAAATTTTAATTTGTAATAACTGTTACGGACACAAATAAACCACAAATTTCTGTTTTGTGGGTAAATTTTTATTAAATTTCGACAAATGAAAAAAATAAATGAAACTGAAAAAAATCGGTAAATGATAGTAAATTATTTTGAACAAATGTATAAAAAAGTTAATATAGATATTTCTTTGAATAATAAATGTTTGTTCCCTTATTTTTAAATGGAACGGAAAACTTTTTTATTAAACTACAAACAGTCAACTGCATAATATTCTGAGTGTATCATTGTTCTTTAGCCTTAGTACCTCACCAGAAACAGTCTAAAGGGGTCTAATAGCAACTTTGAAGCGGTCAATTGTTATCACCGAGATGGCAATAACACGATTAACGAAAGGTCGACTGTATGATGAGCTGTGTGACATGGTACGCCATCCTGCTAAAAACAAAAATTATGTCTTCTATTTCAGCCCATAAAAAGTCCTTAATCGCCTTTGACTGAAATGGCAATTCCAGCAATGTTATATGGTCATATATAATCTTATATTAATATATATGAATCATATATGATCCCATATACCCTGGTCATATATGAAATCATATTTGGTCATATATTGAACTATACAAGGATATTTTTGATCATGTATGCCAATCTATGTTCATATATGATCGTGTATGTCAACATATATATTTCGATTTGCCCATAGGTTTGTCAAAATACATATGTACATTGCTATTTTCGGATATAATTATATCGGAACCTTTTTCATGTAATCAAAAATTTTAATTTATTAACAGTTTGCAGTTTTCTATTGTAACAACTAATAAAAATTTGTTCCTCTTCAAAAAATCAAATTTAAAATTTGTTAATTTATAAAAAATAACAATTCAATTATCAACAAACATAAATATGTCAAAAAAATCTCTTACATTAAAAGAAAGACAAAATTATAAATTCAAATCACAATTCCAGATAAGAAATATGTAATAAAATTATAATCGTTGGATTAACACAATCATCTTCAAAAGAGGGTGTTGATGACAATATAACGCCTCTAAACACGTGAAATATATTTTTTAAGATTTTTTCCACACGTTTTTCATTTAAAACAAGAAAACACCAAATGATGATAATTATGATAATAACTCAAAAGAGATTTACCACAGACTGATAGATAGGCAAAATGAAAGAAAAAATAAAACCTAAGAAGGGATAGTACAAAATTTTTCTCAAATACAATAAAGAAATAAAAACAATAAAGCTAATGACTACTGTTATAACAGTCTTTGAAGTTGTTGATGAAATCTCATACACACTCTCTCACTCACAGTGTGAACTCTAAAACTGCCCTTACGATGAAGAAGTCATTTAAAATTCCAGTCATAAGCTATGACAGGGGATCAGGTGTTCTTCTAATATAAGAAAAACATTAAACAAGCTTAACATAGCAGAGAATATATAAAAACCCCAAAAGAAAGGAAAATGGATGAAAAACTTAATATATAGTATTTAAGAATTTTCCTAAGAAATGATGAAAAATGTGACAATAGCTGAGGATATAAAAATGCAAACTATGCATACTCATACATAAGCATGATGATGATGATGACAATAATCATTTCAGTGGTTACCCAACATACCAAACGACTTGAGAAAAAATTATTATATAAAGGCTATCGTAACAATTGTAGAAAAATCAAAACGAAAATATTATGTGTGTATGATTACTATAAGCTTATTCTTGCAATTGTAGAATAAGCTTACAAAAATAATATTGTATTAACTTGCGTATAGAAAAGCTTATTTGACTCAATATATTTATAAGCTTTTTTAAATAATTGTGAAATGAGCTTCACATATAATATATTAAGTGTTGAAAAAGAGAAATCACAATTATTTTCTTAAATTTTTTTTATTTTTATATTAAATTTAAATATAAATAATAAAAATGAATTTTAAATATAAAAAAAATAATTTATTTTAAATATAAAAAATAATAATTTATTTTATATATAAATAATAATAATTAATTTTAACCATAAATAAAAATTATTTTAAAAATAATGAAATTTAATATGCAATTGCGCGTTCACTTGATAAAATTTACAACCAAAAAAACACGCAAAGCACGTTTGACAAATTTAAACAAAAAGTAACGGCACTTGTTTTATACATTATAAGCGTAAAACAAAAACAGCAAGACTAGAATGTATTAAAAAATATTTATATTTCAATGACGATTGCGTTGTTGTTGTATGTTGTTTATAAGCATACTTGAGAAAAAGTTATGCATAATAATCTTTTCTCAAGCAAATACTGCTTGTAAATTCAAACTTTATGAACATTATAATAAACGAAATTAAGAAAAGCTTAAAACACTCTATTTATATAAGCTTATTCTCAAGTTGTATTGCAGTTTGATTGGTATATGGTATATTGGGTAGTCTAAAAGGTTAAGATATGTGTTTAAGGGAGAATTGTTTTTATTTTATTTTTTTTGGTAGACACTTAAAAAGTAAACCGAAAAATATAAATAATGACTTTTTTCCACAACGAAAAGTATCTCGGGTGCTAAAGGTAAAATAACTATAAAGAGAAGAAAAGAAATGCATTAAAGACAGAGGTGTGGAAGTACAAGGGATACATATGTATGGGATAAAGGACTTATCACTAATAATACCACAATTCAATGCATTAGATGCATTAGCATTCCCAGCTATACATTTTTGGAATTTAACCATATTTTTTAACCTTAGTCTGAGCAAAGAAAAATTTTTAACAAACATGGAATGGAATCTTTTAAAACAAATTTCGAATGACAACACTCAAACGATACATATTGATTTGATTTATTTGTGGAAGTGTTTAATATGAACATGCTGTTAATGTAGCACATTTTTCTAGCAAATATAAATTTTGTAAAGACAATTTTGCCACCACCTTTATAAACTTACGTCCCTGTTGGAGTGTGAACAATTCTTAAGTGCCTGAGTATATAAATCCATGGCTTTCTTTTTATGTCTCACTTAAGTGACATTTAATCCTTGGCGTTAGTTCTGCTCATAAGGTGGTGAATACTTAAAAAGTAAACAATTTCATCCACTAAGTGTTAAAAGAAGAAAAAACTGATATCATTATATCTCCTCCTCATCGAAATGCAAACATATTTGCTAAATTTACATGTTATTTAATTGTAATAATGGCAATTAAAATGCAATATGACTTTTATAGAATTAAGTTTCAAAAATATATTCGTACATGTTCTGAAATTAGTGACTAATATAAAACACAAAAATTTTCAAATTCACCTAATTGCAAAAAGGGTATTCTTGAATTCGTTCGATTTTAGTGTTTATGTTCGAATCGTAATTCCGGACAATAAATTTCAGCTTTTTTCCCGGATCTTAAAACAAAATGCATGTGTTGAATGTGTTTCGGTTTTTTGGAACTACACCCAGAGAAAAAACATGGTTGAAACATGATCACAAACAAACATTTTTGGGCAATTTGAAATAATTTTTACACAGTTTTAAAATTATTTTGGTAAGTTCTGAATGAAAACTGGAAATGATGTAGTGTTAAATAATATACATAATGCAAAAATGCACATATTTGCGTCGTCGCAAATATTTAAGGCTAAAAATGCAAATGATCAGGTTTGAATTAATGGTCAAAAAATTTTTTTCAAAATTTAAAAAAAAAAATGCAAAACTGCATAAATTCTAATCCTCATGGAATATAAAACTAAAATATAAAAAATGATTTAATAAAAAAATTAAAAAAGTTTATCAGAACTATTTTTTCAGTTTGAATAAATAATTTAGATTAAAAAAAAAATATACGATATAATATAACTTATGCTTTAGAAGAAATGAAGAGTGATATTTTAAGATATGCACCGGGTTTATATCCAGATCATTGAATTTGAAATATGAACACATGAATTCTTTTGGAAGTGCCTTAGAATAATACCAAAAAATCATAAAAGAATGTCAACTGAAGTTATTTACAAATTCCATTGTTGGTGCATTTTTAAAAAAAAATACTTTTTTTTTATTTACACAAATGTTCTATAAAAACAGAATTTTGTAATTTTATTCTGTTAAGGAGTATATTTATCTAGTAATATACTTAGGTACAAATTTCTGCGGAATACAGATTTAAAATGTCCATGGACATTTTTAAATCATAAAAATTTGTAAATCTTTAAATTTATAGAAATTTGTAAATCTGTACCTGGCCCTGTGTATTCTAAATTAAATGCGAGCTGGCTAAATTTATTTTAAATTAAATACAAATTGACAATAGGGTTTGGAATTTCTTTGAACATTATTTGAAATAAGTTTTAGAATTTTAGCGAAAATTTAAAAATAGTTTTAAATTAATTTTTAATTTTTTCTAAAGTCAATCTTAGATTTTGTATCTAAATAAAACTACTGTGTAGAGAGTATATATGTCACTGTTTAAATAAGAAGGATAGATCGCAGAATTTTTTAGAGGAAAACTTAATTTATACAGTGACTCCCAAAAATAAGTACACCTAAATTTTTTTTTTTTTTTTGTGTAACCAATTTATATTTGTACGAGCGAAAATGTTAAGACAATTCCCAATATTTATTAATAAATTCCTAAAAAATAGGTATATTCATGTTACCTCATGATATGGCAACGCAAAACTAAGGGCACACTTATTCTTTATATGGAATAGCGGTACATCAGAAATCACAGAGAAGCAATAGTCAAAAAATGAAAATAATATCACACAAGCAGCTAATTCTTGAGGAAACAAATTATAATCGATTTTTATGAGAAAAAACACAAATTTTTTGTACAAATTTTTTAAAATAGTGTCCATTAGTCGAGAAAAATAAAAATAAACTAGAACCAAACATTAATAAACTAGAACCAAATAAAGCGTGTAGATTATCGGCCTTCGAATTTGAGCGACAGAGATAAACGATATATAAAGCATACTGTTGAGAAAAATTTGTTCAAAACCCCACAAAATTTAAATTTATATTTCTCGAGAAAAACCCTAATTGCATTATTAATGCTACACTCAGAAAATTGGATAGTTTACTTTTTGTAGTTTAATAAAGATGTTTTCAGTTCAGTTAAAAATGAAGGAGCAAACATTTATATTTCAAAGAAATATTTATTTTAACTTTTCTATACATGACTTACTGTCATTTACCGATTTTTTCAATCTCATTTATTTTTTTAATTTGTTTGAAATTTATTTAAAAAATTTATCCACAAAACGGAAATTTGTGGTTTATTTGTTTCCTTTACAGTTGTAACAAATTAAAATTTTGTTCGTTATTTTTGTCGGAATTGATAGGCAAAATTTTAACATTTATCATTTGTTTTTTTTACTGATGTGTTGTTCAAACAACTTTTAAAAATAAGCAACAAAATCCATTTGATTTTAATGAAAAGTAGGTAGACCGGTTTCTTTTTCCCCTTCCCATACGCCGGTTAAGGAACCTTTGTACCAAATTTCAACTCCCCAGATCTAGCGGTTAGGCCGTTAAGGGGAAGACATTTCATCTTTTTGCTCCTCGCCGTAGGAATTTCCGAAAGTACCATCTGGGCGGATTTTATACCAGAGTAAGAACCATCATACCAAATTTCTACTTCCTTGCTCCAGCAGTTAGGGTAGGCCATGAAGTGAGAGATTTTTTTTCTTTTTGCCCCTCCCCATAGTTTTTTACAAAAATCAAATCTTAGATAATGTCTACGCCGGAGGAGGAAACTTATAGCAATTTTCGAATTCCCATCTCCAGCAGTTAAGGCAGGACGTTTAGGGGGAGAGTTTCCTCTTTATGTCCCTCCAAGTTTGAATTTCTAAAAAGGTCTACGTCGATGCCTTCGTCGGTGGAGGAACCTATATACAAAATTTCACCATCCTAGCCCACGCGGTTTTGGCAGGCCGTCATGGGAGAATTCCTCCAGGCATTTCCAAAATCCTATCCTAGCTTATGTCTAAGCCGGATAAAGAACCTTTATAATGAATTTATAATTCCTAGCTCTAGCGTTAGGGCAGACTGTTAAATGAGAGATCTTTTGCGCCTCCTAGAAGGCATTTTAAAATATACCGACTGGGAGAAAGAACCTACATACCAAAGTTCAACTTCCTAGTTACAAATTTGGCAGGCCGTCAAGGGCGAGGACTTTTCCGTTTTTTTGCCTCTCCCTGTTGGATTTTCCAAAAATCACATCTCAGCTGTTGTCCACATTGGAGAAGGAACCTGCATACCAAATTTCAAATTCCTAGGTTCAGTGGCTTATATAGGCCGTTAAGGGGGAGACTTTTCACCCTTGGAATCTTCTTTTTTAAAACTTTTTTGTTCAAAATTATAAAATTTACCTTATCAATGAGTTAGTATTTTAAAATTTCAGGTTTGGTCAGGCCATAAAAGGGGTCTTTTCCCCGTTTGTGTCCCTCTCCGAAGTAATTTCTAAAAACGCCTTTTTAGCGGATGACTACGCCGGAGGGGGAACCTACATACCAAATTTCAGCTTCCTAGCTCCAACAGTTTGGTGTGGACGATATTGTATGTGTGTGTGAGTAAGTGAGTCAGTCAGCCAGTAACGCTATTCCTTAGTATATATGTAGAATAGATATAAGATAATTTTAAAAAAATGTAAATATAATTATAAATAGTAATGCATACCGACATATGTTTGACTTTTTCAATGTGTTCTTATTTAAAATAAATATTTTACTGCAATATTCAATTCCTACAACTATAGTTATTGATTTCATTTAATAATTCAATAAATTATCAATACTCTCATTTAAATATTTTATATACATTAGACATGTTTAACATCCATTGCATGAATTTAACACTTGTCAACACATTTCAATAGAATTCTAAAATTCCCGTATGTATATTGTCTTTCTTTATGTATGTATGTACGTAATAGTATTTTAGATTTTGTCAGGCATTTTTTTAATCATAATAAATTTTCTATAGTCGTCATGATACTAAATTTGATTAGGCTTTCACTATAATTAGTTAAAATGTTTAAATGAATGTAGAAACGTTGAAATAACATAAATGCATACCATGCCATTTATATGTGTTTTATGGTACAGGGATCGTTCAATCTAAAATGGACAAACAACTTTATACACTGGTATGATTGAAATTGTATGGAAGATTCTTAGTCAATAAACTACTAGCCTACGTGAAAAGTGATCGGTACAAGGTCAAACTTTTTGTATGAAAGTGGTATTTCACTTTAATATGGCGCTGTTGTAGAAGGCGTTCAGTTAAGACAATTTAAGACGTCGAGACATGTCGCAGGTCTAGGTCCCTAAATGACCTAAAAGGATATGTCACATATCCAATCAAATCCAAAAAAAATTGTTAATTTTGATATAAAAATTTCAGTATATCGAACAGTTTTTAATGTGTTAAATTTATTCACGCGATAGGTACTTTAAGATCAATTGACTCTCCATATCCCTTTGATTAGCTTAAAGCAACTTTAGAAAAAAAAATTATTTATTAAAAAAAAACATAAATTTTATTTAAAATTGTCACATATAATTAGTCCAATTCTTGTATTGTATATATGTACGAAGATATGAAAGTTTGTGATAATAATTTATTCGCTTTATTTCGCTTTAAATGTGCAGTGTATTTAGTCTACATTTGGTGTTTTGTTTCAAATAGCATAATTAAATTGTTGTGGGTGCACATAATGCATATGTAATTATTTGTGAAAGCTCTCTGATTGATGTTATGTTGATTTTTTTGTGATAGATAAATAATTATAATCTATATAGGAAAAATTAAATATATGACTTTGCAGAAACTAATGTTTATTAAATTATTTTAGAATATTTATGGGGAAATTTTGGTCGCTTTATTTTAATTTAAAAATTAATGCAATGAATGAAAATAAATTATTTTATAACAAAAATTTTGAAAAGAGATTTAAAATGTATAGATTTTTTAGAGCGTGTGTTTTCAACAAGTGATGGAAAAGTAATATAATATAGATAATTAATTTTAATATAAGTAAATTTGCTTTAAAAAAAATTCTTCACGTGATTAATACACACTGTGTTTCATCTCAGAAACTTCTTAAAAGAAAAATATATATATCTGAAACTAATTCCATTTAGTTTTGATTACAGATATTTACTTGTAAACTTGATAACTCTTTTTCATTAAAGTAATTAAATGTGCTAAAATCTCAAAAAACTTATAACAAATTGTAAAAAATAATTTGTTGTAGGCTGGTCCCTATCCCGATTTCATTCTTGCCTAGGAAAATCATCAGGAGTCGACGGTTTTAGAATTTCTAGAGATATTTGTTAGATTATATTACAAAAATATATAATATGTACAATTACAAACTCAATCAGAATTTTTCGTTCTCATCTAGAGGTGTTATTCAAATATCAAAGAAAAAACAAAAACAACAACAAAATATTGCAATTTGCTTTTTCATCTTCCAAAATACTACTATGTTGTTTTGACATATCCATGTTAGCAATGAAGTGTGAAATCTGTGTAGCAATAACTTTTTGTAGAGCAAATTTGTTTATAAAAAAATATTTCAAAATTTCCAAATATTTTGGAGAATAAATAGAAATTTTTAATAAAAAATTCACCAAATATATGGAGAATTTTTTACTTTTTTATAAAGAAATGAAAGATTGCGTCGAATGAAGAGGTCGTCACTGAAAAAACGTATATTTTGAGAACCTTGAAAAAGCTATTACTTGGAAGGACTTTATGCATCTAGATGAAAGGAAACTTTTTTGATAAAGAAAACGCTGTACTTCCGAAAAAATTTCTTTTATTCTAATAGTCAATGATTTATTAAACGGCTCTTTAGGAGCATTTAACTCATTTACTATATGGGTTAAGCAATAACATCCAGATAACTTTAACATTGAGCTAGAAAATACGTTTAATGAGTTTTCCCTTCAAAATATTATTGAAGTTATAATTTTTTGAAAATATACCCAATTGAAAAAGTTTGTATGAAACAACATATTTTTTCTATAAAATTGTATATCTAAATATTAATATATAAGAATATGTACAGTAGACCGTACCACCTTACAGGCAAAAAAAAAAAGTTCACCGTACACCCTCAAATATAAAGTATTTTAACAAGAAAATTTCGAAAATGTTTTTTTTTTTTTGGCCGAACGTAGGGGTCGCCATTTTATATTTTTCTTTATATCTTCGCCATTTACCGTCGGATCTTAAAGTGTTGTATATCAATGTTTTTTGTCTCGGGGAGACCGATGTTTTCCTCGAAGGAGCCATTGACCTCAAGTAACCCGTTCTAGTATTAACCCACCAGATCTCAGTTGCTTAATGAACTACCCTAATATTTTAAAATGAAAGCTCGCAAAAAAGCAATAAACTTTTGCTAGGAAAGTATTCCAATAATTCCAGCGGAACTATTATTTTATTTTTTTTTTAATTTTTTTTGTTGCCGAATGTAGGGCATTTTTAATTTTTTTGTCATATCTTCTGTATTTACAGTCGGATCTTAAAGGGTTATATATCAATGTTTTTGTCGCAATGATACCAATTTGTTACATCAATAATCATTGACCTCAAGCACCCTTTTATACTACTTAAGGGGTAACACCTATGTAAAAAGCCTATATATAAAAACTTCCTTTTTTCATTTTCTATATTTACGGAGATGTGTTTACAAAGATTGGTTTTCACAAGATTTATGAAGGAGTACAAAAAAATATTTATTTTATACAAAGTTTTACAAAATGATAGTATATTTACAATAGAGGTCCACGGCACGCAGCATTACTTAATCAATTTTTGGTGGATTTCTCTGAAATTTATAATGCATATGGAAAACTAAATTATCTATGGATGCGCGTAGGAGTTTTTGATAGGTCAAATACTTTTTGACTTAGAGCTGTTTCTTTACGAGTATAAAAAATATATATTTTGACTTTAACACTTCGCTGTTTTGTCAAAAATTTATATACCCAAAAACTCATACGCTTTTCTAAAGAGCCTAAAAAATGCAACTTTACGTCAAATGATCTAAGTATAGTCTGATTTTTCCTAACGGTTTATTATTTGCGCTTATTTTATTTTATTCTTTGATTTGTAGGCTCATATATAAAGTGGATTTTAGCATTTATTAATGTGAATTAGTTTTTACGATTATTTTTTTAAAACGAGTGTCTATTTTAGTAAGAAAAAAACGCAACATTTACGTATTTTACATTTAATTTGTTTTATTTGTTAGATTTTTATTATTTGGTGGCATAGCCTTTATTTTTAATTACTGTTTCCATTCGTGAAGGCATGGAATCCACGATCCAAACCAGTTTTTGTGTAGATATGCCTTGCCATACTCGTTTGGCAACAATCTCCAAATCCCTTAAATTTGAAGGCTTTTTCTTTCGTATATCGCGAAATACAAGCTCCCATAGATTTTGTATGGGGTTTAGATCGGGTGACTGTGCTGGTCACTAGCTGGTCAAGTTAACGACTGGTGTGCTTAGGTTCGTTGTCGTGCTGGAATATGCTTCTAATAACCATTTTTTCCTGCATGTGAGGAAGCATGTGCTCTTGCAGAATCTTGCAGTAACCCTCTGCGTTTATTCTGCCATCAATTTCTACTACACTCACCAAAAAAGTCTAATGGCAACTGAAAATTTTGCTGTTATTATGGGAAATTTTGCTAATTTGAGCCCAGCGGTATTTTTTGCTTATCTTAGCAACACGTGTCTGCTAGCGTGTAGTACAATGAAATTAGTAGAAAAAATTAGTACCAGCTACTAAATTTTAGTAAAGTTTTTTTAAAGTGGAATTTAAAATCGGTTTGCTAAAATCAGCAAAAAAAATTACTAAATATTATTAATATTAGTAAAAAATTTAAAATTTATTTTTTTTGATCGAGCTTCAAAATTTTTTACTTTATTTATTTATTTATTTTTTTAAATATTTTAGATAAAATTTAAAAAAAATCAAAGGCTTACAAATCTTAAAAACTGTAAAATCAAATTTACCATTATGTTTTAATTTGGTTATTTCTAATTTGTAAAATATTTTGGTATTTTTTTTTTTTACTTTTGATGTCAAATTTCAATTGTTTTTAGGGCTGACTTTTAGTGAAATTTTTAGTGTTATTTTAAGTGGATGGCTAATTTTTAGACATGAGTAACTTTTATTAATCTATGTAACATTTTAAGGCAATTTTAGTTTGTAGGTGTAAGTTTTAATTAGAAATACCATTTCCTTCAATATCCACTTTTTTAAAATTACTAAATTTTTTGTTAATTTTAGCAAATCGGTTTTCGAAAATTTGTAAAATGATTTATAAAATTAGCAACAAAAATTTGTAAATATTCTGTAAAAATTCTGTAATTTGTAAAATGTAAATAGCAAAAAGGTTTGCTAAATAATAATGTTTTTACTAAAAATCATTACAAAAATAGTAAGGTGGGATTGAAAACCGTTTACGAACTTTTCTACCAACTTTTTTTTCTGAGTGTATGGATCTAACACCATCACTCAAGAAAGCACCTTAAAATTAAATAGTGAAATAAGTGTGTTTAATTTAAGACAAATATTTCATAATGGGTGTTTTCTGGTATCTAATAGCGTACCGTTTATTTGATGGGCTGCGGATGAATTTTAATCCATCGGATCCAAGTAAATCTGATTTGGTTTCGTCAATTAATAAAACATTTGTCCATTGTTCTTTTGTCCAGTGCTTCTTTTTTTTTATTATTAACTTATGAAGGGTTTCTTTGCTGTACGTTTTCCAAACAAGTTTACGGTGTGAACTTTGATGGTTGTGCCAAAATGTTCAGAAGCATACTGCATAACATCCACGGCGCACAGTGGTACCTTTTGACATTTTTTAAAAATCATTAGTTTTAAAGTAATGAAGATATTTAAAAAATTAACACAGCCATAGGTTAGCAGCGGCACTGTGCACCGTGTCGGCTTTTGGATGTTTTCGTTGCAAACATCATAACTTTTAAAGTAATAAAGATATTTTAAAAATGTATAAAGGATTTTAAAAAGAGAACCCCTTCCGCTTAAAAATAAGTAACAAGCATGGCCATAGGTCCACAGAGGCACAATGATATTTCTAATGGTTACAAAGATATTTCTAATGGTTAAAAATCAATTGAATTTAACTCCTTCCCGCATTGTGTGTGCACTGTTCATGGTCTTTTGAAGTAATGATATTTTTAAAATTTAAAAAGCATTTTAAACACAACTTCTTGTGCTTTTAATGACATTCTTATAAGGGGCTTTAAGCTTTCTGGTTACACCTAGCACTAAAATAATCAGAATACATACTACTCTAAGAAAACATGTTTAACTAATATATAATTTTTTATTTACATATATTACAGATACACATTTTTGAGTTATTTTTGATATTAATATATTAATGCTATAGATATTAAGTTATTTGATATATATATTTTTTTAAATTAGTATATTTTTTTTAGTTAGTTCTCTTTAAGATGGACATTAACATTTGAAACGACATCTAATATATATAATTATGATCTTCCAAATCCTTTCAATATTTTACATGTCTTCGTGATGAAATTAGTGCGTCTGAAGAGGCCGCCAACATATTGAAAAGGTCCTCATTATGTCTAATCCGTAAAATCTTATAAGTATTCGTGTATCTCAATTTGTTTTACTCTTTGTTTTTGCATTCGTGGTCTTCTTCTGGGAACTCTTCAATTGGTAAGCATTGATATTCGATTGAATTTTTGCCATTAGCCAAAATCTCATGTACCGTAGGAGTAAGTTTATTCTCAGGGTACATTTGAGCCATCAAACTTTGGGCCATTTACCATTTCTCAAGAGTTTATAACATTTATGATTAGAGGCTTTCCATTTTGCCTTAAGACACACAGATATTGTGAATTTTGATATTAATAGCTTCGCTTTTTTTATTTTTTGATAGAACTTCTACTTCTTTTATAACAGCCAAATTAAATGTTCTTTCGTCCTTCGAGCTTCTAAATAACTCAAACCATTTTAAATTTTGTAAAGACATTATGCTTATTTATGGGTAAATAATTTATAAATTTTTAATTTAGAATTAATATATTAATAAAGAAAAACTTTTCACAATAAAATTTGTATGTTTGTCGATGCCTCCTATAAACCTTTTTATATTTTTTGTATTATTTGCAAGTGTTCGGTTAAATACTACAAGATGATACAGTTATTTTTTTAATTCCATTTGTTTGTAATTAGCTGTTGATTAAATTTTAACAGATAATTCACTAAGGTTAAAAAATCTTAAGACTCTTTAAATTAAAAACTTATACGTAAATAATTAAATTAGCTAACCACAATTTTGCTAGGTAGTTATAAATTTTACTTTTTCATAGTTTTTAAGTACATTTTTACTTAAATTGTTTTACAACACTTACACAAAACATTTTTTATAAACTAAAATAAATGAAAATATAAATCTACAAAAATAGCCTTAAGTAATTAATCAGAATATTGTGAAAATTTGTTTATTTTAATTTATTTCAATTATATGAGTGAAATAGTAAAATACATATAATAGAGGAAAAGTGAATACAAAAAATGCTAAATATGATAAAATATTTACATTGCCATAAAATGAAAGCAGAGCTAATATAAAAAGTGTTTACATTATGAACGAGATTTTTGCAATACGTAAAATTCACAAGCCCATGGTAAATATTTGATTTAATTGATAAAACTTGATAACAGTGAAACAAAATTTTTTCACCATTTATTTGCATTAAAAAGAATGAAATAAAAATTATTATTAAAACAAATGTTTTTTATTTATAGTGCTGGCTGTTTATTTAAACATGAATTACTTCATTTACTACTGTTTAAATTGTTCCAGAAAATAAAGCATCCATATAGTGTTGTCTGCTGCAATGAGTCAGTAGTCGCCAAACACACTCATTAGTACTGATAAGTAGGTGTAGGAAGTTATTTATTTATTTTATTTATTTTATTTATTAATCATATAATTACAAATTATATGTTAATACCCTAACCGAGCACTAGCAACAAAGGCCTTCGGCTCGTTGTAGCGAAAACAAACCAGAGCCTCTGGTGGGAATTGAACCCACGACCCCCGCACTGATAAGCTAGCACGCTACCAACTAGCCTACCGGGGCGCTTAGGTGTAGGAAGTTCATTGTGTTTTATGTACATAAAATATTTATGTATTAAAAATCTAAAAATATGCATTTAAAATTCTAAAATATATATTTGCTATATTTTTGTGTTCCAATATTATCATGTCAATTTCAAAGTAAGGTTTTAACGTTGTAATTTACGCTTAAAATAGTTTGTAAGGTAAAAAAATAAACAGGAAGTACCATTAAAAATTAATGATATTTCATTAAAAACCAATTCTACTTCCTTTTCAATTAAATCAAATGGTTTTTCTTATTTATTTTAAAACGTTGTTAAAATAACTGACATATCAGTAAAAAATAAATTATTAATTCGTTTAAAAATTAATGTTAAAAATAAATGCTAATTGATTATTTATTTTAAATAGTTTTGGTTTTTAGTATTTTTGTTTGTTTTTTAATCTGAAAAATGTATACTACCACAGTCTATAAACACATTTTGTGTAAATGACCTTATGTGTGGGTGTTTATGAAGTTCTTGTAATTCAAACTGAAATAATTTGGATATAAAACATTAAAAAAAAAAATAGAATCTGGAATTATTTATTTGAAATAGACAGCATACAAAATTTTAACATGTAATAACTGTAATGGAAATAAACCACGAATTTCCACACTGCGGGAAAAAGGAGTCAGTTGGGAATTGGGACCTGTCCCGTAATAGGTGAAAACAAGACCAGTTCAGTAAATACATATCACAAGATGGTGAAAAGAGGCCCGTTCCTAAAGTACCTGCGACATGAACGGTTTAAAAGTTTATATCACTTGATAGGTCCGGAAGTACCAGTCCTGTGGTAGGTGAAAACAGGATAGGTTTCTAATGTACCTTTCACGTGGCTCGGCTTAAAAACCTCTATAACGTGATGAGTTTGAAAGTACTAGTCCTGTGATATACTCTCTGGGTTTAGTTGTGTAACATATTCTTTTAGACCAGTCCTGTGACATGTCACAGATGGCAATTGACACCCTCCTAGGACAAGCCAATGTTAAAGTGACCGGTCCTTCTCGTATAAAAAAAAAACCGTTCCGGTGACTGGTCCCTATTACAATGACGTGTCCTGGTCACTTGACGTGCCCTGGGATTGGTTCTTTTCCTGCAGGGCGATTTGTGGGTAATTTTTTACTAGATTTCAAACAAATGAAAAAATAAATCAGATTGAAAAATATCGGTAAATCACAGTAAATAATTTTGAAAAAATGTATAAAAAAGTTAAAATAAATATATCTTTGAAAAATAAATGTACACTTAAAAAAGTTTGTAAGTTAAAATAACTGAAAATATCATTTAAAAGAAATTATATTTCATTTAAAAACCGGTCTACTTAATTTTCATTTAAATTAAATGCCATTTGTTATTTATTTTTAAATTTTGATTAATCAACTGACACATCCGTAAGAAACAACTGATATAATCAGTTAAAATAAATGTCAAAATTTTACCCACCAATCCTTAAAAAATATATGTTTTTTTTCATTTATTTGAAATTATTTCCGTTTTTGTATTTTTTGTTTTTTTTTAATATACTCGTACAATACAAAATGTATGTATGCATATGAAGCTATAAACACTTTTTGTGTTAATGTGTTTGTGTATGTATGTATGTTTATGAAGTTCTTGTAAATTGTATTGAAAAATTTTGTATATATACAACCAATTTAAATAAAAAAACAAATTGAAATTTTTTGAACTTTTTTTTTTTGAAACAGACATCAAACAAAATTTAAATTTGTAATAACTGTTACGGACACAAATAAACCACAAGTTTCCGTTTTGTGGGTAAATTTTTATTAAATTTCAAACAAATGAAAAAAATAAATGAAACTGAAAAAAATCGGTAGATGATAGTAAATTATTTCGAATAAATGTATAAAAAAGTTAATATAGATATTTCTTTAAAAAATAAATGTATCTTCCTTTATTTTTAAATGGAACGGAAAACTTTTTTATTAAACTACAAACAGTTAACTACATTATATTCTCAGTGTAACTTTATTTTAAAAGTTATCCGTACATTTGTAAAAATTGTATTATTTGTTTGTGTTACAGTTGTCAAATTATTTATATGCTAATATTTTTTTTATTAACCGGTCAGGTGTGGGAGTCAAACCTGCATATATCCCACATTACATATATAATTGCATTTTTCTAATATTTTTGTTTTCGTGTTAAAAACATAAAAAATATATTTAAATGAACTTGCTTACCCTACTGATAAGAATTTATTTCCTGTATTTAAGTTTTAACAACAAAATTATTGTTATACCCTAGATCATCAACACAGAATCACATTTTAATTCGATCTGCCGACGGCCGTCTATCAATACATTATGGCATTAGTCGCCATATAAAGCACCTACTCGTTAATGACTTAAATGCATATGTTTGGAAATTTCATTCATATATTTCTCAACATTTTCATACATATATATGAGAATATATTCTCATATATATTTATAAATATGTATGTATATGGTTCTTTATATGAGCATATGTAAATATATGTCATGTATGGAAACATATATGCGAATTAAAAGTTTATAAATACACTCAGAATATTATGTAGTTAACTGTTTGTAGTTTAATAAAAAAGTTTTCCGTTTCATTTAAAAATAAAGGAACATACATTTATTTTTCAAAGAAATATCTATATTAACTTTTTTATACATTTATTCGAAATAATTTACTATCATTTACCATTTTTTTTCAGTTTCATTTATTTTTTTCATTTGTTTAAAATTTAATAAAAATTTACCCACAAAACGGAAACTTGTGGTTTATTTGTGTCCGTAAAAGTTATTACAAATTTAAATTTTGTTTGCTGTCTGTTTCAAAAAAAAAATGTTCAAATAATTTCAATTTGTTTTTTTATTTAAATTGGTTGTATATATACAAAATTTTTCAATACAAATTACAAGAACTTCATAAACACACATACATACACAAAAACATTCACACAAAAAGTGATAATAGCTTCATATGCAAACATACATTTTGTATTATACGAGTATATTAAAAAAAAACAAAAAATACAAAAACGGAAATAATTTCAAATAAATGAAAAAAACAGTTATTTTTTAAGGATTGGTAGGTTAAATTTTGACATTTATTTTAACTGATTATATCATTTGTTTCTTACGGATGTGTCAGTTGATTAATCAACATTTAAAAATAAATAACAAATGGCATTTAATTTAAATGAAAATTAAGTAGACCGGTTTTTAAATGAAATATCATTTCTTTTAAAGGATATTTTCAGTTATTTTAACTTACAAACTTTTTTAAGTGTAGAAATGTATGATATAAGCCATATATTGTTCCATATATGATATACATTTTATTACCTTATATATGAATATATATTGTATGATCCTCTTTTTTAACTTTAGCTTATATATGTTAATTAGAATAGGTCGAATTTTAGGGGCCGAAAAAATTTACAAAAGCGCTTCGCGATTTATGTTCTAGGGTCATTCCAAGAAACTTTGCGATGAAACATAGCCCAAAAATGAATTTCTAGCCGCTGGATTTTTCAAAAAATTCCTTTACCCAAAAGTCTATGTGGGAATTTTTTGGGTCGAGGAATCCATTGTTTATGTATCATTGACTTAGAAAAATCTAATAATCGATGAATTGATATATGAAAATATATGACACTATTTTTTAGTTTTAACCCATATATCATTGGCCTGGTAAAGAACCGATTGTTAAAAACTATAATTTCGCTTATTGTTTTTTCCTGTTTAACTGAAATGTATTGTTTTCTTCTTACCCAGCAAAACAAAATGGATGTTATTCTTTACGAATCTCCTTTTCAGAACATCCAAAGAAGTTAATAGTGCTAATTTTTCAATTTGAAGGAAGTCATTTTAAACAACTTCCAAAAGGTTGATATTACTTATGAAGTCTTAAGAATAATACTTTTTTGTAACAATTCCATTGAAAAGCATATACATTTGTTAATTTGAATATTTATTATTATTTATTTATAACAATTTATAATTATACTAAAAAAAGCAATTATTTAGTTAGTACATAAATGGTTAATTCCTGCAGTAATTTAATGCCTAATTAAAAACATATTTTGCATACCAGTAATATCCACTTTGTCCTGGTCAAAATAATAATTCTTGTCGTGTTCAATATCACATTTTTAATTTTAAAACAATACCCCTCCCTATATTTATTTTGTATTCCCTATATTTAACAACTTGCGTAAACTAATGAAAAAGATCATCGATTTTATATTGCATCGAAACAAACAACTTCCTCCCAACGACACGCCAATGTCAAAATCATTAATGATTCACGGAAATTTTTACAACTTCGGGTTCAGTAGATGTAGTGTTTAAATACTTCTTTCTCACACTTAAAAAAGTTTGTAAGTTAAAATAACTGAAAATATCATTTAAAAGAAATGATATTTCATTTAAAAACCGGTCTACTTAATTTTCATTTAAATTAAATGCCATTTGTTATTTATTTTTAAATGTTGATTAATCAACTGACACATCCGTAAGAAACAAATGATATAATCAGTTAAAATAAATGTCAAAATTTTACCTACCAATCCTTAAAAAATAACTGTTTTTTTCATTTATTTGAAATTATTTCCGTTTTGTATTTTTTTTTTTTTTTAATATACTCGTACAATACAAAATGTATGTATGCATATGAAGCTATAAACACTTTTTGTGTGAATGTATTTGTGTATGTATGTGTGTTTATGAAGTTCTTGTAAATTGTATTGAAAAATTTTGTATATATACAACCAATTTAAATAAAAAAACAAATTGAAATTTTTTGAATATTTTTTTTTGAAACAGACAGCAAACAAAATTTAAATTTGTAATAACTGTTACGGACACAAATAAACCACAAGTTTCCGTTTTGTGGGTAAATTTCAAACAAATGAAAAAAATAAATGAAACTGAAAAAAATCGGTAAATGATAGTAAATTATTTCAAATAAATGTATAAAAAAGTTAATATAGATGTTTCTTTGAAAAATAAAGTATCTTCCTTTATTTTTAACTGGAACGGAAAACTTTTTTATTAAACTACAAACAGTTAACTACATAATATTCTGAGTGCAGCTGTTATTTTGTTGGGTATTAATATGAATAAGAATAAAAAATATCATTTACTTTTTGATAAAAGCATATATGAAAAAAAAAAATTAATGCAAGCATTTGCAAAATTCTAAAATATTTGGTAATGTATGATCATGAAAGACCATTTACCCTCAATTTTCAGATCCGAACATATATGAGACTACATGCATGATAATATATGATTATTTTCATTATGTTAATTGCTACGCCCATAAATTAAGTATCAGGTTTCTTCTCAGAAATTGACCAAAATCGTACTGTGGTGCAGGGTATCTCATGAACGGGCTTAACGGCCTAAAATTGTTTTGCTTGTTTTTGTTTACATTGTTTATCAGCTGTTAGGTGAAAGTTTTATTGAAACAATAAAATTTAAATAACCTTATTTTCTGTTATTCGTAAAATAGGCAACAACCTATTGAAGGGATATTCCAACAAAAAATTATAGACTAGACTTAGAGAAGCATGAGCTAATGTGTGAAAAGAAACTTTTCTAAAAATTCACCTTAACAATTAATTTATTTTATTTTGTTCGAGATCAAACTTTCTGCACAGAAACACTTTTTGACAAAGTCCTCTCAAAAAAGCTAAACAAATATTCTAGTCGGACCAGTTTGCCGCCTTAAGAAACCAGTTTTTTAGATACTTCGGTTTTAATATCGGATTCTTTTTCTTATTTTTCTCCTAGCTTAAGCAGTTTAAAAGAAAAGACAATGATTTATTGCATATACAAGACACTTTATTTATGCGGCAAATGAACAAAAAAATATAAATATTGGTAGAAATCTTTTCTATACTCACAATATTATGTCTTTAAAAACAATCAAAAAAACATACAAAATTAATCGAAAATAAAATTAAGAAGATGACTACTGATTTTTCATTATATTCAACCCATTTTGTTGTTTATTTTTAATCATTGTTTTAAAAATCGACAAAAGTAGTAGAAACAGAAAAAATTAAATTTTACATTTAAGTGTCGGCCCAGAGAACAACGTGATGTATTTTTCTATGCAGTTGTGAAATATGTTAGAATCAATTTTATTTTCAAACGTTTTTTTTATTATTTTCTTGTGTTTTGTTTCTAATTCTCTTAACAGAGTTTTCGCATTTAAAAGTTTTTCGTAAACAAAAAACATATGATGAGTAAACGTGGCATACGATATTCTATGACTCTTATGTTCTCTTTGTGTACTCGCGAATGAACAACGTTCTACAAACCATCTTAGTATGCTCGTTTCCAATTTTTCATTAAAATAATTATTTCTTTTTGCTGTTTTTATAAAGTTAAATGTAAAAACCAAACAAAAATTGGGTAGTTAATAAGGAAAAGAGACACTGGAGAGTAAAGAATTTTTACAGTACTCTTTACACTAATCTAAATATGACAGTTTGTGCAGTCACCATCGGACGCCGTTATGTTGGGCGCGCTTTCTCTCATAGCATCAATCGTTGCATCACCGTTATCACCTTCTAGTGAAAGTCTGACTTTTTATATAGATTGAAATAATTAAAAAATATATTTCTATGTATTTCAATACTTAATTAAAAAAAAAAAACTGTATTACATTTAAAATATAATATATATTGTGAGTGTAGCTAAGGTTCAACGTAAGTACCAGAGAACTGCATTTGCTGATTGTAAAACGTTCATACGCAATCAACACAAGAATAAATACAAGTTTGCGTTCAAACGCTGAATATACTCCAACACACATATTTGCTGATGATTTTAAATCAATCAAACGACGTGCAAATTGTTTTGTTACTGATTTATAATCATCGGTCGTTGTTAAACCATAGATTTTATTCTGTTCATTCGAGCCAAAAATAATTATTTTGATGTAGAATAAATCAGAAAAAACAACAAACAACATGTATGAGTGTAATCATAATTAAAACAAAATAGTTTCTTATCTAAAAAAAGGGGGTCGTTTTGTAGAAACACATTTCATAAATGTTATATGTATATTAGGGTGGGTCTAAAATACGTTTTTTACAATTTTTATTAGGAAATATTGTTCTTTGTGGAAATTTTTTCTTTTAATTTAGGTCGGCATCTCAGGCTCGCCCAATCCGGTTAAAGTTAAATATTGCCTAATTTTCCAATCAAAATAGATGAAAAAAAAATTAGACAATATTTAAATTTTTCCGGATTAGGCAAGCCTGAGATATCGCCCTAAATTTTTTTTCCAAAAAAAATATTTATATTTCACAAAGAAGAATATTTTTATTACTAATAAAAATTCTAAAAAAGCGGATTTAAGTCCCACCTTAATGTAAACAATATCATTTATGAAATGTGTTTCTATTTTGTTTTAATTATGAATACACTCATACGCGTTTGTTTGTTGTTTTTTCTGATTTATTCAACGCTGACTTTTTGTTGAGTGCTTAAATTTGCAGTAAACATAATCGACATATGATTCAAACTGATCCGAATTACGTGTTCAGTAACATGATGCTGATTTTATTCTACAGTGAATTTTGTTGAATTATTAAATGTGAACAAGAACTTTTGTGTATGATTAAATCAAGAAAAAAGTTGATTTTGCAGTTCTCTGGTAAGTACCAAGTTTGGGCAAATTTGGAAACAGTTGTGGAAATTGAAAGGTTGATTATACAGGATGGATAAAAAACATGCACTCGAAATTGTTTTTTTCGTTTAAAACAATTGTATTGTATTGTTAATCTTTAATTGTTAATCAGAAAAATAATGGATTTTTTGTTTATTTTAAAAAATCCATGTAAAATAACAACTATTTGTTTTTAAACGAATTTTTTTAATGAATATTTTAACTTAGTGTACACGATTCTGGAAAAAATAAACTTTTTTTGAAGTCAAAAAAAATAAAAATATTATTTGAAATAAAATTAAAAAATTTAACTTTTTTTAATAGTGAAAGCAGCTTTAATAGTTGTTTTTAAAATAACCATCGAACTTTTACTGTAAATATATTATAAGTGGTATTTAGTTTTTTTTTAAATGTTCATTTGGGCTTTTATTTTACTATTAATTTTTAAAGATTATAACGAAGAGAACTTTGGGCAATAAATTTGCGCACCCTTGTCGGATATTCTCTTTGAGAACCCGTGATTTCAAATAAACCCAAAGAAAAATGTCTGGAGAGCTTGAATTGGACAATCACGTTGGAACCACATGTTCTCCAGTACAAATTCAGCAATAAGAACTCGTTGATCATGGTTCTGAATGTTCACCAGTCACAGTAACCATGTTACCTATGGCGTTCTCGATTTAGCCCGATGGAACCTCCAGTGTAAAGGCCGCACTATGCAGTGAGTTTGGGTTAATGTGTTGGCTGTTCGTGAATGACACAAGAATTTTTAGTGCCCCAGAAGCGTAAATTTTGTTTGTTTACGTATGCGTTCAAATAGAAATTGATCTTTTAGCTCATGATAAATGAAAATCGTCTATTCCATGGCTAGCCGAAGTGTATTATGTATCTGCATAATTCTTAAATAGGGTGATACATTTTGGTGCACTTTGTATATGTTTTTAGCCTCATTTATAGAATAAAAAGGGACAAATTAAATGAATTCCCTGTAAGTAATTTTCAATAGATGAATTTTCTGCGACTATTTAAATATGCAGTCTTTCAATTCAAAGCAAATTAAAAGTGGAAGAAAAGAAGGATAAGATGCTTTTAACCACTATAGTTTTTACAGATTTTTTATTTTGGAGATTTCATTATTTCAGACCATGTGGGGATTACGAATCAGAAATACAATTTTAAATGCATTGTTTAAAAGTGCAGCAATTTATTGTAAAAAAAACTCAAATACATAATTGGACACTGAATAAAAAATCTCATTTTTAAACTAAAAATTGTCTAGTGTACAAACTACAATGTAGTATCCATCGCTAGAACAAAAGTAAAATTGATAATTTTTAAAACTAAAAAGCTTCATAAAATTGTTTAATAAGCTAGATTCACAATGATGGAGGACTCCACCCCGCAGAGTGGAGTGTACTAATGCTCTGTCCAAAATTTGTGCAAAAAAGATAATATTAGTTTAAATTTTACTTTCTTCGAAAAAAACTATAATAATTCGAGGCAGTGATATGGAGAGTGTTATACACTACAGTGCAATTGACATCATATTGACGTTTCACTGTAATATATTTGGCAATTGCTTGCTATTATGTTATTACACGTGAAGATACCGGGTATAAAATAAATGGCATAATACAAATGGGAAAAGGGTACAAAATCCACTCTGCATAGTGGAGTATTCCATAATTGTGAGTTGGCCTTTGCACTCATAAAATTAAACAAAATAAATAAAATCATTACAAACATACTTTATATTTTATTTTTCTGTATTGTTATTTAATTTGTTTGCAATACAAAAGTAGAACAAAAAATGCACCTGATCCTCCTTATACGGAATTTTATATGTAAAACAAAGTTCATTAGAGACTAACCAGTCTTTATAATACAGTCAGAGTTTTGAAGAAATTAGCTCTTTAAACCCCTTTATTCTTTCGAATTATCATGAAAGACTTCAATGTTTGTTTTTCTATTTCTGATTACCAAGGAATCCATCCAAATCAAGTTAATTCAACTTTAAATTAGGTAAAGAATTCCTCTTGATTTCATTAAATTGTGCAATTAATTATCTGAAGAAAATTAAATTAGTATTTCAAAATTTTTTTAAAGATTTAAATTTTGCACTTAACCCTTTCGCGGACACTGACGTCTATAGACGTCAAAACAAAGACTTCTGGTGGGACATGACGTGTATAGACGTCAAAAAATGTTTCGGCAACAAAATCTTTGCAAATGAATTTTTCAATGAGAAACTTAGCTTTTATGACGTGTGCAACTATTATGCTTATAACAACATGTTAGACAACAATGTTGCATGTTTATAACAAAACAAAAATAAAGCAACACTAAAAGCCGTTACAAAATCGCAATATTTTTTTGGGGGGTTTCCCGTAGACACATGACGTGAATAGACGTCTTGTTTCTATGAGATTTTCTGCAGTAGTAAAAAGTGTGTGTTTACGAGTAGACGCATGAAAAAGCAAAGGCTCGTAATTGTTTAGCTTGTAAGTATATATTTTTTTGTAACTTTTTTGCTGGCGAAATCTACTGATAAATTATATTTTTTATGTGTAAGGCATTAAAAATGGCATATGAATATCAAAAGAAAAAATTAGAGAAGTTGTTTGCTGAAGTAGACTCTAGTGAAAGCTTCTCTGAAATATACTCAGATTCATCTGATCCATTTGCAGATGACGGAGAATATTGTGGGCAAGATCCAAATTATATACCAGAAAGACAAAGCTCAGACACCTCTTCTATTAGTTCAAAAGAAGAGGAATTTGTTGAACCATCTGAAGAAACTGCAGTTAATGGTGGTGAAGTAAATTTAGATAAAAATGAGAAAAGTGTCGAAAATGCAGATGAAGATAATTGGACTTCTGATACTGAAAGTATCCCTGATTTTCAATTTGATACAAGTCAAACAGGTATACAAATTTCATTACCTGAAAATCCATCACCAGTCGAAGTATTTTCCAAACTTTGGACTCCTGATATCGTTTCAACTTTCGTTGAATGTACCAACAAATATGGGCAAGACTTGTTTCAAAACATTGGAAAAATGACAAGAAATTCACGTTATAAATCATTTCAAGAAACAAATGAAACAGAAATTGGAAAATTTTTTGCGCTATGTTTATTGCAAGGGCATCTTAAGTTCCCAACAATACGGAAAATGTTTTCCAAAGATCCCTTGTACCACCACCCAGTATTTTCTTCTGTTATGTCTGGAAGAAGATTTGAACAAATTTTGCGTTGTTTTAATTATGAAAAATATCCAAGTGAAACTGATAAGCTATCCAAAGTTTCCGAATTGATAAATACCGTATTGAATAATTTCTCAAAAGCTTACTATCCTGAAGAATCGCTATCTTTAGATGAGTCGCTATTACTTTTCAAAGGACGACTTTTTTGTCGTCAATACTTGAAAGGAAAGCAAGCAAAATATGGTATTAAATTTTACGAGCTGTGCACACCAGATGGATATACATTGAATTTGGAATTATATAGAGGAAAACATCATGTAGATGATAATACAAACAAGAAAACGCATTCTCTGGTATTGCGTTTAATGGCTCCATACCTAAATAAAGGCCACCATTTATACATGGATAATTTTTACAACAGCTTTGATTTAAGTCAGGATTTACTAAAATATAAGACACACACCACTGGAACATTAAGATCCAATAGGAAACAAAATCCTCCTGCTGTTGTCAAACAAAAGTTAAAAAAAGGTGGTTATATATGGAAGAGGCATAAGAAAATTTATATAAGTAAATGGAAAGATACTAGAGACGTCTTATGCATAACAACAGCTTATAAGCCTGAGTTAAAGAAATGTAAGAATCGATATGGAAAGGAGAAAATAAAGCCTGTTGAAATAGAAGGATATAACAGTAATATGGCGGGTGTGGACAAAAGTGATCAAATGATCAGTTACTATTCATGCCCGCGAAAGACCATACGGTGGTATAAAAAAGTTATTTTCCACCTCTTAGATCTCTGTGCCTATAATTCTTTTTACATTTATAAAAAACACACTAAACGCTCAATATCTTTTTTACAATATAGAGAAGACTTAATTTATTCACTTTTAGGAATCAACATGTCTTTGTTGAGGGCAACTACCCAATTAAGTCCTGCTAATTCAATACCTCGATTAAGTGAATACCAGCATTTCCAAGAAAAGATTCCATGTAATGCAAACAAAAACAAATCTAAATACTTACGATGCAGATGGTGTGCGAAGGAAAATATGCGACGAGAAACCTCATACCGTTGCAAGACCTGTGACGAAAAACCTCCACTTTGTCCAGGTTCGTGCTTCGAAAAATGGCATATTAATTAAAATTAATTTTATTGTTTTTATTGAATTTCTTGTATTTTGGTTTTTATAAGTTTTATATTTTTTTTTCTTTATGAGAGTGAATTTTAAGAATTTGTGTTTGTTTTTTTTAGTAGTTTTATATTTTATGAAAGACTGAATTTAAAAAATTAAATTTATTTTATTTTTTAACTTAAACTTTTGTTTTATTTTCTAAAAGACTATAAGAAAGATAAAACTGCCTTCGACGTTTATGAACGTCATGTGCAGCATCATACCACTTTTTTTTTACGTATATCAGCAATGACGTCTATATCCGTCTGACGTCTATTTACGTCATGACGCAGCACATCAATTCCAGAATACAAGCAGAGTCATGACGTTTATGAACGTCAAAAAGTAAACACTGTTTTTATTCTATAGATCGATTTATTTTTCAATTTCCAGTAGTTTGGTGTTTTCAGAATTTTTCTATCATACCATATAAGGAAGATACTGCAAGTGTCCCACGGTAAGTCCTCTTAAAAATAAGGTGTCCGCGAAAGGGTTAAGTTCCAGGACTAATTAACTTTTTCTCTTAATTTTCCGAATTTAAGATTTTCACTTTATGTTTAGAAAAACTTAACTTATGAAAAAACGATGTCAAAATGCTAAAACTCTTACAATCTCAAAAGGTAAAATATTACGTTCTTATGGGCATTAAGGCGAAAACTTAAATTCAGGAAAATAAATATTATGAAAAAGTTAATTTCTCAATGGGATTAATAAAAACCAGTTTATTCTTTCAGAAAATTTTAAGGAATTGTTAATTTTCATTTAAACCTTTTTTATAAAATATTTATTGTAATTATTTATATATCAAAATTTTTCCTCAACACATTGGGATAAATAAATAATTATAATAATTTTTTTACAAAAAAGATATTAAGCCCATTTTAAACGAAAATACAAAGGATTGAAGTAACTGGATTTAAATGTTTAAAGTTTTGGTCAAGAAATTTATTACACTTTTCCTATTATTTGATTTAAAAAGTTGAGTTATGTAAGTTTTTAAGGAATTTATTCCAAAAAAAAAACATTAATTCTTTCAAGCTCTGAATATAATATCGTATTTAACAAAATATTTGAATTGACATTATCCTAATTTCCAATTTTAGGATTATGTCCCAAAATTTCTTTGCGCATAATTTCAAGAAGAATGGTGTGATTTAATCGGTGAAATTTTTATTTCTCCCATTTGTCTGAATACACGCGAATATTTTTAAATACGGTTGAATGACCATATTACGGTTTAGGAGTTTAAACAAATTTTAACCAACCAAAAAAAAAAATATATATATATCAAAAAAATTATATTTTTCACAGGGTTTGGATTAGGAACTTCCCATCAATCTCCTCCACCAAAATTCAGCACCAAATACGAATAAATTAATCTTGGCCGGTATTAGGTTAAAACACATTGTAATGGCCACATTCTCCATACTTCAAATTTTTTATTGTGTCCATTGACGATATCGACGTATAAAGATAACGTATATTGCCAGCCTTCTGCCAGATTTAAAGCTTTTCTCTTACTAAAGATTCGGTATGGAAGTCCTTTGGTGGGTTTTGAACATACACGAGAGGAGCGAACCCCTATTTTTCTCCATAGGTGGTGTACCCAATACCGGCTTTCGGTTTGATTATACATATATGCCAAAACACAAATTATATGTTGATCATATTTTCAATAAAAAGGGTCAAAACCGCCTTGCACCCATAAACCCATTTTGATTGCAGCGATTATGTCCAAGAGAATTTCAGACGTAATCCCAAGAACAGATATTGAAATTAGTATGTCCGGATATGTTTTTGTTAAGAAGTCGTATAAAAAGGGTCTGGTGTAGATGCATTTTTATTGTTTACACCTATAAAGTATAAGAGTAATCATTGAAATTGTTTCAGTAGTAAAATAACATTGACAAGCGGAACAAATCACGACATACAGATAAAACAAATTTGAAGAATACGAAAAAACAAATAAATTATTGTAAAACACAAAATAAATTGGAACCGACACAAAATAAACATAAAGAAAACTTTTTCCATTAAAAAACATTTTTAAAATTCTAATTTTTGGAAAAATAGCAAAGAAATAAAACTGTGTATAATATAAAATATTTTTTTAATTAAACCCAGAAGTAATTCTAAAAAAAAGGACAAACAAAAATTTAAACCATAAAGTTGTATTTTATTATAAAAAAACACCCAGTACAGAAAATCTTTCAAATTATGTTGGCCCACAAAAGGTGAGAGTTTTATAGCGTCAGGTGATGACAATATACAACATGAATATCTATTCTGCTGTCAAAATATAATAAAAATTAATTAAATTTTATTATTGATGTGCATAAAAAAAATTATTTAAATAAAATAATTTGTTTTTTTTTCAGTTTCTGTATTATATTGCTACTTGCTATCTGTTACACTGTTAGAAGTCAAATACCGTTTCCGGGTAACTGTCCTGATGTTAAAATTGTAGAAACCTTTGATTTAGATAAGGTAATTTAGAACTTTAAAAATGTTTTGTTTACTTTTTTGAAATTATTTACTGCACTTATTACACAATTTAGTATATGGGCACATGGTATGAATATTCCAAATATCCCTTTATATTCGAAGCTGGTCAAAAATGTCAATATGCAGTTTATAAAAATAATGAAAATGGTACCATTTCAGTTAAAAATACAGGAGTTTACATAATGTAAGTATTTATTTTGATATAACATATCAGTTTGTATACATTACACAGTGCGACAGAAAAAATACCTGGGAAATGATATTATTTTTCTGGTAGGTATTGCCGAGTACAACAAGAATCTGTTTTTGTAATTTGCCAGACACCTACAAAATCTTGAGTTACTGGTAAAAAACCGGGTTATTTTACCTTAATGTACTTGGAAGCCTGTAACTTAGTTGAATATTATCCGATTTTAAGTTTCTGAGTGGATTTGTTAAGAAGAAAGTGAGAACTTTACATATATATTATATAAGTTTACTTCAGAAATCTATAGGGTCCGCCAAATAACTTTTTTTTTTGAAAATGCTATAAAAAACCTACTGAATATTTTCTCAAATTTCTTTTTTTATTTGAAAGTACAATCCTTCCGGTTAAAATGGAAAATAATTTTATTCAAATGGCTGCCTCGGCTGGCCGTTACAGTCAATGGCGATCGTTATCGGGCCATTTTGAAGAGGAGGATATTGGCAACAATTTGGTTTCAACAGGACGGCGCTACGTGTCACACAGCCGAAGCTACACTCGATGTTTTGCGCCCTGTTTTTGAAGATCGCATTATCAGCCGCAGAGATGATGTCTTTTGGCCACATCGGAGTTGCGATTTGACACCGTTTGACTATTATTTGTGGGGTGCCGTCAAAGATAAGTCTTACGCCGACAAGCCAGAGACAATTAACGCTTTAAAGGACAATATTCGTGAAGCCATTGGTGAAATACAGCTGCACACAATCGATAATGTGCTTCAAAATTTTTCCATTATTAACCGGAAGGATTGTACTTTCAAATAAAAAAAGAAATTTGAGAAAATATTCAGTATTTTTTTTTTTTATAGCATTTTCAAAAAAAAAAAAGTTATTTGGCGGACCCTATATGTAAATTTTCCCAGCAAACACATTTTTTTTTTAATTTTTCGGCATTTTTTAAAATTAGGGACGTTTTTGAAAAATAATTTGAAAAGGAACCGTAATATTTAAGAATTTATTAACAAAGCAAATTTATTTATGAGTAAAATCCAACTTTGTTTTTAAAAATCAGCTAAAAAATGACTAAGTTATAACTTTTTTCATTTACACACAATATTTGCAAAAATTCACTTTTGGCCATTTCAATCAAAAATTACATTTTTTTTAATTTAGCATCGTTAGTATCCCTTTGAAGTGACCAACAATATTCTAAAATCAGTTTTATGTTACTTTTTCCTTAAAAAGGTTTTTCCATTGTAACAATTTGTTAGTGAAAATGTTTGCCTTGTTCATCGCTTAACTGGCCCAGGTTGTTGGGAAGAAGTCTAAATAGTAAGCGCTTCTTTGATTACCAAGAAAATTTTCACATAGTGCAATAAAACTCTTCCATGCACGTTTTGCAACGGGACGAAGCTTCTTCATAAAGTTCTCATCTCTCACAATTTTACAAATTTGAGGCTCAATGAAAATACCTAAAATTCATCACGAAGAGACAAAAACGATAAAAAGAACATTAAATTTGGAAAGAAATAACTAATAACTTCCTTTTATTTTGGCTTCACTTAATTTTGGAAACACAGATTTAAGATAGGAAAAAGCATCGCCGCTTACATCAATTTTTTTTACAAATTGTTTCATGAAACATATCCTATCTTAAGATTTTAAATATTTCGCCTGCCTATTTGATACGACTCGCGAGATGGCCATACTTTACGATCATAGCAATTTGGTGCTCGACTTTCCCATTCACAATGATAACATGGATATTTTGTATAACCACCTTGCATACCAAATACAATTTTTAAAACTTTTAAATCAGCAATAACTTTCCATTTATGTGTGGCATAACTGACAAAGCGGAGTATTTCGTACATCACTACGTATGTTTCTTTAATGTTAATCGCATATGCTGATGGTAACAGATTTTCGTTATGCAATAATACTGCTTTCAAGCCTAGAAATATCATTAGAGATTTTATAATAAAATATATAACTTTTTTGAAGAATACGCACTTTTACATGAGCCATCAATAAACAGTCGCCATTCGTCTTCCTTATGATGTAAAGCCGAAAATAATTTGGGTATATTAGCGCAATATACGAGATTATTAGCATTTTCATTAGTCTCAAACCATTCGTCAAATAACAATGTCTTGCCACTTCTTCTACAAGATGTAACACGAAAACCTTTTTCCACCAAATTCCACTGCTTTAATCTCGGCCCGAGGATTTCAGATTGTCATTTTGGCAAATTTAAATCCCGAACGAGATCATCGAAACCTGACTTTGAAACAAAATTTCTTTCCATTGTAGTAGATTTTTAGGGAAGGTACTCATCTTCCTCCAAATCATCTTCAGTTTGAACAGCAGATATGCTCGTTGTCGGACCTTCATCATCCGCACATATTGGCTTTGTTACAGTTACAATTTTTGCGGCTTTTGAAAGTGTGGCCTGTAATATTAGTTTGAAAAAAACAGCAATCATGGAAGAGTTGATGATGCCAAGTCATAGGCGCAGAAAACGGCAAAGAAACTGACGGTTTGCTTTCCATTTAATGTTGCGCAGCAATATTTACAGACATATTCTGGCTCATACCAGCTACTAAATTTGAAAAAGCGATTGAAGAGTTTGTTGTATATTTCCACCACTAAAATATTGTTTTTAAAATCACGCCTATGACCGATATCAGTAAATAAGCTACAAATATAGCAAAATTTATTACATTTATCGCACATTTTTAATTTAATTGTACACGATTATTATTTAATTGCAAACAAACAAATCAAAACAAAACGTCAAATTACATGAGCAAATTTGTGTTGTAATTCTAACTTGGGCTAAGTATAACGGTGATTCGCAACTTGCGTCCCATAGGCTGTAATAATCTTGTTTATTAAAGTAAGTATATAATACTAACAACCCAGCAAAAACATGGCATCAAATACTTATCAGGCTATTTACTCGCTTAATTACTTTTGTTCGCAATGTCCCAAAATGTATGAGTACCTATTACTTTTTGGACATCGCGAACAAAAGTAATTAAGCGAGTCAATAGCTTGGTAAGTAGTTGATACCATGTTTTTCCTGGGAATACACGCTTCCATCGATGTATTTTATGTTAACAAATTATTTAAAAACAAATAAAAAAACTTAAATTTTAAACTTAAAAAGGATTTGTTTTATTTTTAATAGTAATAAAAATTATATATATTGTTAATTTATTCAGGCACTAATTAAATCTCTTATCAAATTTAGACAAAACTCAATTCAGCGGAATATAAAGTTTTGTATAAATAACAAATGTGGCTCCCAAGGAAAAAAGTTTGGCGAACACTGTTGTACCAATTTTCTATTATGTGCTAATTTGTGTGTTCATAAAAAGTAACAGCATCATGCTAGCGGGATCAGAAAAAGAAAGCGTATAACAAGAACACGAAAAACATTATGTAGGCATTTATGCAAAAATTTTGGTTACACAAAAAGTTAAAAAAAAACAGTAAATTTTTAACGTATTTTAAAAATCAAAGTTGCGTTTTACTCATAAATATATTTTCTTTGTTAATAAATTCATAAATATTACGGTTAATTTTCAAATTATTTTGAAAAACTCCTCCAATTTTTAAAAATGGCGCAAAATCAAAAAAAAAAAAAAAAAATGTGTAAGCTGGAGAAATTCCCATATATTTATGAAGTAAACTTATTTAATATAAATATATACCGTTGTAAAGTTCTCACTTTATTCTTTATAAATCCACTGAGAAATTTAAAACCGGATAATATTGAACTAAGTTACAGGCTTCCAAGTACATAAAGGTACGAAAACCGGTTTTTTACCTTAACTCAAGATTTTGGAGGTGTCTGGCAAATTCCAAAAACAGATTCTTGTTGTACTGGGCAACACCTACCAGGAAGACAGTATCACTTTCCAGGTATTTCAACTTCATTCTTTTTTGTATCACTGTGTTATATTAGTTACAATTGGATTGGATGTCGCTCTAATTATCAACATGCAGGGTGTTCCATTACTATACACAAATAATATAGCTTCATACGATAGTTAAGAATCATAATATTATGATTAAAATTTGCAATGATGATAATATCATCCTAGTTCTCAGTTAACATCTCATGCCATCAGTAAGAATCATATTTATTGTTATTAGGATCATAGTAAGATAATTTCGAATCTCCAAACATGTTTAACCAAAATTTTTCTTCGTGTTTAACGTCAAGTTCGGTTGACAACACCAATCTGTTTTCTATCTGAAAGATTCAATCGCTTAGGTGACTCCAGGAGATTTACTTGTTTTTCCCTTAGTTTTCGACCGGTATTACATAAAGCTTTATTACTGTAGTTTGTTATTGTATTTTTTTTTTAATTATGCTGTTGACTAGTGTTTCATAACTATAACACAATTTAATGGCAATTTTAAAAATTTTAAATTAATTAATTTGCTATTTCCATATGAATGTAGTTCCTGTGTAGTTTATTGAAGATATAAAAAAAATTTTTGACGATTTTGTGCAAAAAATCGGATTTATGATTTTTTTATAATATCAGTAAAATAAATATATTGTATGTTGGAACATAATTATTTTCAATAATTCTGCTTAGGAAAAAAAAATCCAAATGTTTTTGAAAAAATTAATTTCGCCGTGATAAATACAAAATTTATCTGCTTAATTAGAGGTACTACTTTAAAGTATCCACATATTCAGGATATTTCAGTTTATATACATGTTACTTATTCTAACAATATCTTAAGTTTCTCGTTAGCGTCGCGAAAGGGCTGCGAATAACACTGTTAAGAGTAAAAAACTAAAATTTATTTAAAAAAAAGTGTAAGTTTAACAATTTTTAACCGATTTTAACACACAAGAACTTATTTTATTCACTAATAAACGTTATTTAAAATAAAAATAAAAAGGAAATAGGTTTCTAAATAAAGTATTAGAAAATAAAGACGTCAATGGTGAAAAATTAAAAAAAGAATGAAATTTTGAGTATTTTTGATAATATTTTGGATATTATTCCTACATAAGTATAAACATTTATATGTATTTGGAAATCGTAACTATTCGTATATCTAAAACCGTACACAACTTTAAAATCTGTTTAAAATCAATGCAGTTAAATATATTTTAATCAGTGAAGATCGACTTCAGATTTTGAGGTTCTATTCAAAATTCTGCACTCAAAAAAAAAAAAAGTCATGACCTAAAAATTAATCCAAAATTTCCTTTAAAAGAGTTTAAAAATGTTCAAATTTATTTAAAACTTTAAAAAAGTTTTTTTTTAAAATTAATAAAAATTCCTCAGAAATAGTTTATATCTTTCCTAAGTAATATTTCTTGGTTTTACGAAAAAACAAGTAAATTAAGTTTAAAAATATATCAATTTTTAAGAAATTTTCATACTAAAATATAGTAAAACTAAGTTTAGTTAAAAAATAAAATAGAACATAATTTACTTCCATTTAGTTCAAAAAATGTGTCTAAAATAAACTAAATTTTGAAAGCCATTTCAAAATTCAGGTTTGAAGGCTACCAGTTTCTAATATTTACGAATTGTTTTCTAAAACTTAGTTCAGACAGTTTAAAGCAAAAAGTAATAAATTTTTTGCTATGTAATAGTAAAAAATTATTTCGTTTTAGAAACTAATCAACTACTTTTATGGAAAATTTTCATGCTACTTCGTTCAGATAAATTTTAAAAATTTTAATAAAACATTCAATTTTTTAAGGTAAAAGCTTTCTAATTTTTGAGAAATAATAACCTTAAGTATTGGGTTTTTTGGATAACGTTTAAATTATTTTCAATATATTTTCAAAAAAAAAAACCCCAATTAAAAACAAATTAAAGTAACAATTTTCGTGCATGATTGTAATTGTTGGTTCGCGATCGTGCGTGAGTGAAAAGGTAAACAAATTTCGAATTTGCGCTTTTATGCAATAATTTTGTTTGCTGACTACAATACAAAATATCGCAAGCACATTTTATAGTTTTTGCAACTATTTTTATAAATTATATAATTTAAGAAGACAAAGGACCCCCAGTGTTCCTTAGCCATACATGCCGTGTGTCACTTAGGGCGTTCCCTTTTGTAGTTATCTCAACGAGAACCATTAATTAAAAAAACGACATTTTTCTTAAAAGAAAGGAAACATTTCCTAATTAAAAAAAATTTAAGATGATATATGAACTAATTAGGAGAAAATTTTAGTTCTTTGTAATATAAATTTCGTTCTCAATAGCAAAACTTTTCTATAATTTAGATTTTTTGACCAAATTTTAAGTAAAATTTTGTTTCTTAATTTCAAGGAAAAATTTATTAAATACTGGTAAAAAGTGTCTTTGGCGTCGTGTTCATTTAAATGTTTACCCCAAACAAGTTATTTTTTTTCTAAATTCTAGTTCATATTTTTTTCGGGCCTAAAACTGACACTACGTAATTTTAAAAAAATATATTCTCACTTTCGAAATGGCTTGCATTTTAATCGAAGGACTTTTCAAAAAATTTGATCTTAAATTGAGAAAAATCTCTATATTTTATATTTCTGTCACATGAAGGCACTAAAGTTATTTTCTAACATACAACCGTTTTTTTCAAGGTTTTACCATTACCCGCTAATTTTAAAAATATGCTTAAAATTATGTTATATAAATGCTAGAGTGTCGTAATTAAAAAATAAGTAAACTAAAGCTAAGACAAAAATAAATTAGCCACCCGATGACACCTAAGCGATCTGATCAGTTATTTCAGACAAAATTATGAAAAAAACATTTAATGCCCTGGTTTTGAATGGTTATAGAAACAATTTTCATTGAATTTATCTATCTTTTAGTATTAATAGACAAAGTAGTGTTAGCGGTATAGCAAAAGTAATTGCTCCCGGACAATTGGCAGTGTCATTTAGAAATCGTAAGTATAATGCAAATCATTAAATATGGTTTAATATTATAGTACAACAATTTTTTTTCTATTTTATATAGAACAAGTGGAGAGACCCAATTACCTTGTATTGGGTACTGATTATGACAATTGGGTTGTTGTTTACAGCTGTAGAAATATAAGTTCATATGGTCATGCAAGTAAGTAAATATGTAAAATATTAATAATATTCATGTTATGTACATAACTTTGTTATCATTAATTTTATTTGTGACTCTCATGATCAACAGCAATTATTTATAACAATTTAAAGCAATTATTCATTCAGAGTGAGAATAATATAAAATAATTACCCATTCACTGGTAGAGCACTGACTTTAGAAAAGTAAATGATTCTAGTAGCAGAAATTTCTTATTTTATTTCGGAAAATATATTTTTGTTCAGACTATTTTTTTGCCTTCGTTATGACAACCTTGGCAACTCTTGCCTATGGGAAACGGACCTGTCAGAGGATATGCCACGCAACTGGTACATTGGCAAAATTAAATCATCAGAACAGTTCTTTTATATGAAAAGGACAGGGCACTTTAACATGTGCTTGTCATAAAAGGGAGGTAAATTACGCTTTGTGATATGTCACGGGGCTAACGTAAAACAATCTGTCTCAAGACTAAGTCAATAAAAAAAGAAAAAAGCAGTCACAGAATTCACGCAAAATTCACCTCTATGGAAACTTAAAAAAAAATCACTTAAATAATTCAAATAGAGACAATTTTAAAGAATAAATTGCTCATTAGTAGGGCTCAATAACACAACTTCCTGTTTACGAGACAAATATTCTACTGTCAAAGCTGTTGTATTGCTTTTTGTTCAAATAAATACAGAAAAAAAAACAAGTAAAAAAGGCTTAAACTCAGGTGTGCCTTATCTTTAAATACCCTCCACCAATATCCAAACAAAATGTTCTCTACTTAGAAGTAGAATTATGTAGGAAAAAAATTTTTAGTTGTGAAAAAAATTTTGTGGTAAAAAAAAAATTTTAAGTGAAAACTATTTGAGGTGAATATGAAATATTATTTGGTTTAAGTCCCTACTATGAAATTTTTCTAAAATACACCAACTTGTATGAAAAATTTAGAGGTACTTTTACATTTTCACTCATAACTTTTTTAGCTCCTGGACCAATTTTGCTCATTTTCAATACCAGACCTCTCAGGTCCAGTAATCTATGTAAAAATAAGAACACCCGCTTGCTTCTCAGCGTCATATTTAAACAGACGGCCATCTCTAAATCGACCTAAAATTGCATAAGGCTAACGAATATATATACTTTATGGGGTCTTAAACCTATATTTCGACATGTTACAAACCGAATGATAAACTGATATATACCCTCACCATATACGTTGTGGGGAATTAAAAACAAATCGAGAATTACAAGATAATGAATAAAAAAATAAAATCACGAAAACAATAACACTATAAAAAATATTTTGCAACAACTCTGCGGAAATAGGACCTATGCTAGGACACATCACGTGACAGATTCATTGTGATAGGTACCGTTCACCGGGCCAAATTTTTATATGAAAAGAACCGGTCACTTTAACATGGGCTTCTCCTAGAAGGGGTCAATTGTCCTCTGTGACAAACCACAGGACTGGTCTAATAGAACATGTCACAAAACTAACCCCCATGTCACACCTACCACGTGACCGGTTTAAACTTTAGAAAGCGATCATCTTTTCACCTATTTCGTAATATGCATTTTGGAAACCGGTTTGGTTTTCACCCATCACGGGACAGGTCCAAATTTCCAACTTACTCCTTTTTCCCCGCAGGGAATTTTGAGATGTGCCTTTGGACGAACAGTCACGTGGCCGGCCCATTGATGTCAAGTGACCCCTCATTCCCGTAGGGTAATTAATATTCAGACAAAAATATTAATTCATATTAAAAATTATTTTTAAATTAAGATAATATTTTCAATACACAAAAACCACAGTAAAAAAGTTTTTGAGGTGAAAAATATTTGAGGTGTACAAAATATTATTAATTTCTAAGCGATTGGTGAAAAAATATGAGAAAATATATTACACAGTGCAACACATAAATTGGTTCCTCTTTCGTACCCGGTTTTTTTTGAAGTGTATATCGAAACTAAAAAAAATCCGCCACGGACTTGGCCAGATTACATCGAAATTTTTTTTTATGGACACCCCAAGTTTTTGCACCCAAACATGATTTTTTTAAAAAAGGAAAATTTTTATGGAATCCATATATCATAAACCGTTCGGAATTTTGTTTTTATGTCTTTGGCAAAGTTGTAGATCCAAACCAAAGCAAAAAAATTCTCACATGGACCGACCCAAAAAAATTGCATCCACTGCATCAAAATTGCAAAAAATTGGGAAAAAATGCTATTTTTTTATGATTTTTTCATGATTTTGTCCTGAAATGGCAACACATAAATTGGTTCCTCTTTCGTACCCGGTTTTTTTTGAAGTGTATATCGAAACTAAAAAAAATCCGCAACGGACTTGGCCAGATTACATCGAAATTTTTTTTTTATGGACACCCTAAGTTTTTGCACCCAAACATGATTTTTTTAAAAAAAGGAAAATTTTTATGGAATCCATATATCATAAACCGTTCGGAATTTTGTTTTTATGTCTTTGGCAAAGTTGTAGATCAAAACCAAAGCAAAAAAATTCTCACATGGACCGACCCAAAAAAATTGCATCCACTGCATGATTTTTTCATGATTTTGTCCTGAAATGGCTTAAATACTGGGAATTTAAGAAATCTTTCTTCAGCTAAATTATATCTAACAACAATATAAACAACTCTCTAGTACATGCCATCTTAATACGAACATTCCTTAACCCTAGAAAGCACATCTTTTTGCTCACACTTATTTTGCATAGCCAATGTTTGTCGTTTCGACAAAGACAATTTTGATGCAGTGGATGCAATTTTTTTGGGTCGGTCCATGTGAGAATTTTTTTGCTTTGGTTTGGATCTACAACTTTGCCAAAGACATAAAAACAAAATTCCGAACGGTTTATGATATATGGATTCCATAAAAATTTTCCTTTTTTAAAAAAATCATGTTTGGGTGCAAAAACTTAGGGTGTCCATAAAAAAAAATTTCGATGTAATCTGGCCAAGTCCGTTGCGGATTTTTTTTAGTTTCGATATGCACTTCAAAAAAAACCGGGTACGAAAGAGGAATCAATTTATGTGTTGCCATTTCAGGACAAAATCATGAAAAAATCATAAAAAATAGCATTTTTTACCAATTTTTTGCAATTTTGATGCAGTTGATGCAATTTTTTTGGGTCGGTCCATATGAGAATTTTTTTGCTTTGGTTTGGATCTACAACTTTGCCAAAGACATAAAAACAAAATTCCGAACGGTTTATGATATATGGATTCCATAAAAATTTTCCTTTTTTAAAAAAATCGTGTTTGGGTACAAAAACTTAGGGTGTCCATAAAAAAAAAATTCGATGTAACCTGGCCAAGTCCTTTGCAGGTTTTTTTTAGTTTCGATATATACTTCAAAAAAAAACGGGTATGAAGGAGGAACCACACGATGACCTTAAAAATGCTGCACTGTGTTATATACCAGTCGCTACTATGAAATTGTTCTAAAATACACTAATTTGTATGGAAAATTTAGAGGTATCTTCACATTTTCACCCATAACTTTTTAACCGATGGACCGATTTTGCTCATTTTCAATACCAAACTGCTCGGGAGGATGTACAATAATCTGGGTAAAAATAGGCACCCCCGTTAGCGTCTTCGCGTGTTGATCACCATTTCAACAGACAGACGGACAACGCTAAATCGACTTAAAATTGCATAAGGATCACGAATATATATACTTTATGGGGTCTTAGACCTATATTTCGACATGTTACACACGGAATGACAAACTGATATATACCCTTACCATATATGGTGGAGGGTATAAAAAAATCAATCTAAATTAAAATTTTAAATTAAGTGAAATTACATTTATAATAGGTTTGTTTTTGTTCGAATTTTATATAAATATTCTATACAAATTTAAGTAGATATAGACTTGCTATGTAGTTATAGATATAGCTACTTAAAAATTAAGAATGTATAAAAATGCTGTCAAGTCTTAGAAATTATTGGCGTTTCTCTTTTAAATGTAAACAAAAATATTTGTCAAAAATATATTTGAAATTTTTGTATTTTTAATTTGATAAAATATTAAAAAAACAAAAGCTGTAAAATGAATTACATATGTGTTCGTTAGTAAAGGTAGAGCATGGAAAATAATATAATTCCTCTATTTTGTGTTCCGGTCCGGTAAGTAGGGATAGTCGTTTTTTTTACAAGTAGTTATAGATATAGACATAAAATTCGAAAAAAAAAACAAACAAAAACAAGTAAAAAAGGGCTAAATTCGGCTGTGCCGAATCTTTGAAACCCTCCACCAAAGGGGATGAAGATGATATACGTATACACTAAATTTTGCATAAACTGTAATATGAATATGTTTTGTCAATTTATGTAACGAACTTTTGTTATTTAGTTATAGCAATGTTATTTACAGAGGTCTGCTCTGTTAGCGACTTTAACATTGTTCATTTTTACGTTAACTTAGTTATCATAGTATGTAAGACAATAAATGTAATCGAACAATAAGAAGACTTAATAACATTTTTACTTACTTAACAGAAAAAAAAAAAATAGATACAGAAAAATTGTACAAATTTGTATGGAAAATTTAGAGGTACCTTCACATTTTCACTCATAACTTTTGAACCGCTTGACCGATTTTGCTCATTTTAAATACCAAACTGATCGGGAGGATGTTCAATAATCTGGGTAAAAATAGGCACCCCCGCTTGCGTCTTCGCGTCGTGATCGTGATTTCAACAGACAAACAGACAGACGGAGATCGCTAAATCGACTTAAAATTGCATAAGGATCACGAATATATATACTTTATGGGGTCTTAAACCTATATTTCGATATATTACAAACGGAATGACAAACTGATATATACCCTCACCATATATGGTGGAGGGTATAATAAAACCCAATATCTAAAAAGGTGTAAAAAAATTACAAAAAATTAAAAGCGAAGAAATTTGATATTTAAAACTCTTTTTTTTTAACTTAAAATCATAAACGAACTTTTTTTCGTCAAACAAAAAATAAATCTAATTGCAACTTAAAAGATCAACAATAATTGCAAAATAGATAATTAAATTTGTATTTTAATAAGTTAATTGATTGCGTAAGGATAGAAAAATTATCGTTTTCTCCAGCATATGTGTACCACTTCACTGATATGTGCTATTTTTACCACGGGGTGGGTTTTTCAGACAGATTTTCTTTTGACTGGTCCCAGGTCAGACACTTTTATTATGATTTTACCATTCACGGGGTAGGTACTTGTATACCCGTTCCTGATTTCATCGTTCACATCATAGCTCCTTTCATAACGTGCCTGTTTCCACCCGTCACGTAACAGTTGCTGGAGTTTTAACTGACCGTTTTCTACCCTTTTCAGTTATCATTCATTTGCGTTTTAAGTTTACAAGTTTTGTATGATTATGTACATAACTTAGTATGCAGCCGACAATAGGGTAATCTGCCATTCTGGGTTTGAACAGGGACAAGCGAATAAAAAATTAAAATTAATTTAAGTTCTATTTTTTCAAACCTGATTTTTTCCATTTTGCTGGTTTTTCGAACGTTATGATAACTTTCTCCATTGCTTTCCAGACGCTTTTTAACAATTCGTTCGAGCGTCTAGTAATGTTATCAGACTGGGTAATAATGCAATAATACAAATAATTCTTTTTTATATTTCTTTTCACTGTGGGTATTTTTAACATATAAATAATAATATTTACCATATACTCAACTGCTACCAATGTGATGCTCAAGAATTTTGGGAATTATTTGGTTATCTAACATGTTGTCAACAAATTAAGCGCTGCATTATTTTAGTAGCGTAAAAGTTGTATGACAACTGATAGAGAAACAAATATTAGATCAAAAATATTTCATTTTATTTATAAGAATTATATTAAAATAGTAAAATAATTCAATTTATATTTTAATCTCTATTTCACTATTTTTCCTAGAAATAATTTGGATTTTAACTCGTCAACGTATACCACCACAGGACGCCATTGATGCAGCTGAACAAATTATAAAAGATAATAAATTATCAGATACTTTTATGATAAAATCAACTCAAGATGATTGTCCCAATACTACTGAGTCCGCCAATGAAGATCAAGTTGCTTCTGCCACCACTACCGATCAAACAATTGATTTTTCATCAACAACTACCGGAAATATTATAGAAGTTGCATGAAATTTATTATTGCGTCTTTTGAGACGCATTATAGATTTGATAATGTCATTTATGCGATATATGCGAACAAATATGTATGGTTTTTAAAATATTTTATATAAATTGGTATGACAAGGATGAAATTAAATTTATAAATGCACTCTTAACTTTTAAAGTTCTACTTATTACACGTTTATATTATGTTGAAGATGATAAACTAATCTCTTAGGTGATTGCCAGACTATGGGCTTACAATCATAAATTGTGATTGTAGAATCCTAAATTGGTTGATTTAATTTTTACCAAACGATATGTATCTTAGAATTTTAAAAATATACCCTGTTTCTAAACAACTTTGTTTTTTATTTGTAGGTCATATACCGTATTACTTAATTAGCATAAGTCAGTAGTAACTATATGTTACCAACTTTTCATTAAAATAATATGGAATATCCAAAGGATATAAATAAATCTTATAGCTTTTGTGTACATAGAAAAAAAATTCTAGTGGTATATTTTAGTTAGAACAATTCATAAATTTTCCTAGGGCAATTGTGATTCCTAAACATGTTGGGTGTTGCTTTTAAAATTATTTCAAAACTATACTCTCTGTGTATAAAAAACAATGTCACAATGTATAAATAACAATTTTACGCTGTTAAATCTTGTTAACATTTTCCATTATATATCCTGTATAAGATTCTTATGATTTATATTATCCCATATACAGTAAACAAACTGGAAACATCTTATATACATATTTATATATTTTTATACAACAAATATGGAACAAAAAATAAATTATCTATGTACACCACTGCGTATGAGTTATGGTTATTAAAAAACGGATTTGTAAAAGAAATACACCCACCCGCAAAACAAAACAATACGACACAGAATACAAATATAATATAACACATACAAAAACAACTTCAAATACACATTATATTTTGGACAAATATCTATTCTGTATGCATCTAAGTATTATGCACATTATACAAAGTGTCCCAAAAAATACCTGAATCAAATATGAAATTTATTTATGTTTTATTTTACATGGCCATTCAGCGATAACATATTGAAAAATTTGACTGGATTTTGCTGCTTAACAAAATAATCATTTTTATACCCTCCACTATATATGGTGAGGGTATATATCAGTTTGTCATTCCGTTTGTAACATGTCGAAATATAGGTTTAAGACCCCATAAAGTATATATATTCGTGATCCATATGCAATTTTAAGTCGATTTAGCGATGCCCGTCTGTCTGTCTGTCTGTTGAAATGGCAATCACGACGCAAAGACGCAAGCGGGGGTGCCTATTTTTACCCAGATTATTGAACATCCTCCCGAGCAGTTTGGTATTTAAAATGAGCAAAATCGGTTAAGCGGTTCAAAAGTTATGAGTGAAAATGTGAAGGTACCTCTAAATTTTCCATAGAAATTTGTACAATTTTTCTATATCTATTTTTTTTCTGTTAAGTAAGTAAAAATGTTATTAAGTCTTCTTACTGTTCGATTACATTTATTGTCTTACATAGAGAATAATAACATTCTTAGAGCTATATGTGTGTTACTCTGATAACTATGTTAACGTAAAAATCAACAATGTTAAAGTCGCTAACAGAGCAGACCTCTGTAAATAACATTGCTAAAACTAAATAAATAACATTACTAAACTAAATAACAAAAGTTCGTTACATAAATTGACAAAACATATTCATATTACAGTTCATGCAAAATTTAGTATATACGTATATCATCTCCAGCCCCTATGGTGGAGGGTATTCAAAGATTCGGCACAGCCGAATTTAGCCCTTTTTTACTTGTTTTTTCTGTTAAGTAAGTAAAAATGTTATAAAGTCTTCTTATTGTTCGATTACATTTATTCTCTTACATAGTATGAGAATAATAACATTCTTAGAGCTATATGTGTGTTACTCTGATAACTAAGTTAACGTAAAAATCAACAATGTTAAAGTCGCTAACAGAGCAGACCTCTGTAAATAACATTGCTTAAACTAAATAAATAACATTACTAAAACTAAATAACAAAAGTTCGTTACATAAATTGACAAAACATATTCATATTACAGTTCATGCAAAATTTAGTATATACGTATATCATCTTCAGCCCCTATGGTGGAGGGTATTCAAAGATTCGGCACAGCCGAATTTAGCCCTTTTTTACTTGTTCACTTTAAACTTGGTTGAAGAAAACATATTCGAAGAGCATCATATAATTTTGGAATTATGATTGTGCCAACCAGAGACGAACTATAATACAGTTATCATATTATGATAATAAAATAGCCATAATCTTACAAATATATGGACCTATGATGTCGAAATTATGAAAAAGTTCTTTAAAATTAAGAATTTTTTTTAAGAAATGTTTTTCCTAAAAAAAAAAATGATATCATAAAAACTTCTGTGATTCTATGGATATTTTAAAGAAATATACTTCAAACAATTTTTTAAATTCTAATGACTTTTTTTAAAAAACGAAAATAGTTTCCATTGACTTTTTCTAAAGGAAAAATTCTTAGATTCTAAGGATATTGCTAAGATTTTTTTTAATAGTCCTAAGAGCCTCAGAATTATTCCTTAGGGTCTCAGAACTATTTCTATTAGAAAAAGTCCTTAGAATCTAAGTATTTTTCAGGATGAAGAGTCCTCAGAGTCTAAGAATTGTTTATTCAAAGAAATAAAATTAACTTTTACCTAAGAACATTTTGCAGAATCTGAGAATTTTATTTTAAGGAAAAGTCCATAACACAGAATTTAAAAATTTTGCTTTCAGAAAAATTTTCAAAACTATAGCATTTTGTATAAGAAACCTTTTCATACAAAACAACTCTTGAGTTCTACAGTTTTTTGCTCATACAAAAATTATTTAATTTATATTCTGAGTACTTTTTCCACAAGAAAGTCGTTATTTTACAAGAAATGAATTAATAAACATATTTTTTTCGAAAATAAAACACTCCAGGTGAAAATGATGATATATAAAATTTGTCTTTTAAAATTATCTATTTTTATTCTATCAATTGCATTGTAGAACTAAAAATGTTCAAGCAGTGTTATGTGCTTTTGGCACACCCTGTATATGTGTATCTAATACTTTCATGCAATGCACGTACCAAATATCACTTGCCTCAAGAACATTATTGTAAGTATATTTAGGGTATTCAATCGGTTAATCGAACAATTTTGTAAAATAATTGTTCGAATAATTTAAAATGCCCAAATTTTTAATAAAGAATAATTCGAATAATTGTAAACATTTAATTAATTAATCAAAATTGGTAAAAAAAAATTATACAAAAATGTTTCATAAATATTTTTTTAACGATTTTTTTTAAAGGTTGGTATAAAACATTCATAATATTCTCTAGAATAGGTTATTTTGAATAGTATTCTCATGAAAAGAAATGCAGGTTTAAAAGTAAAAAAACAAATCTACAAATAATTTTTGTACAAGATTGCTCTTAGTCAAACTAAATATATTGAAAAATCTTAGTAAAAATTTCAAGAAAATTAGTCACAATGGTTTTTTTTTTTTTCAAAATATCCTTCAAAATATTTATTAAATCAAATATAGGGACGTGAAAATAGGAGAAAAAAATCGATCCTCAATGGAACTTTTCTCTTTATTTACGTTGTTTACGAGTTCACTGCATATGAAAAGACAAAAATCAAAATACAAGAATTTCTATTATCTTTCAACTCATTGAGGCCTGCTAGCTTATCTCAACTAACCAAAGTTTAGTGCTTAACCTTTAATGCTTTTTCTTCAAATATCGATAATATTTTTGTTTTATATTTGACATTACTACGGCAAAGATATTAAAATTTGAATATATAGCTTTATTTAGACGATATAGCACAATAAAAGTTTAAGACGAATCAAGAAATACAGTAATCAAAAGATTCGATCTTTGCTATAAATAACACTATCAGTTAAATAAAATTACTTACCGAAAATTGTTAATCTAGTGTTATTATTTTACAAGTTACAGTGCTTTTCGCTTTTTACCATTTAGCCAATTGAACACTAAACATTATTAAATTTTATCAAAATTGATTCCGCTTTCTACAAAGTCTCAGTGTATTAGCTGTGATTAATTTCAAAAAAATTTGTTAACTGGTTTCTGAGATAGAAGAATGTTCGTAAAACCTGGCCTGACGGTGTCTTTTAAGTATTGGAGCAAAAATAGTAACTTATTTGCATGTAGAGACTCTTTTAACTTTCTTTGTTATTATCAAATTGCATGCCAGAGCGTGAATATACATATTTATGGAAATATTTTTTCTGTTTTAAAGAGTAATTTTTTTCAAATTTATAAAATTTTGAATTTACATCCTTCTCGCTTAAAAAACGTTTGTTGAACAACAAAAGTTTATAGGCAGAAAAAGTAGTAAATTATATTTTCTATCGATATCAGGTGATTGCTTTAATAAAAAATTATTATTCAGCTAAAAATTGCTTAATATCAGACTAATGCTTTTTGGCGGTCTTGGGCATTAGAGATTAAACTATAGTAATAAATGTCAAATTTATATTCATATTGTTTTTGACTAATCCTGCCGTATCTCAATGAAAAACGTGAACGAAAAACCTGAGGTGAATTCATTCCAACTTGAATAAAATACAAAGGAATAATTAAATAATGTCAGCTCATTGATTTTTGCATTACAAATAATGACCGACTACTGTCAACTGCATTAGTGAAAATAATGAGTAACTAATAATCTTTTATACAGCTACTTGTATACTGCATTACTTTTAAAGTGAAAATAATCAGTTACTAGTAATGTGTTTTAACTTTTTATTTGACCGTTAAAATCTATTTTTGGTCTTGTTATTTAATTTTTCTTTTGTTTACAAATAAGTTTTTATTATATTATTACGATTTTACCTTTAAAAATCGTTGATATATTTCCTTTAAATAATTCTAGTTCTTATTATTGCAAATAATAAACAGCGTTGAGATTCATTTATATCTACTCTTTATTTAAATACGTACAAACTTAAATCAATTACACAAGAGACTTTATTTAAACTCTATAATGTTTACACTTCCACAGAATACACAATTCAATTAATTGCACTGCTCTAGTATTTATATGTGGCAGAATGTGGCAGCACCATCCAGAAGCCGCATACTGGCAACTTTGAGAATGTTTGTTGAAATTTGACAGAGGAAACATTAGTTATGGTAAAGGATTGCCATTTAACTGTTTTACATTTCAGGGCTAACATATGGGGATTTGTGTTTTTACGAGTGAATGTAATAAATGAATCAAATTTCCGTAACAATATGAATTCTTACCAGTTATTTTTGTCTTACTTATAACTAGTAATTTTAAACTTACCATTAAATAGTTATGTTACTCCGTACTCGTTAGATGGGAGGCAACCAGCTATCACCAATGACATCCCCGTCCCAATAAAAACATGGTATCAACTACTTACCAGCTGAATTACTTTTGTTTGCGATATCCAAAAAGTAATGAGTACTCATTATATTTTGGCTGTTCGTAAGCGAGAGGGTAATGACCACTCATTACTTTTGGGACATCATGAACACAGGTAATTAAGCGAGTAAATAAGCTGGAAAGTAGTTGAAACCCTGTTTTTGCTGGGGTGTTAAAATACTCATCTTATTAGCACACTTTAAACCAGTTACTGCCCGTTCTAAAACCCATTATTTGGTAATGTCTTTTCTTCTTGATTATGTGACAGAAAAACTAAGAACACTTTCAAAACACGATCTCAATTAAAACATTTTTTATGCATTTCAATTTTAAATGCAAGTGTCAGTGAACTAATTTTTGTTTTATTTTTTACATGAAATTATTAATTCAACAAAACAAAATTGTATATTATTCTACATAATTTTTTTTCGATTAATTGATTATCTTTAAAATTTTATTTGATTAATCGTTTAAAAAAATCCGAATAATTATTTGAACGATTATTCAATAAAAATTAAAAGTCGATTCATTGAATACCCTTGAGTATATACATATACAAATATAAACGTTATGAACGCCAAGTAAGTACATGCATTTAAAATTAGGATGGCGAATTTTTGGCGAAATGTCGATTTTTTAGGTGTACACACATCTAGTATTTAACGTACGACCTTAAAAGTGTTTCGTGAAATTTTTTAATAAATTCAATGTACACTGAAGTTCTATTTTTTTTTAAAGAAGTCAATTTACTTTTACCGTGTGATATAATATTTTTTAATTAACTTTATTCTGCCGCTAACAATATATTTTGCAGTTTTTGAAGTGACTTACAGAAAGAGAATTAATTGGACATAATGTAATTATCAGTAAAATATAATTTATAATATTTTAGTAAATATAAAAAAATTGTCTTTTTAAATTAATGGAAACCTTTATACTTTTTATGAAATTAATTTAATGAATAATCTTTACTGAAGGCATTATACTAATGATAAGTTTCAGTGGACGAGTTTCGTTGCCTTTATGCAAAATTTCATTAATAGCATGAATTCATTAATGTAATAATTGTCCGACAATAAGATACTTTTTATGGGTTATAGAGGAGAAAAATTAGGTGATGAGTAAAAATACTCCATTTTAGTTTAATTCTGATAAAAGAAAGGAGTTTTGAATACGCATCTGCCGGTATAAAACCTTCCTTCCGAATTTTTTATTGTTACCAACATTTTTATTGTTAGCAGCACATTTGTAAAGGAAAATATTGTTGGTTGGAGCTCAAATTTACATTTAATAACGCCTATTAAATTTCGGACTTTTTAAAAGAGCTTTTGCACATTCAAATATGTGACAACCCTGGTACGAAAACATAGGAATTACGATTTTTGTTTTCCTAAGTACTACATATAAAAAAAGTGTGCAAAAATGTTTAAATCTTTTCATTTTTAAGAATTTTAAGACTTTTTAAGAATTTTTGAAAATTTAAAAAGAAAATATTATATCTTTTAGTTCTTTTCAAATATAAATAACTTTTAGATTTTTCGCCAATATCCCGAATTCCAGGAAATTTATACAAAATTTCTCCGGGATTCCCGCCAAAGCCTTTATAGGGCTTTCCTAACCCGTAACCCTAATACGAATACAAAAAGAATATGAAGACCAGAACATTAGAAATCTTTAAAACTTTTCTCTTAAGTTTTTTTATTTGTTTGTTGATCCCCTTATTGTATGTTTTTTTCACTCTTTTTTTAAGAAATGTTACACTAGATACGTGAATATTTTTCATAAAATAATTCTGGTAAATACTGACTTGAAAAATATACTACACCCCTTGCCCCGTATAGCAACGATTAGTTCACTTTACAAAAAACTACATAAAAACCGGTGGTTGAAGAACCTTTTTTTTATTTTCTTTCAAACAAATAAATATAGTTTTAAGAGGGAAAATCTGCGTTATAGTGGGAAGGTGGTCTTAAAATTATACTCGGTAGAAACTGCGATGTGAGACAACACATTATATGTAAAAATAAAGTTTGCTAAAATTATTCATTTGTTTTCGTTAATACATATAACTAAAGTAGTTATATATGTGTTCTTCATATCTGTTCACATATCGCCCATTTTCAAGAAGACCGTCATAATTAAAAAACACGATTTTTAAGTTAATGATACAGAAATATTGTATTGATATCTCGTTCTCTCATTGAGTGGCGACCAAAAAAGTATTGTACTTTTCTCAGCAGTTTGGCTCAATTGAAAACTTTAAATACATTTATCTGGAAATAGCTTTTTTTTAAATTATGCCGGTCTTCTCGCAAATGAGCGATATGTAAACAGATATGAAGAACACATATATAGAAAATAGCAAAAACTAAGTTAAATTATGCTTATGTAATAAAATACTTTGTGATTGTAATTTTGTAAAATAAAAATTAAAATTCTAAACCATTAGATCTTCATGTGAAATACTTTAACCAATTGTATTTTTAATGATACTCCTATACCTACGGTGTTTTACTGTTTTTGTTATATTGTTTCGGGTTGATTGTGTTGTGGAGTTTTTTTTTTTTTGCTTATGTGGTTTAGTTTGTTTGTTTTTTTTACTATTTTTTATGTTGGTTTTTACCATGTCTTTTTTTTAATAAATATGTACGACAATAAAAGACTGTGATATTTGTCCTTTTTTAATGTTTTTTACACTTTTGCATTTCATGGTTTGTGCTTCCTAATTTGTTCATATAAATATATGGGGCATGTTGTATTAGAAGAAGTAAACATGCATCTCACATTAGACTTTTATGATTTTAAAAATCTAGTGTCCCATTTAACTCTGGTGCAGACCTCTAAAAACATAATTCCTTAAATCAGTTTTCAAATCTGATTTAAATTTTGACGAATTAATTCGCAAATTAATTTTTCTGATTGAATTATTTACTACCATAATTCAATATTGATCTTATTAGAAGAATCAAGATGATTTAAATAATTCTTTTTATATGTATATTAATCGAAATAATTTAATTTGAATAATTCAATTTTAAATCAAGAAATAGAATATTTTTTTATTTGCGAATTAAAATAATTTTTTTTAATTGCGATTATGGAATTTTTATAAAACAGCCTCCCCGTGATGTTTTTCAGACCTGGGCAATTTTTTTTATCGCAGTATATTTATACTCTACCAGAGCAAAAATTTTGTCCGTTTTGACCTAATTCGCTTGGTTTTCGAGATACCAACCATTTAAAAAAATGGGCATTTTATAAAATGAAAAACTCAAAAAAGGTTACCCTGCAATAGAATATATTCGGTAGGTCTCCGAAGGCTTTCCTAGAATTTTTTTAAAACAGCCACAGTGTGACATTTTTTTTTTTTATCAATTTATAATATAAATTAATACACTCCGATAATACAAATTTCGTTTCCCGTTCCATTTCGTTTTTATAAAAATGGGTCACCCTGTGGCTGTTTTTTACATCGAGATGTCTTCCGGAACTGGCCTATTTTAATTATCGCAGTATATTAATACTCCACTAGAACATAAATTTTTACCGTGTTGCCCTATCTCGCTTAGTTTTCGAGATACCGGTCATTTTAAGAAATTACCGTTACCAACATCTTTTATTAAGCGAGATTTGCAAGTCAATTTTAATGTTTTTTTATTTTGTTTTAATTCGCAAATCAAATGAATTTTTTTTTAATTCGCGAATTAAAAAAAGAATTATGTTTGAAGTGATTTGATTCAATTGAATCAAAAAAGATTCAAATTAAATTGATTAATCAACTATGTTTTTTAATCTGATTTAATAAATTAATTTATAAAATATTGAATTAACTCACTAATTTACAAAAATAATTTTTTTTCGCGAATTAATTCAATAAAGATTTATCTTTTTTAAAGTCTGCTCAGGCATACGATTTAAGAAATGAATCCTATAAATTATTTAAGTAATTTTTTTTTTAAATTTGAAATTTTAAAGTGTTTTATTAATTTTTTAAAATTAACATTAAACACAATTTTTGAATCTTATTGCCATAAAATTCTCCATATCTTTTTTTATCATTTCTGTATTTATATTATTGTTGTGGGACACACAATAAATAAAACAAAATGTGGTCGTGCTAAAAAATCTTTAATTTAAATGATTTAAGAGACAGTGTGTTTATCAACCACAGCAAAAAAAAAAAAATGAAGAAAATTTAAATGAATAGTCAACTTTCTTGTTTTCATAAGCTTTAATTTAAAATAACTTTTTTTTTGTTTCATTACTATAATCTCATCTCAGATTCATTGTTATGATTATTTACTTAATGGACTCATTTGTGTTGTTGTCACGTATGCGTTTCAATAACAAGCGTGAATGCTCTTTTTTTCTTTTCCGTATTAATGCAATTGACATTAAGTGATTGATCACTTTACATTAACGATGTAAGTGTACTCGTAGTGTGTATAATTTGTAACAACCCCAATAAATGCAGATTACATGGACAGAAATAAATTTTTTTCACGTATCATATTGATGTGTTGGCTTTTTTAAGAGATATTGGTGGTAAATAAGAGGATATTATATGCGATAAGAAATATTTTTATGTCAATGTATGAATACAGAATTGATAATTAATATTAACGGAAAATAGTATGTTCTGGAAAGTGGGAGTAATGTAGGAGATCATAGCTTTTGGAAAAAATTTGTTAACAATTATAGAGAATACAATTTTATCCTGCTGGCTCTTATCGAATTTTTTTGTTCTCTATAAATTACTAATAAAATTTATCATGTTTCTTTACATTTGAAGAATTTATGAATAATATTGTTCAACTCGGTAAGACAGTTTGATGACAACCCTAAAATATCGGTGTACTGGCATATCTGTGGACTAATTTTTTCCCGCCAGATGGCTCTGGTGTCATCATTTATTTTCTTTTGGAGTTTATTCGTAAACTTAACGAAAAGGTTTTCATTTTGTTTTTCATTACTCTCGATATAATTTTCCTTAGAAAAAGAAGTGATTGTTTTGCCCGCGTCAAGAAATCCCTAAATTTATTCAAAAAATTTGTTAAAAAGTTGAGAAAAAAATAAAGGAAAGTATTTTATACTTTACTATAATAAAAATAAAATTTTATTTGGTATTTATTCTGTTGCGGATTTTCCTCTCTTTGGTTCCAGACTACCACCAGGCTTTTTGGTTGTTGTCGAAAAAATCAAATCGGATTTTTTTAAATATGATTATATGATCTAAAATAAAACTAAATCTTATCGGTCTTGTGGGAGCCGCAATATTGTCGGATATGTTTTCAAACACTTCCCGGACATTCTCTTTGAGAGCTTCCAATGTCTGTGCCTTGTTCACATAAGCCAGTGACTTCAAAAAAACTCCAAATAAAAAACTCTGGGATGGTTGATTCGGGCGTTTTTACCCAGAAACTCATCCTTCAAAATGTTTATTATCGCGCCAACTGTGTCTGCAATTTCGCTAAAATGTTGAAACTACGTGTTCTTCAATGCATCAATTTGCGGCAATAAAAAATCATTTAACATGGTTCTGTATAACTCATCAGTCAGAATAACCATGTCAACTACGGCGATGACACCACCAGCTTAAATGGCGCACCATGCAGCGACTTTAACGGATGTAATGTATTGTTGATCAGTTAGTTTTTAAATGAGTTGTAGTGAATGGTGGTTCAGAATTTGGCTGCCGATGACTTGGTCAATCTAGCGCTTCTCTTACATTGATTAAAATTTAATTTTTTATATCATAGTTAAACTTCATAAAGATCTCGAACCTGATAAAATCTAAATAAAAAATTAAAAAGCAAAAGTATTTCTTTGTAGTGAAAACTACGGAGAATTTTTAGAAATATTTCTTATACCCCATTTATACTGAACCCCAAATTACTTATTTTCGTTTTTCAAGTTTTTAACTTTAAAATTCCACACAAATTTTAAATCGAAAACCAAATTAAGTGATTCTTAGATAATGTCAAGGAAGTGTAAAAATTATATTGACAAATTTTGTTAGATATGTGGCGAGATTAGTTTTAAAACGCAGCAAAGAAAGTTGACGCCATTTGTAATTGAGTTTTTGGCTTTGCGTGGGTTTCACGCATCTGTTGTATTATGTTACATTAGTGGGTCTTCTTACTGGATGGGCGAAAAAATCTCCATTTATGATTTGGATGGAACCAACAAACTAGTCATCTGGTTGTTATTTTTGTCTTACTGTTACAAAATGTATTACAAATTAAAACAAAAAGTAAAATTAAGTATCCTGACCAGCCATCTTCTAATAGACCAATCCCTCATAGTCCCAGAAACATTTTAAAGTTCCGAGCTGTCCACTACGCCAGAAGCAATCGAAATGGAAACAATTGATCCTGACTTTCAAGAGTCTTTCTTATATAATGGACAACATCTACTATCTCAAAGAGGCTTCAATGATTTGGTACGTGACTTAAATTTGTTTATACAAAAGGCAGAACTTTTGGGCTATCGAATAATGGGTGTCCCAAGAAGAACGCAATTTTTAAATTTTAAATAAAACACAGATATTTAAAAAAAAATCGTGAAACTTTATTATATCGTAAAGTAGACAGAATGAGGTTATGTATGGAACAATATATCGTGCAGATGGCCGCCGCGGCTTTGCTGGCATGCACGCGATCTTTTAATGAAATTTTCAATGACCGTTTTGCATGAATGCTGCGGTATTTCATTAATGCAGCGTCCAATTTCCTCTTTTAAGGCTTGAGTCGTCGTCGGCTTATTCGCGTAAACCATCGACTTCAAAAAACCCCAAATAAAAAGATCTAATGGTGTTAAATCGCACGATCTAGGCGGACAATTCTGATCTCCAAAACGCGAAATAACACGACCGGGAAATGACTGATGCAGCAATTGAATTGTTTCTCTGGCTGTATGACATGTGGCGCCGTCTTGTTGGAACCACATGCCCTCCACATTAATTTCTTCAATTCTAGGCAAGAAAAAAATGGTTATCATTTCACGATACCGAACACCATTGACTGTTTGCGCTTGACCTGCCTCATTTTCATAAAAAAAAGGTCCAATGATTCCTCCAGCCCAAAAACCACACCACACAGTGACACGTTGAGGATGCATTTGCTTGTCGTGAATCACTCAAGGATTTTCCTCACCCCAAATGCGACAATTCTGCCTATTGACGAAGCCATTAAGATGAAAATGGGCCTCGTCACTGAAGATGATTTTATCGGCAAAATCAGCATTTTCATGTTGTCTCTCCAATACCCAATTAACGAACTCCCTTCGCTGTCCATGGTCAGCTGGCTTCAGTTCCTGAGTCAATTGAACTTTGTATGCATGAAGATGCAAATCTTTCGTCAAAATTCGCTGCAAAGTGGATTTGGAGACACCAATTTGCTGAGCTCGGTGTCGAATTGAGGTGGATGGAGTTTGAGCGACATCATACCGTACAGCTGCGACATTTTCGGTCGATCGACCTGGTCGATGGCGCGTTGTTGTCTTTACATCACTAACAGACCTAGTTTCGGCAAATTTATCCATTAATCTCTTTACAGTTGACTCTTTATTGTGACCCCAAATTGATCGCAATTTGCGAACTGTAGCCGCAAAACTTTCACCATTTTGGTAAAACAATTTCACAATAAGAATGCGTTGTTCATTCGTGTAGCGCTCCATTTTTACTAACCTCGTACCTTCTACTAGCAAACAATAACAATTGTTCAAATGTCAAACAATGACACTTCGAATGTTGCCAGATTTAAAAATTGCGTTCTTCTTGGGACACCCTTTATAAAATGTGTGGAGATTCTCATTTGTTATTTCCCTAATTTTAGTATTTCAATTACAGTATGTATACAAAATTTGTTGATTTACTTTTTGGTAGGACAGAAGAGACCGGAAAAATCATTAGTATGTTAGGAAAGGCTGGTCCAAAAGGGAATTTCGTGCTCCAAAAGAAAATATTAAAAGCTTTGGCCAGCAGTGACGATGGCTTTTTATATTTGGAAGAAAAATTTCCTAAATTGAGTTTTTAAAAAATTAAAGAAGGCAATTGAAAAAAGACGAAATACTTAAAGAAAAGCTTAGTGATTGCCAAAATCGGCTTGAGAATTTTTGATAAAAGTGACTTTACATTTTATGCAAGGACATAAATATTCCGATTTTGATTGAATTTTAATAGAAAAAGACATTTAAAAATCAAACTGTCTAATTTTTTTAGCTTTTTAAGGTATTTATGTATATCAAGAACCAAGTTTAAGATCTTTTTACAAAAAATAATGATTATTTATTATTTTCTTCCAATATTTTGTCTCCAGATTGGGTGACTTCTTCAGGGAAATAATTATTATTTAGGGAAATAATTATTATTTCCCTGAAGAAGTCACCCAATGTGGAGACGAAATATTGTAAGAAAATAATAAATAATCATTATTTTTTGTAAAAAGATCATAAACTCGATTTAAAAAAAATAATATAATAAAATATTGAAGATTCAATAAAAAAAAATATATATATATATTAAGAACCCATATGATAGTTTGATATTGTTGAAATTGGAATTTTGAGGGCTTTTTACTGTTTCAAGTTTTTTGTAATTTTTTGCTACTATTTCACTGTTTTGAATTTGCTGTGTTAAAATTTCTCAAATTTAGGTTTCTTTATATGGGGAAAAATGTCGAAGATGCAAAATTCATACAATGTATTTCGTATAAAATTACAGCGGACAGGTATACTTTTTTTTTGGATTTTCGTGTTATTTTGGATTTTAACAAATTTTTAGCGAAGCCCTTTTTTGCTTCCTATGGAACGACTAAACAACCTAATGCTGATAAATTACATAGGCATTTTTTTTTTTTTTTGTTTTTATATAGAATTTTGAATGTTTCCAAAATGCTGCCAAAAACAAAAGCACCCAAAAATTCAGAGCCACTTCCCTTAGATACCAGGGGCAGCCTTGAATTGAAACAGGTTGTTTTATATTTATTTTGTCTATCACATACCCAAAATTTCATCAAAATTGGAGAGCTTAGGTTAGGGTACTTTCTTTGTTAGACTTTTTTTGGTTTTAGTCAATAAGGGCGCTGCTTTTAAAAGAAATATATTAAATTTTTTAAAATCTTTTTATTACCAGATTTATGTCAAAAAGCAAAAGTTTAACTATCTTTCCTTATTTCCCAGCAAGACTTTATAATGGGTTGCGATATACTTATGATAGCTCGTTAACTTTTGCATTATTTGCAAGCATAAAATAATGAGTTACCGATCATTAATGACGTATTGCATAATTTATAAACGTAAAGAAATTATTAAAATATTTTTGGAAAATATTTTTTTTTTTGTAAGCTTTTTGATATCACGAACGAAAACACGAAGTGCAACTGTTCATTTTTGATCAAAGCAATTAAATAATATGTGTGTCGATAGTTCAGTGGGTACAATTCGTTGCTGTCAACCAGAAATCCCAAGACCGATTTCCTTTAATATATTTGTAATAATTTTTTTTAATACAATTTTTTTTTGTATTAGTAACCACTTACATTGTCACCTCTGCTATGCTACGTAGCCTTTGGGTAACACACCAATAAAAACCAGCAAACTTCTTGCAAATTCCTATCTCATGCCCTGTATACTCTATTGATGTGAAATTTTTGGAAATGGTGACTTTATTAGTAAGCGGAAATTGAATGTTACTTATAACAATATTATAAGATATGTGTTTGGTTTGAGTAGATATGTTGATCTATCATTGTATGTCACTAAACTACACGGAACCACGTTTGATAATCTGATAAAAATCAGATGTTTAACATTTTTCCCGTAAAATTGTACATGATCGTGAACCAAATTATTTATATCTCAAGAAATATTATGCTTGTAATCATTAGTGATTTTTACCTTTGACTTGGAATAATCATGACGTAATAAATTTTCTTCTCATTTATGTAGTATATCTTTTTTTCTAAAAATATTGTTGTATTAAACAAAAAGAATAAAAACAATATTTTTTTTGATCAGTAATTTCAAATAATTGATAAATTTAAAAAACTAATAAAGTTTTCTTTTTAAATTTTGAAAATGTTTTAGATTTTATTTTGTCATAATTTTTTACCATTATAAGTTAGTATATTTATAAATTTTGAGCGTAAAATTTTTATTCAACAAAATAATATTAACTTTAGGCATAATGTGTTTAATTTTAAACACATAGTGTCTAAAAATACTTCGTGTGTGTATTATTGTATATGAAAGTGTGCGCCAAAAAGTTTTACGCATTTGGTGTTTATATTTACCGAATTACCGTAATATTACATAAAACTTTACCGATTTTATATTACTAAATATAAAAGCATTTTTTAGAGTGTAGTTCTATGCTCTGATTATAAGATTTTTATATTGTTGTGTAGAAAAGGAAATAAAGAAATAAAGTTATAAGCTCATACATCATAACACATCGGTCCCTATGGCTATTCATTACTTTACACATTATTTGGTAATGTGTGGTTTGCAAAAAAAAAAATTGTCTTAAAACTGACAAGTTTTTGTAAAAAGTACCATTAACAATTTACTTTTTTTCATTGTTAAGCAAAATGAATTTTGCAAACCAATTAATAAAATTTTAGACGCTTTAAAAATACTTCGTTGGACAATACAATCCTCAAATACTGTGCATTGTAGTTCTTTTGTTGCAATTTTTGCAACTCCATATACATTTTTCCTCAAACTTCAAAAATTTCAATTAATTTTAGACTTTCGATTTTAAGATGAACAAGCAAAAACTTTTTATTTTCTTCCTCAACTAATTAACTTTTTCCTAACGGCTTTTTCACCATGTTTTTTTTTTTAAATCACTTTTGTTAGAAAACATTAAAACCTGTCCGGTTCAATTACCAGACATCATAAACTATTGATGTTAATTGAGATTTTCGTTTCGTAATGTGATATTTCTTAAAACACTATACGTGTATACTTAAACCGGTATGGTGGACAGCAGTATGGTATGGTGGGCAGCAGTAAGGTCATTAAATGCGTAATAAATGAAATGTCAGAAATTAAGTAGGTGGATTTCTAAGAACAAACAAGATTGAAAAGAAGTACAAACAGTTTTTCATTTAAGTTTTTGCAAATGCATTGAACTTAACCATTACACATGACTAAGGAATTTCTCTTACCCTAATTGTGCATTCTTGGTTAAAAGAACGAAGACGGAAATGTATAATATATTGACTTTGAAACTTTAGATTTGTAATAAAAATAGAAAATTTATATTCCAGACATTGTGGTGGTAGTTTTGCGGCAAGGAATGAATTGTTTATAAAAAGGAAAGAAAGGAACAAAGTGTGAAGTTTGTATAGTGCAAATCCCGCGGGAACAACCACTGGTTGAATTGTTTTGTTAAACTAATGCAATAAGAAAAATAAAACCAAAAACACAAATAGTATTTTATAGAAAAGTTTCGATTTCAGTGGTCGATTTTGAACAGAGAAATTCACTTATTTGGTGGTATAATTTTAAACATGGAGGGTTTTAAGTTAGTTACCAATATTTATACACACAAAATTGTATATTTGATTAGAAGTCAAGGGTCTGAGGGTATATTTTTTTGGGTGGTGGGGGGATGTTATAAAAAGTCAATCAGTATTCCCCATGCAATCAAAACAAGTATTAATATTTAAAAAGGTCATTGAGAAAACCCACATAGAAACAAAATTGTGTATAAAGCCTCCTAGTTGGCTGAAAAAGTAACATCTTTTTGATTTGTATACAAAGCACATATAAATATTGGGGGACATTTGTCTACACTGCCTTGATAAGATAAAATCAAGTAATATGAGTAGTGTAATACGGCCATTTAATGGTCCCCATTTGTTTATGGCAAAAAACAAACTTAATAAAAAATAAATATATTTTATATGTTGCTTTCCTTTTTCTCATACTTCAAAATCCTTACATACTTTAAATGCTTTTCTTCTGTTATATACCAACCAATAATGCTCAAGTGTTTTCCTATACAACCGTTTTTTTTTATTTCTTTGAGCCCAAGTGTGTTTTATTAGATTTCTACACTTGTCTTTATTGGTTTAGATGCATTTTTTATTTATAAGAGAGACATCCATAAAAAACAAACAAACATGCTAGATAAAGAAAAATACGTAAAGTAAAGTAAAAAAAAATTACTTTTAACATCTAGAAAAGATAAATAAAAATCTTGAAAATATTCCTTCTTAAGAAATCATCATACTTTCAATACCCTATACAGTATTGTTTTACAAGGATATCATGAATTTACAGTGGCAACGCTTAATTTTGTCGTCGACTGTAGCAAACCATTAATATCAACATGCCGGGATTCTCTCTTAAAGTTTTTCGTATTTTATCACATATTACTAAAGCATTAAACCTGTGTAGTTGAATTACCAAACATCATAAACAATCGATATTGAGATTTTTGTTTTTTAATGTGATATTTCTTAAAACACTCAAGGTATGAATAATTCTGTGGCAATATTATATTTAACGTATGCACTCGTTAATAATAAGCAAAATTTTTTTGAACCTGTTACCTCAGAATCTATTCCGGAACAGGTTTTTTGACCAGCGGTTCCATTAAAGAGTTTCTAGAACAGATTTCTGGTTATAAAGCAACATCCCAGCAATATTTTTTAGAACAGGTTACCTTTAAATATGTTCAAGAACAGGTTCCACGGAATATCTTCCAGAACTAATTCCCAGGAGTTATAACGTAAGGTTACACTCTCCAAGAACCAGATCTATAACTAGTTCTGGTAGCGGTTCAAAAGCAAATTGTTCTAGTTTGGATGAAACTAACCTATTGGTAATGGGTCAAACTCCATATAAATAGAACCAGCTGTAAAACATAAGTTAGAGCCTATGCTAATGCGATATAAGTTGTTTTGCAACCGGTTCTTTGGATTTTTACTTTTAACTGGGATATTCTAGTTTCGAGGAAAAGAACATATTGCATATATGCGATAATGCGACATAAGTGTTTGTTGGTTTTTTACGTTTACTTGGTAATAAAAACTTTTGCTGAGCTATTAAATACTTACAGCCATATGCATAGATATTTTATTGATTTTTATAACACACTTATAAATGAAATTAACATGTGAAACAACAACAAATTTTCTTTATAAGACTGTTGTAAGAATAGGATAACCAATAAAACAAACTTTTTTTGGAAAAATTCGACTTTATTTATCACAGAGAAAATAGATTTCTATTTAGAACCGAATTTTTTGCCAACCGAATTTTTGCAGTTCCATCTGCCATAACTTTTATAAATTATTAATACTGTTGTACACTCAGAAAAAAAGTTAGTAGAAAAATGTGTAAACGGTTTTTAATCCCACTTTACTATTTTTGTACTTATTTTTAGGAAAATAATTATTATTAAGCAAATCTTTTTGCTGTTTATATTTTACAAATTACAGAAATTTTACAGAATATTTACAATGTTTTTTTTTGCTAATTTCAGAAATCATTTTACAAATTTTTGAAAACCGATTTGCTAAAATTAGCAAAAAGAAATTACAAATTTTAAAAAAGTGGATGTTGAGGGAAATGTTATTTTTAATTAAAACTTACACCTACAAAATTGCATTAAAATTTTACATAGATTAAGAAAAGGGATTGGAAGTGAATATACCGACTCATGTTTAAAAATAGGACATCTACTCAAAATAGCACTAAAAAGTTTTTTTAGTTCAAAAGTCAGCCCTAAACCAATTAAAGTTTGACCTTAAAAGTTAAAAAAAATAATACAAAATGATTTTAAAATTTTTAAGCCTTTGATATTTTTATTTTTTGTAATTTTGTCTAAAATATTTTTTTTGCTCCATAAAAAAAATAAATTTGAAATTTTGTACTAATATAAATAATATTTAGTAAATTGTTTTGCTGATTTTAGCAATCAGATTTTAAATTCTACTTAACAAAGAGTTTACTAAAATTTAGTAGCGGCACCTGATTTTATCTACAAAATTAATTGTACTACACGTCAGCAGACATGTGTTGCCAAGATTAGCAAAAAAAAACCGCTGGGCTCAAATTAGCAAAATTTTCCGTAATAACAACAAAATTTTCAGTTGCCATTACAGACTTTTTTTGCTGAGTGTTATTACCGAATTTTTTTTACAAACACATAATTTTTATTGTAATATTTGATTTCTGTTCTATTTATAGATTATAATATTCTATATTTAGATATTCTACTAATAGAAATGCGTTCTACAAAATTTATTTTAAAAATACAAAATTTTTATGCTACCAACTGGGCCATTTCTTTTCCTCTAGGCTTAACTCTATTAAACTTTTTGTAGTCAAAATTCAAACTTGAATATATATCAGGTTTAAAATTCGAATTTTATTCAATAAAAAAAATTTTAATTTCTTAGGGTTTGAACTTAGAACCGTAGGAGTTCTAGGCTGTGTTGTAACCCACTGAACCATAAACACTTACATCAAGTTGTAGTTTAATTTTGAATATAAATATGTATATTAGACCGAATCACAATATATGGGCAAACAAAGTATTAAATTTGTAACTCCCTGAAAATTAACTTCGACATTTTTTATGATGATTGTCAAAATATTTGGACTCTACCGAAAATCTTCCGTGAGCCTAAACCGCGTCGAAAGAGGCTCCAAAAATGGTACTTTTCATGAAAAAAATTCGGTAAATTTGTTTTATGCTATGAATGACAAAATATACTCGTAATAGAGGTTTTTTAATTCTTCGATTCTGCATTAAAAATTTGGGGAACACGGTGCGGAAGCAATTAAAAGTTTGATTCGTGCAATTTAGTTAGCTCTGAGAATCATAGATACGTTGTTGTTTTTTGGTGCACTGTGAGCAAACGGGGCACCCATTTCGAAAACAGCTTTCTCATGTACAAATGTTCATGCAAAATAAAGCCGACACGTTCCTTCGATATCTTTAAGGTACTCTCTATCTCCAGAAAAACAATTTTGTGAACTTTTTCGATGTTTTCCGGTATCATTACATTTTTTGGGCAACCAAAGCGTTCGGCGTCATCGGTCACCAAACCACTTTTCTACCATTTGTCTCAATGAAGCAGGAATTGCTTTGAAACCATTATTTTCACTGTACATTTTTTACAGCTGTACATTGTTTATAAATGAACGCATTGTCAATAAATTTTGATAGGTATAATCTGAAGGTCAGTAGTTGCAAAAATCTATTTGAGTTTTCATAAGTGGCGCCACCTATGTGTTATCCTATAGATTTTTCAACCAATGTAAGATAAACTTTTTTTGTAAAAGAAAAACCATAACTACATCGATAGGATTTCCTTCTTTTTTAGGAACCTTACGCTTTGCTTCCGCTCTCCCCTATCCAGACAATCTTATTTTATTTATAAATCAGTCATGATTTCTATATTTGTAACCCCGTTGAAACACATTTCTTTTCAATGTTGCCCAACAAACAAAAATAATATTTTATGCCAATCTATGACTCTTCTCTGCAAATATGTTAGTTCAAATCATCCTTGTTACAAATTTATGGTGAGCACACAGAAAAATATTGTTGTGTCTGAGCACATAATTGAATGTTAATTTTTGCACATTTTTTTAATCTTCTGATATAAAGGGTGTCCCAAGAAGAACGCAATTTTTAAATCTGGAAACATTCGAAGTGTCATTGTTTGACATTTGAACAATTGTTATTGTTTGCTAGTAGAAGGTACGAGGTTAGTAAAAATGGAGCGCTACACGAATGAACAACGCATTCTCATTGTGAAATTGTTTTGCGGCTACAGTTCGCAAATTGCGATCAATTTGGGGTCACAATAATGCTCCAAAAGAGTCAACTGTAAAGAGATTAATGGATAAATTTGCCGAAACTGGGTCTGTTAGTGATGTAAAGACAACAACGCGCCATCGACCAGGTCGATCGACCGAAAATGTCGCAGCTGTACGTGATGATATCGCTCAAACTCCATCCACCTCAATTCGACAACGAGCTCAGCAAATTGGTGTCTCCAAATCCACTTTGCAGCGAATTTTGACGAAAGATTTGCATCTTCATGCATACAAAGTTCAATTGACTCAGAAACTGAAGCCAGCTGACCATGGACAGCGAAGGGAGTTCGTTAATTGGGTATTGGAGAGACAACATGAAAATGCTGATTTTGCCGATAAAATCATCTTCAGTGACGAGGCCCATTTTCATCTTGATGGCTTCGTCAATAGGCAGAATTGTCGCATTTGGGGTGAGGAAAATCCTCGAGTGATTCACGAGAAGCAAATGCATCCTCAACGTGTCACTGTGTGGTGTGGTTTTTGGGCTGGAGGAATCATTGGACCTTTTTTTTATGAAAATGAGGCAGGTCAAGCGCAAACAGTCAATGGTGTTCGGTATCGTGAAATGATAACCAGTTTTTTCTTGCCTAGAATTGAAGAAATGAATGTGGAGGGCATGTGGTTCCAACAAGACGGCGCCACATGTCATACAGCCAGAGAAACAATTCAATTGCTGCATCAGTCATTTCCCGGTTGTGTTATTTCGCGTTTTGGAGATCAGAATTGGCCGCCTAGATCGTGCGATTTAACACCATTAGATTTTTTTCTTTGGGGTTTTTTGAAGTCGATGGTTTACGCGAATAAGCCGACGACGACTCAAGCCTTAAAAGAGGAAATTGGACGCTGCATTAATGAAATACCGCAGCATTCATGCAAAACGGTCATTGAAAATTTCATTAAAAGATCGCGTGCATGCCAGCAAAGCCGCGGCGGCCATCTGCACGATATATTGTTCCATACATAACCTCATTCTGTCTACTTTACGATATAATAAAGTTTCACGATTTTTTTTAAATAACTGTGTTTTATTTAAAATTTAAAAATTGCGTCCTTCTTGGGACACCCTTTATATTACTTTTTTAGTGAAAAGTAAATTTTTTCAAACGATTTACTATTGTTGAAATCCTTTGTGGTAATTTAAATAAATGTTTGTCTGAATTGCATTTTAAAATAATTACAAATTAGTTTTTATTTGTTTTTGATTGTTTTATTTTGTTTTTGGTTGGTTTATTATCAACGTTCTACTTCTTTGCTACTAATTTTAATTCACTGAACTGAAGTTTAGTCAAATAGTTTCAGGAATACACAGAGAAAACAGATTAATTGAGACAACCGAAATTTAGTTAATACAATGGAATTTCGATTGAAATCATATATTTCAATTGGAACAGGAATACATTTGGTTGCAACAACCGAAAAATTCGTTTGTCACAATGAATCTGTTTTCTCTGTGTAGTAGTTTCCCATATTCAGTTTCTCATATTTTGTTTTGATATTGTGAACTGTTTTCTCTTTGCATTAATGGTTGGCAATCAGTTCATATTTCATTCCGCGTACGTTAATATTAACTTCTTTTACGCAGATTTTATGTTTATAAACAAACAATTTTTTGTATTTTTCTTCTTGAAAAAATACGAATGTTAGTTGTATCAATATGTTCAGAAAATTAAATTTCTCAATGGAAGAGCACACAAACGACGGATGGACGGATACTTATTGTTAGTTACCAGCATTTGAAGTTGGTAAAATTGGTTATTTTTGTAAAAATATTTTAATAAACTGAGTTCATAAGTTCGGAAGTCTTTAGCACATTCTGTGAAGAAAAACTATTTATAAAATTTAAAAAAACTTTGACCATGGTTGGGAAGCAATACCTTTTGTTTATAACGGTATTTTTTTACCACGCTCTGCTCAATACCGATACGAAAATTTTGAAACTGCGGTTTCAATAGTGGCATGTGTCTTCTAATATCACGAGGCTTTTTTTTTTAATAATATTACCTGTTAAATAGTTTTATATCTGTAAAATACCTTTATAAATCGGCGTTTCGGTACCTAACCGGTACCAAATAATGTGTAAAGTTATGTGTAGCCAAAGGGGCTCATGGATTACTTTTCATCTTACTTCTCCGAAAAATTTTACAGGCGATGATACTCAAAGTAATGTATATACCCATTACTTTAGAGGTGATAACGTAAGGGGTTTCTAATATGGTTATGGAAATGGAAAAAGTAGTGTGTTTAAAAATAGATTTTTAAAAAAGAGGAATTTTATTAAAAAAATTATTACAAATATTTTAAACGTTATTAAGAATATATATATAAGTAATAATAAATAAGTAATAGAAATAAAAAACAAGACTATAAAATTTTTGCAACGAATAAAAAAATACTTGAATTAAGTTAAACGAGCAAACGTTTTGGAATTTATTTATATAAAAATATAAAAAAAGAATTTATATAATAACAAGAAATTGTTATCAATATTCAAAAACTTAAATTTTTAGAAATTTATATTACGAATAAAAATTATTCGATTAAAATCAAACAATTTTTTCAAAAATAAAAAATAAAAAGAAAAACATTGTTTTTTTCGAAACAAGAATTTTAGTAAACAGCTACTAAAGTATGTATTTCTCGTTTTCTCGCTAGTGTTGTCAAAACAAACATACATTACCCTTTTGCTCACAAAAAAAAAAACACACAAAATAATGTATCTAAAAATAGATTTCCAAAAATATTTCAATTATTACCTTACATTTATAAATCTATATAACGTAATCAATAATTAGTAACTTATTACTTTATGCTTGCAAATAATGAAAAAGGTAACGAGCGTTACGCATGAGAATATCGCAATTATTACCAAAGTTTTGCTGGGTAGTTTAGCATTATTATAACGGTAGTTTAAGATATTTTAAAATTAAACTGGTAAAATAGCGCTATAAACCCTTCAATCGAATCGCAATTTTAAAATTTTAAAATTAAAGATTAAAGTGGCGGTGGTAACCAACTACCGTTATTATGAAAAGGTATTGAATGCCAACCATGTATAAAACAGATAAATCTACACGATGCTTCTCGACATACTTAATATAAGAAAATAAATTGCCAAAACTGTATTAATATTATTTAAAATTTATTGTAAATGAATCACTACAAAAATTCAGTTGTTGACAAATTTTGTTGCAATCATGAATCTATTTTCTGTGTGTGCGTTTCCATATATTTTGGCTTTACTTATTTGCCACAAAGCAATCTGAAAAACAGAAAGTTAGTAAGCTATTAACTTCACTTACCTTGGAATCGTTCTTTCTTATTTCCAGACCATATCCGAAGACAGCAATAAATGCTGCATTAGATTAGAAATGTGGTAATTTTTCAAGACTATTTTAAGGTTGAACAGATTAAATTCTTCGAGCCAATCGTCAGCTACTGAGACACACAGCCGACTTCAGGTACCAAAAATTTTAAAATCACTGTATTAAAATTTGATAATCTCTTACAAAAATAACAAAAAACAATAAGAAAAATAACCACGTAAAAAATATGAATAAGCCGCAGTCGGGTGATCGATTATTTAAAATCTCTCGAAACCGATTTTCCCAAATATTTCAAATTTGAAAATTCTGGTTTCCGGTTTGCAAATTTAAGGAAGAAGAAAAGTTAACTGGTTGTAAATTTTTAATATTATTGGCTCAGAAAATGCATCTAAAAACAAAAAAATATTTCTCAACTTTTCTTTTAAAGGGTGATTCATTCAAAAGAGTCCGTTGTGTACTAAGAAATGACTCGAAATTTTAAATACCTTTTGGATGTTAAAAAAGAAAAAAAAAATTATCCAGCGAATGTTTAAAGCTTTTCTCGGGTTTCTTATTGTATGAGACGAAAACAACATATTTTTTCATTTATGGGACAGAAAGGCACCAAAATATGAAGCCAATATTTAATCCAAAAATATTTCTGAAGTGATTTAAAAAAATCTTTTCTTAGTACATATCTGGAAGACATACAACATCATAACAGCGAAACAATACAAAAAAGGACTCAAAAACACTGTTAATTTAAAGAAATTTAGAAAGCTTTATAAGCAAATTTTTAGCTCATACAATTTTTTATTACTTGTCTTAATGTTAAATAACATTTTTATACAAAATGGATATTGTAATTTTAACTTCCGTTCCTAAGCACGGTTTAAAAACAGGTATTCGATAATGAAAAATCGTGTTATACGTTATTCGGAAAATTAGCATTACAAAAAATCAAAACCCACACGGCACAAAAAACCGATTGCAACCAATTTTTAAAAGCCGACTCGATCACTCTTAGTACGCAAACTCTATATCTCTACTGCTTATTATTTAGATACGAGTAATGATCACCTATTAATGAGATTTTGTTTGGATATTCGCCCATATGGATAAAATTATGATTGGATCGCAATACGGGGCGTATGAGTGTTACACATAGTACTCACATAAAGTATACGTTCAATATAACAAAAAAATATTGATGTTAAATCCATACGTTTGTAATTAGATTTTACATCAGTATCCATGCTTCATTTGGGTTAATGATTGATGATTGTCCACTTATATTGAATAGGGATACTGAGTATGGTTTTGTAGCAAAAACTGAAAATACTTGTATTCTATCCTGCTGGATCTTATCGAATTTTTTCCATTTTATTTTCTATAATTTACTAACAAAAGTGATCATATTTCTATACATTTGAACAATTTTAGTATATAATCTAAAATTTAACTAAATATCATTCAGTTTATTGTATAGTCAATTCTGGTTTTTGCAACTTAGCGGGCCAAAATACATGTCGGCTTTTACACTTGGAAAATGCCATTTACTTTGGTATAAGGTGTCATATAGTCGTTTCTGAATGATTTGAAAATGCTTTTGTGTTCGATTTTTTTATTGTGATAGTTCGTATTAAGCCATATGTTATTAAGCATTAGTTGTTTAGCTTCCACTATGATTTTTTATTGTTTTTTTTTTTCTGTCGTTGCATAATGTGGGTCGAAAATATCATAAATGCCTATTACGCTACTCCATAACATTCAATCAGAGATTCGAAATAATTAATTTAATTTGAGTTTAATACATTTTACATTCAATTCTGCTTTGCATACTTTTCCATTAATCCTTTCTATTATGCTGGGCAACGATTTTTGCCACATATATGATTCATTTTTGTAAGTTTAAATAAATAATTTTCCCTGATGGGTACTGTATAAAACTGGTGCACCAAAACCGAAATAAAGGAAATATAATTAACCTTAAAATACCGCTACCGAAATAAGACAAAATACTGATGCAAAATTTTTATCTTTTTAAATTTATCATAAAATGTCCAATAAACTCCTTAATTTACCCTATCACCAAAAAAGGAGCCCTACAGGGATACTTATAAAAATATTTGAAAAAAAAACTATTTCAAATAGAAAAAAGATCCATTTAAAAACAAATTTTTATTTTTTTTTTTTGAATTCGAGAGTTTTCCTGAAAAATTATATTTTTATACAGTAAAATCCAATTCAGAAAAACTTTTACTTATAATACTATAATACGAAAAATGTGTTTTACAATGCAGCTGAATTCAGGAAAAATTTATGACAGGAATTGTGAAAATTATGGAACCATGTTATAGTGTATAGGCGAAAAAATATAATAAAAACTACAATATAAACATAATAAAGGGTGATTTTTTTGCTATTTGGTTTTTAATTGGTAATTTCCTAAATTTCGACCATTTTATAGACGTCATAATCGACCCACCGAATAGGCTCTTCAAGTTGTTGTGACCAAATTTCGCACCACTTTTACTTTATTGGTTATTAATCAACCAACTTGTATACGAAGACTGTGTACAGAAGAGAATATTGCTGCTGCATCGGTCAGTTTCAATGATGCTGCCAATGCACCCTGAAAGATTACCTGGTTGGAGCTATGTGTGGGTCGGCGGCATCATTGGATCGTATTTCTTTAAGAACCATGAAAATCGCAACGTTGTAGTCAATGGAGGAAAGTACCTTGCAATGATTACAGACTTTTTTTCCCAAAATGAAAGAATTGGACTTAGATGACATGTGGTTTCAAGCAGACGGTGTTACATGCAACACGGGAAACGATACCATGAACCTATTGAGACTCGACTTTGGTGAGCAATTAATCTCACGTTTTGGAGCAGTCCATTGACCTCAAAGATCATGCGATTTGATCCCTGGACAAATTTTTTTTTTGGGAATATGTGAAGTCTCTCATTGACAGGGACAAGTCAACCACAATTTCAGCCCTGGAAGACAACATTACAAGTGCAATTAATCAGATAACGGCCGAATTGCTGGAAAAAGTATTCCAAAAATGGAGCTCACGGATAAACCACTGGCAATATTTACAAGAAATAACTTTACCAAAATAAATGACAGGCATTCATTTATCGCACTAAATAAATATTTTATTAACTTTTGCAAATTTTCTACATTTTTTTTAATTGTCGAAACGTTAAAAAAAATCACCCTTTAGTATTCATATCTGTCGCTTACGAGTGCTTGTTATTTCTTTAAGTAATTATAAATTATTTTTGTCAGTATAAAATTACTTAATTAAAGGCTGTCCAATAAAAAATTCAAATCTAGGATCTCCACTACCCTACAAATATGCCATTATAAGGAATAAATATTTGTTGTATGAAGAGGTCGCAAATCGCTATTGAACTCTCAAAATTGTACTTAAGAAAAATTATATATAACTATTACGATCGCGGCGCATCAAATGCAACATATTTTGTTTGGATCGAAGTCGCAAATTTCGCGAATATTTCATACAAACAATTCATTGACTTTGATCAATGATTTTTTTTGGACAAAGTTGCTACATTCAAGAAATTCTTCGTACTTATTAATGTGTTGTTGCCTTTCGAAGGGGGGAAAAAATTCATACATAATATTTTTCTAAATTGATGTTACGTCGCTATGGATCGAACGCGCATCCTTCTATCTAACAGTCCAACGCGCTAATCATTACACCACAACGACCACAATTCCCAAGTTACTCAATCAAATGAATAAATAAATCCCAAATTTGCAGAACGATTGACTAAAAATCAATCAAATTACCAACCATTAAATTCAGTGATTGACAAATAGAATAATGCAAAACATATGAAGACTTTTAAACTAAATCGACTGAGACCAACAAAGAGTTCATTTTCATTCAAAAGTTGTAGTTTCAGTCATTCAATCATTCCTTAGTCAATCAGAATTGAAAATAGAATGAAGGCATGAATTCTTTAGAAACTATGATTACTCAAACGACAAATTACTAATTCTTAAAAGTTAACTTTTTCTGCTACCTCTAAATATAAACGAATATTGTTGAAACTTGTCACAGAGAGCTTTTGTACAACAAGTATTTGGGGCAATATTGTGGAGATTGCGAATTCAAACATTGATGTTTTTGGACCACTCTAATGTACATTAGGGTTATAACTTTTTGCAAATATCAAATTCTTCATCGCATAGCCGTATAGTCCATGAAAAAATGTTAAGAAATGATATACTACTTTTTCGCTATCGTAAAAAAAGTTCACGCGCCAAATGCGATGAAGTTTGAAATTTTAAGTTCCATTTCATTTTGTTTGGATTTTTCTAATCCGAATCAGCAGCGCATTAATATATGTATGTGCGGAACGCGCTATCAAAGTTGCGCAAGTTATTTATTCGTTATGTACACTTAAAAAAGTTTGTAAGTTAAAATAACTGAAAATATCATTAAAAAGAAATGATATTTCATTTAAAAACCGGTCTACTTAATTTTCATTTATATTAAATGCCATTTGTTATTTATTTGTAAATGTTGATTAAAACAACTCATACTCTAAACTTGAAATTTTATTTCATTGAACCCAAAAACTTTGTTACTTATCATTGTTATATTTCCGTGAAAAGAAAGTTTATTTAATCATATAATATATATACCATATAAATAGCATTAATGTACCACATATATATATTACATATATATTGTACACAATCTTAGGGAAGTTTTAGAAATTGCAATTGGCGCGTGAACTTTTTTCACCAAAATGATCTCAAAAAAAGATTTTAAGTATCAGTACAACATTGCTCATAGCGTGGTACGATAAAGAAATTTTGTCAAAAAAAAGTTATAACCCTAATGTATATATGTGTATTGTAGTTAATAATGTTAGATTATAAGACATTGACATTGGCCATGTGCCATGAAAAGTGTAGTGATTTATATTGTTTTTTTGTTTTCATCTTTTTCTATAATGTTGTTGTTGTTGTTATTTTTAGCGGCTATGGCTGCAAAAGTTCAATGAATTATGCCATTTCATAGTTAGACACTTGTTTTAAAATGTCAAGTACTTACATAGTTGTTCATTGTTAACTGTTTGTATGAGTACTTCAATGTACTGTTATGTTTGTTATTTGAATACAAACAACTTTATATGTATGTGAATTTTAATATATAACTTTTTTTTAATAAAGTTTTTTACTTTAATAGTTGTTAAATTTTACTCTGAATTTAATTAAAAGTTCAACAAAATTTAAATCAAAAGATTCTAGGATCTGAAGTAGATTTTTCCAATTCGATTTTTACCTGTCTTAATAAGTTAAATTACCTGATATATGAGAGTATTTTCATTAAGATATTGCCGAAATTTTGATTAAAAAAGAAAGGATTTTCAGTCGGAAACTTCACTTAAAATAATAAGTCAGTCAAAGCTGCTATTACTTTTGGATCCAAAATCCCATTATTTTAATACATCTTGTCATTGGAGCTAAATACTTATAGCGGTATTCATAAAAAAATCTTAATTCAAGTTTCAAATACATATCAGTTCAAAAACATTTTAAGCCTAAAAAAGGTTTATTAAAAATTTGTATTCATAATCAGTATTTTCAGTAATAGACGATTTAATGTTTTTTTAACTTGAGGATGGCAACACTGTAGGTGTTGTTTGTCACATTTATCGTAACGATGCAATTCAATTATTACTAAACCATACGGTACTCGTTTCTATGTATTTTTTTGTCGTTTTTCAGAAAAATATTGTTTTTATAAAATAAAAAATGTATGAAAACTTGTTTATTTATTAAAAAAAGAAAAAGAGTCAAAACAAAATGCCCAGTAAAAGTGCTACATAGATAATGATTTTATTGTAGATAAAAAAGTATTAAAATAACCAGTTTTATTTTTTTGTTTTGATTAAAGAACACACCACTAGTTTGCCTTCAATAAATAATATCAAAAAATATTATTATTTCTGCTTAAATTCTTTATCCGGAGTTGAAAACGGGTCGCTTCTTCGAATAAAAATTGTTCTTATAAATTCTTTTGATCATTATTTATTAAACAAAAACAAATAACTTCTTTTGATTAAATGACAATTTTTTGCAAAAATGTTTAAATGAAAATAAACACGAAGCAAAAATGTCTTTTTAAAATAGGTTTAAAATAGTGTCGAAACAATTTTAAGATTCGTTTATTTACACAAGGTTTAAAAAATGTATTTTAAGCTAAAATGCTTATGAATACAATTTTAGCAAAATTTGCTTAAAATTGATTTGAAATGTTGTTTAAAATTTTTGTGAATACCGCTATTTATTTAAAATTATTAATAAATCATTATTCATCACTTATAACTTTTAGTAATAACTCATTACTAATTTATATGAAGTCAATTGATAAAATAAGTACTTATTTGTAAAAAAATGTAAATGCCTTCAGTGACATGGTTTTGTTTAAATAACAAAGTTTCTTAGTTTTGGAAAGATATGTACTAATTTGATCAATACTTGCTGAGAAGTCAGTAAAACATGTCTCTAGAACTGTTGGCATTACAATTAAACTAATTTGATAAACACTTTTTTTGACTTCCCATCTAAAAATCGAAATATATATGAGCATACATGATCATACATGGGCCTGTATATGATCATACATGGGCCTGTATATGATCATACATGGGCATACATGGTCATATACGTCCATACATGATCTCATATATGACCATATATCTTCGGATCCGAAATTTGAGGGTATATGGTGATATATGTGCATATATTATTCATGTATGCTCGTATATGATCATATACGTCCATATACCCTCAAATTTCGGATCCGAAGATATATGATCATATATGAGATCATGTATGGTCATATATTGAACAATGTATGGACGAATATGACCATGTATGCCCATGTATGATCATATACAGGCCCATGTATGATCATGTATGCTCATATATATTTCGATTTTTAGATGGGTTAAATGAACAAAATGCAACTTCAGCTACCTAAGAAATTTATATGTTTGGTGGCTTACATTATTATTTAAACAAAAGCATTTTCAAACTTCTATTTCATGATTCATTTTATTAAAATATAGTGTTTTACATACATTCAAATTCCCACATTTTATTACTGACAAAAACATTGTGTGTCGTATATATTGGAAAATTAGTTTAACCCTAAACAAAATGCATTCATATTTCGTAAACAGATGTTGTAATGTACAACAAACTTAAATCACCCAGACAACAGTCACGCTTCAACATAAATTGAGCAAAAACTCTAAGATTCAAAAGACACAGCACCAATGGATGCTAAAGTGCAGTAACACATACTGATACACCGGTACATAAATATCGGTGTATGAGTATATGTAATAAGTAGAAATAGTTTATCCATGGCATACAAGACTTTGGCTAAACATTAAGGCAGGCACACGTAACACCACCAACACTAACAAAAAGTTGTGACAAAATTTGTGGCAACACTTGAGAAAACTATACGAATTAGTTAACGAACGTACACATATTGAAGAAGTTTATCGGTAAGTGTATTCAATGTTTAAACATTAGTTTGTTGGTGTATGTGTGAGAGATGAAAGTTGTGTAATTGATTAAGAAGTTTTGGCTAAATTGCTTAAGTACTAACAAACCCAGAAATACCAGAGGCAAAACTTTAAGACTATTTGAAAATTAAAACAACACAATAACGTCATTAAGGTACATACATGTATGTATATACAAACATAAATACAACAAAGTAAAATCAACATTATTAGGTTGATATTTATTTGTGAATATTATATTGTATAAACTTGTTCATTAGGGTGGTTCTATAAAATCAAAATGCGATTTTTGGGAAAGGATGTGTAGCACAGCACAGGCCTTGCAATAATTACCTTGCCAGAGAAGACAAAGTAAAATAAAAAAATAAAATTCAATATATTTAAAGCAAATAAATGTTGGCAAAAAAGAAAAAGTAAAATATTGAGAAAAAATACTTTTTATAAAAAAAAGATCAAAACTAGCAGAAAAAATATTTTTTTTAATAGAAAAAAGCACTGAGAAAAAAAAACCTGGAAAAAGCAATTTAGATCTTAAGAAAAAGATATTTTAAAGCTAAAACAAAAAAACCAGAGAAAATCACATTTGAGTTAAAAAAAAAACATAAGGTTAATTAGACCAATTGCAGATAATTTTATTTATTTGTGAAATTTGAAATTTATGTGCAGAGTATTCACTACGGTTTTATTTTTAAAAATTTCAGATTTTAAATATTTATTTTTTACAAGAGAGCACAAGAAGTGTATAAGTGTATGTCATGCGAGTATCTTTGAACATGAGCCGGTTGTGAACAGCATCTTTCAATTCATTTTTTTCAACCTAATCTGTCTAATATAAAAAATCTTTAAAAATCGATTAAATTCTAAGAAATTTTTGTTGCAGCAATTTTGTTTCTGGAATTTTCATTTACAATATCTCAGGTTAGAGATCATAAGTAGATGTTACTATTAAAGATAAAACAAAAAGTTGTACAAAATTATGAAGAAATTTTTGATTCTGAGAACATTTTTCTAGAAGAATCCTTATATTATATGGCCAGTTCTGTATAGAATTATCACTATATGTGTGCACTTTTAAGAAGTTTTTTTAAAGCTCTCAAATTCTGAAAACTTAAAAAAAAAATCAAAATTATTAGTATAAATGGGTGTCTCAATAAAAGAATTTAAGTTTTACTACTTAATCGATTGGCATTAATGAGCTAAGTATGGGAAAAAAAGTAAAAAAAAATTGTAGGGGATCTTTAATTCCCTACCAGTGCTTGAAGTTGGCGATAATGGTGTATATTAATACAAACTTAGTTACAACAAATGTGTTCCATATTTTTATCTGATTATTTTGGTCCACTAAAAATTTTCTATCACAAAAAAAATTCATGGATTGTTTAAACACATGTGAACCCACATAATAATTATTAATGTTAAAACAAACATTTGTGAATCCGTTTAATGTTTTTACTTTTATTTCATTGGCTAACAAGCATAAAAATTAATAAAAGAATATCATGTTTCACATGCATTAACTGCAGTTGTTTTTGAGTGACTTTGGTTTGATTGGTCAATTCAACGTAAATTTCGTTTTAAGTAGATTAAATTACATTTTTTATTATTTTAAGTTATTTGTTGACTCGACATTATTTGTCAGTAATTTTAGTATAAATACCCCAATAAAATTTATGGGAATGTGTCAGTAATAAAAACTTGCTTTTTATTCATTGATCACCTTTACGTTCAAGTTCCAAGTGCTTGAAAGTAAAAAACCACGGAAGCAAATTAGTACAGTTCAAATTTATGTGTTTGAATTGAATCATACTAATTAACCCATTCCAAACATGGATGACATAGATTTTTTTAAGCTATTAAAGCAAATCTGCACCAGAATTATTCCGTAGATCATTTCAAATAAATCGGTAGACTAATGCGGTCATTGCGAATAAATCGGTTACTTTGCATGTTAAAACCCAATGGTAGACTAAACTTACTTCATGTAAATTTTTGGAATACATTTCTTTGGCCGAGCGCGCCGGTAGGCTAGTTGGTAGCGTGTTAGCTTATCAGTGCGGGGGTGGTGGGTTCAATTCCCACCAGAGGCTCTGGTCTGTTTTCGCTACAACGAGCCGATAGCCTTTGTTTCTAGTGCTCTGTTAGGGTATTAGGATATAATTTGTAATTACATCATTAACATAAATAAATTAAACATTTCTTTGACATTAATTTGCCAATTTATACTGCGGCAAATGACATATGTACATAGGTCGAAATCGAACTTCTAGAAGTATTAGGGAACATATGACTTGAAAAAGAAAAAGTTGAACGGAAATATGGTCTGTAAACCTATTAAAAAAATGCAAAAAACAAGGATATTCTTTATGGAAAAGACACGCCTTAGGTGTTATTACAGGTAGCATTAATTTGAAATATTATAGTGTCCAAAAACCATAAAAGATTTGAATTTGTCGGCATTTGTGAAAAAAATATTGCCAACCAAAAAAACCTGTTTGACAGCTGCAAGTTTAGGGTAAGAAAAATGGAGCATTCAAAGCGATGAAACATATTCAAAAATGTCGCAACTGGGGCTCAGAGAATCCACATCGGATTGTCGAAAAACAAATGCACCCACAACGTGTCACTGTTTGGTGCGGATTTTGGGCTGAAGGCATTATTAGACGATACTTTTTCAAAAAAATGAGGACGGTCAAACAGTGACTGTTACTGGCTGGCCACTGTTACACCCCAAGATGCGCGAGAAATCACTTTGGACCTGAATCTGGTCTTACGAACATCAACCTCAAACCTAACGCAACCAAACCATCTGTTGGCCAGTTAGAAAGTGCCAGTGGTACGAACAATCAAGTACCCACAAATCATTGGGTACCCGTGGAATTAAAAAATAATTACTTAAGAACATTTATTTGATACGCTTCAAGAGCAACTACAAAAAGCATTTTGCCCGAATTTGTTGAACAAAACTTTCACTAGTTTATAAAAATAAGTATTAGATAGAAGGTCTAGAGTTCGAGTACACTTAAAAAAGTTTGTAGGTTAAAATAACTGAAAATATCATTTAAAAGAAATGATATTTCATTTAAAAACCGGTCTACTTAATTTTCATTTAAATTAAATGCCATTTGTTATTTATTTTTAAATGTTGATTAATCAACTGACACATCCGTAAGAAACAAATGATATAATCAGTTAAAATAAATGTCAAAATTTGACCTACCAATCCTTAAAAAATAAATGTTTTTTTCATTTATTTGAAATTATTTCCGTTTTTGTATTTTTTGTTTTTTTTAATATACTCGTACAATACAAAATGTATGTATGCATATGAGGCTACAAACACTTTTTGTGTGAATGTATTTGTGTATGTATGTGTGTTTATGAAGTTCTTGTAATTTGTATTGAAACATTTTGTATACGGAATTTACAACCAATTTAAATAGAAAACAAATTGAAATTTTTTGAATATTTTTTTTTGAAACAGACAGCAAACAAAATTTAAATTTGTAATAACTGTTACGGACATAAATAAACCACAAGTTTCCGTTTTGTGGGTACATTTTTATTAAATTTTAAACAAATGAAAAAAATAAATGAAACTGAAAAAAATCGGTAAATGATAGTAAATTATTTCGAATAAATGTATAAAAAAGTTAATATAGATATTTCTTTGAAAAATAAATGTATGTTCATTTATTTTTAAATGGAACGGAAATTTTTTTAATTAAACTACAAACAGTTAACTACATAATATTCTGAGTGTACAACTACAGTCATACATTTTTGTTATCAATTGATATTCCCCTGAGAAATTTAGTGTTAAGCAATTTTGAATTCAGTATATCAGTTCCAAAGTTGTAAGTGAAAATTTAAAGATATCTCAAAATTTTCCATACAGTGTATCAGATTGTATGCAGCTTATCGAAACAACACCACATTTTAACTTACAACTTTTAACTGCTGAAGTAATTTTGATAATTTATGACACCAAACTGTTTGGAACAATAAAATTAGTAAACTTTTTGTAAAGCGGAATTTAAAACCGGTTTGCTAAAATCAGCAAAAAAAAATACTAAATATTGTGAATATTAGTACAAAATTTTAAATTTATTTTTTTATCGAGCATCAATTTTTTTTATTTTATATATTTTTTCAAAAAATATTTTATACAAAATTAAAAACAAAATCAAAGGCTTAAAAATCTTTAAAATTGTTAAAACAAACATAAATGTCTTGAAAAATATTTTAGTCAGTATTTTTTTACTTTTAAGGTCAAATTTTAATTGTTTTTATGGCTGATTTTTAGAACTAAAAAAACTTTTTAGTGTTACTTTAAGTGGATGTCCTATTTTCAGATATGAGTCGGTATATTCACTTCCGATCCCTTTTTAATATATGTAACATTTTAAGGCAATTTAAGTTTGTAGGTGTAAGTTTTAATTAGAAATAAATTTTCCTACAATATCCTCTTTTTTAAAATGAGTAATTTTTTTTTTGCTAATCTTAGCAAATCGGTTCTCAAAAATTTGTAAAATGATATCTGAAATTAGCAACAAAAATTTGTAAATATTGTGTAAAAACTCTGTTATTTGTAAAATGTAAATAGCAAAAAGTTTTGCTAAATAATATTTTTTTTACTAAGAATCAGTACAACAATAGTAAAGTGGGATTGAAAACCGTTTACAATTTTTTTTTCTAACTTTTTTTTCTGAGTGTACTTTAATTTCGCGTTGTAAACATTAAGGCTATAGTTTCTTGTTGCAATGAGTAAAGGGTTTTTAACAAAGATTTTTGTAGCCAACTGTACATTTGGAAGATTTAGAATTGTAAACCTAAATTATTTATGCAAATAAATGTTACACTTTTATTTTAAGAAACATATTTATGTATACATACCGTCATTGATATTTTGTGTAAAAGATGCGAGATATTTTCCAAAAAGATGCTACACTCATAGAAATACTAAGTTAAAAAGCCCTACAAAAAATACGGCTGCAATTAGGAGAATAAATTTAGTAAATATTAGGCAGCTAAAGACAATAAAAATAAAACTACAACATATTAGTTATATGTCAGTTAGTCTACTGAACTTAACTGAAATTATTAGAAAAAAACTGAAAAAAACTATTTTATCTACAAAATTTTAGTTATATTTAAGCTGAATTAATTTAATACAAATAAAAATAAAGATATAAGAAATGTTTGCAGACATTATGCTGTGAGTGTAGAAGAAAAAACACAGGCGTGCGTGTAAAAGAAAATGCATGTGGCATGTTAAGAAACAAAAAACGTAAATCTGTGTAACATTATGGTTGTAAGCAGAAAAAGGATGTTGGAATTTTCTAAGATATATAAAGTAAACTTTGTTATATTATTACGATCAACAAAATTAAAAACTTTTGTTTCTGTTATATTTATTAATAGAAATTCTTGCGTGCATGATACTACGAATAGTTTATACTATTTCAAAAACTATTCACGAAGTTTTTTTTTTTATTTTTAAAAGTTAAATATAGTGAAAATTTAGTATACGAATTTTTTCAATTAAACAGAAAGAAAATTTCTGTAATTCCAGATTATTTTCTTTCTTAACTAAGCTTTTATGTTGCTTTAAAAGAGATGAATTTTTAAAGTGTAATTTTCTTTTTTTTTAAATCAAGTAACTAAATATGTTATCCAACTTTAAGTCAAATATAAATCAGACTGCTCTTAGCCATAAATTAATAATATAAAAAACAATTTTAATGTGCACAATTACAAAGTTCTATTATTTTCAAAAAACATGCTATGTTAAAAATTTTCCACCATTGATAATTGAAATAAATTTAAAGGGTTTTTAAGGATATTAAACATTTATAGCTACAACATCAACCAGTGTATAAAGAGTAACCATAGTCAGTGGCATGTACTATAGACAGACAACATCTGTTTTAAATATAACTAGTAGGTACTAAATATATTCTAAATACCACAGCTATAAGCTTAATAAGTATAAAATGTTTTTGGTTTTACTAAAAACATTTTGAAATTTAAAATAATTGCCAAATATAAAATTTCAACCTGTTTGCTGTTACATATACATATAAAAAAAGAGGTACACTTTCATTGTGTTGAATTAAAAATTTGTTGCATAACCATTGTAAAATCTTTCCAAAAACAGTAACAACAAGAACAAAAAAAAAATGTCAATAAATGTAGACAATAGTGGTTTAAGTGAATAATTTATGAGAATGCGTATGCGTTTTTGGTATTTAATTTTGGTTTATGTGGCAAAAAAGTTGTGTTTTCCAACTGTGGGTTGTTTTTCCTGTGGTTTTTGGTGTTCAATGGTCTTGAATGTAACACCTCTGCTTACTGTGTATATACGACAGGACAAACGAATGCCTGCATTGCTGGCAGGCTAGCTGGCCCAACATATGTTGCATGTTTTTTGCTTGTAAATCATAATTTCATTAAAATTCCTACTGAAGGTGAATGAAAAGGAAGATTAATTTTTAAGTTTTTTAATAAAATTATTTTAAAATTTATGTTTGTATTTAATCTTATTTCTTGAAATATTCTCAAAGGACATTTATTACATTGTGCAACAAATTTTGGGCCATCGAATCTTCCCGAATGAGACTAACGGGACATAAATGCAGATTATTATTAGAATTATAAAAAGTTAGCTTGTATTGCTAATTTATACGTAGAGAAAACAGATACATCGTTACAACCGAATTTCTTGCCAACTGAATATTTTGGTTGCAGAAACCGAATTCTTTCGTTCCCCAACCAAATGTTTCCTGATACAAATGAAATATTTGGCTGGATTTCGTTTGCGACAAACAAATATATCGGTGGCTTGAACCAAACAATTCGGTTGGCAAGAAATTTGGTTGAAACAATGGATCCGTTTTCTATGTGAAGGCTTTTCAAATTAGGACATTTTAAAATTATGAATTTTTATACTTTCTATACTTTTTAATTGAAAAAATTAAAAGAAAATAAAAAGCTTCGTAGAGAATTACTTAGAGAACAACATGCTTTTTATTTCTTAATTAGTATTAAAATTGCTCCATCTATCCTGAACGAGGTTAAACAACTTGTTGAAAATTATTTTCAGAAAAATGAAATAAAAGTGTTAAAAAACAATACAAAAGTACAACAAGACTCGGGTAAGATAAGCTGTAATTTGCGAATAAGCGGGAATTTTAATATAAATTGTAAATAATATTTTCATGGTACAAATCTGCTACACGTGTTTTGATTGAATTAAACTAATTTTTAATTTAGCGATATTAGCGCAAAACGGACAAAAATTCAGGGCTCTGTTCACAAAACGAAAAATGCTTTCTCCGAAATACGTGTTAACACATCGCTGAAAAATCATTATCTGCGCCATCATCCAGAATACTTCGGTCAATAGATAGCTACCCATTGGTTTATGTCAATATGTGTATCAAATGATAGAGGACAGAAAAGAAAACAATATTTTGTTTTAATTTCTCAAAAAATATAGGTATAATTTAAATTAAACCAATTTAATAAATTAATTTAAATTCTGGCGAGACTCCAGCGGTTTTCGTCCTTTACCTTATTTGCGGATTCACATGAATGACATGGAAATCTAATCTTTGCTGTTGTCATTCTAAGAACAATGATATATCACACGTTACTATCGGACTATAAATAGAGGCACAGGAAACAAAAAAATAAAAGCACGGGGTCAACGACCGTGGCAAAAAAACAAATAAAAATTTTTGAGAACGTCTTCACATTATCTTTAATTCTAGGGGGTGACCGGCACAACGTTTTTTGTATGGAGTGCTACCCACTCTAATATACACGTGAAAGTAGAGATCATATATAGAAAAACTGTGTACTCAGTTTTCCCTTTTTTGATCTCTTATCCTTTTTGAAGAACTTTATAATTTTTTGTAAAAATTAAAAATCTGGAATTGTCTTACGTTATCATAATCTATACCGAAATGATGCAAATATATATCACCTGACCCCATCTATCTGGTCCCATAAATCAAAAAAAAAAATAATTAATTTTTTTAATACCATATTTCGTAGCACAATACAACGCCATAATTTTTTTAATTTTCTTCTGCTAACATATTATTTTTAAGATTAAGTGTTTAGAAATGATTTTTTTAAACTATTTTTGATATTATATTATTTGGAATTAAGGTATTCGAAACAATTTTAGGCACATGTGTACCGCAACCGCCTGCTTTATAGTGATAATATAACTTATTCCTGATGATTTTGCAGATAGTAGTGAATATAAAAAAATTACTTCCATAGAAACTGTATTCGTATTGCAAACGTAGGGCATGAGACAAAATTACGACAATTATAGTTTAAAAAACATTAAAATTTTCACCACTTTTGCACATAAATTGGTCTCCTACAAGATAATTATTTTCCAGTGAATATGCTCTTATTAGAATATTTATTTTTAAGTATATAATTCTGTATTTTATTTTAGATGAAAGTCTTATACGTTTTAAAAAGCGCCCTTTATAATAAAAAATACACAATTTCTTTCTTTAATATCTGGTGGTTTTTTATGAGAAATTTCTCTTAAATCTGAGAAAAAAGTTTGGAAATTTAATGGTTATTCTTAAGAGAAAGTTAGTTTTTTTACAATTAAAAATCATCAGCATCTGAAGATTTTTCCATAGGAAATATAATCAGAGTCTACATGATTTTTTATTAAAAAAGTTCTTAAGCTTTGAGAATAGGAAACCTTCATATTTTTACGACTTTACTTTGAAATCTATATTGTTTCTGTAAGAAATGGTAATTAAAATCTGATGGTTCTTATGGACACTTTAGGAAAAAGTACTTATAATCTAAGTATTTTTTCTGAAATTCTTTCTATAGAAAAATTCTCTAATTCTATGCGTTTTTTATAATAGAAAAAACTCTTAAATTCCTGAAATTTGTTCTTAAATGATTTTGAAATCTTTTTTCTTTTTAAGGGTTTTAGCTGAAATCCCATAAGATTATTAAAAATTGTTTCTATACAGAAACCCTCTGATTCTATATTATATTTATTATAAAAAAGTTCATAAAACTTAAAGGGATTTCTATAGGAAAAATTGTTCAGAATCTAAAGGCTTTTTAAGGGGATAAACTCTAAGAATCCGTCGGTATCAAGTGAATGTGAGCGTTTTCTATAGGCAGAAGCCCTCAAAGTCTGAGGTTTCTTCTCTATGAAAATGTAGTTGAAGTTTTAATTTTTTTTTTTTCAACATGTCCTCAAAATCTGTACATTGATTCATAAAATAAGTGTTCAAAAAGCGAGAATATATTTCTTAAATAAAATGTGACTTCAGAGCCTGATGCGTTTTTTATTAGAAAATTCTTCAATTTCTATAGAAAAAGTTCTTAGAATCAGAATGTCTTTCAAAGAGAAAAAGTTCATAGAATCTGAAAGTACAAAGATCTCGGATTCTTGGGTACCTTTTAGAAAATTTATAAGAAAACCGACTTAAAGCGATGAATTATAAATTTGCATTTGAGCATCGTCTGAAGAAAGCTCTTGAAAGAATAATAAAACGCAAATGTTTTGTGATATTCCGAATTCTTTAAAAAATTAATTCTAATGAATATTTTCCGATCTTTTATAAAATATTTTAAATAATTAAAACAAACAATAGGTTCATTCGTTAACTTTTCTCAGTCAAGTCCAGTAAGAATTACTCAGTAACAAATTTACAGGGAGTAAGACAAATTTACTCTTAAAATAAAAATTTTCTCAAAAATTACGCGAACAGAAAATTTGGAATAATTTGCAAGTTTGTTAAACAGCTGATTGTAAAACCAAATGCAAAAATAAATTATAACTGTTCGATATGAAAAAAAAGTATTATTGATGTAAAATCTTAAGCAGAAACATTTTAGAAGGTTTTCTTATCTTTTCTATAATTCATTTAACAATATTTGTTGCTTTGCATTTGCATAAAACAACGTAGTTGTAAAACATTTTTTTTTTTTTGTATTTACAAAAATTTAAACACGTTTTTTTTAATCATATGTTTTTTCTGCTTGCAAATTCTTGCTGGCAATAATTTGTCCAGTAAAAATTTGCAGAAAGAAGAAGAACTCTCAACATCAAACTGTCACTTTATTCTCTCTTTTTTCTTTATGTTTACTGAGTAATTGTGTAAACGAACGACATCCAGTAAAAATTTGTTCAAATTTGTACAAATTATTGGGTAAACGAACATACTTAATAAAAAATATAGAAACGAAACGTATATAAAACAAGTAAAAAAGGGCTAAATTCGGCAGTGCCGAATCTTTGAATACCCTCCACCAATATCCTAAATCCATGCCTAGGTCGCGTGGCCCTGTATTTGGCTTTCAGTTGTCTTAGTAACCACTGATATGAGACTTAATACATATTTAAGCTGTCACTAGCAGACTTATTTCAAAATACTAAAGTCAATTTTTGAAATGTTCGACGTGATAAAAGCATTTGTTTCACATTTTCTGTAAAAAAAACAAATTTTCATCATATTTATGTTAATTCTTTCTTTCAAAAAAATAAATACACATACGAAAAATTGCAATACTGTGCTCTTGAACATCTAAATGAATATTGATTTAGAAAATTAAAGTATAATATACACATAAAACATATATTTTGCATAGCTTTTGGCAAACATTTTTTTATGTTACGAAATAGAAAATCAATAATACCCTGTTGTGTATTGTAGCAGAATATGCCTAACAGATGCGCCACCTATTGGGAAATAGTTTCAACTAATGTTCTTTCTTTAACAAATTAATGTCTTTGATTTATGTAACAGAACTTTTGTTATTTAGTTTTAGTAATGTTATTTACAGAGGTCTGCTCTGTTAGCGACTTTAACATGTTTACTTACTTAACAGAAAAAAAAATAGATACAGAAAAATTGTACCAATTTGTATGGAAAATTTAGAGGTATCTTCACATTTTCACTCATAACTTTTGAACCGCTTGACCGATTTTGCTCATTTTAAATACCAAACTGCTCGGGAGGATGTTTAATAATCTGGATAAAAATAGGCAACCCCGCTTGCGTCTTCGCGTCGTGATCGCCATTTCAACAGACAGACAGACGGACATCGCTAAATCGACTTAAAATTGCATAAGGATCACGAATATATATACTTTATGGGGTCTTAAACCTATATTTCGACATATTACAAACGGAATGACAAACTGATATATACCCTCACCATATATGGTGGAGGGTATAATAATTTAAGTGGTGGTTGTTCCAAAAACTTTCAGAATCTCATTTTCTCTACCCTTCGTCAGAGGAATTCGTACTTCCATTTCTACGTTTTGTAACTGCAAAATGTACATAATTGCCGTTAGTTAGAGCAAATAATATTTATTTGTAAAAGTTCCATTAGACATTTTACGAAATAAACTTTTGTGGTTATTTTTCGTAAAATATACGATAATTTCGAATATTTCACCATGTTCAGTTTTTTTTTCAACAATTGAATTTATTTTTGTTATTTTATATTTTTTAATTTTTTGAAAACAGCAAAGCTTTAAAATATGTTAAAATGTTCTTTAAATGTAAAATGATCTCTGAAATTGTGATTCACAGACTTTCTTTTTAAATGTAGAAAAAGTAATTATCTTTAATAATATGGTTAAATTTGTATAAAAATGTCTCTTTTGTGAAGTTAGTATTTAAAGTATTTCTCATAAAAATTCAATAATTCCAATTTTTACGGAAAATTTAAAACTACAATAAAATATTACGTACAATGTACGAAAATTTTTGAATATATTACGTATTGATTTTTTCAGTGAAGTAGAAAAGGTTTTCTTTTATATTGTTAAACTTTATATAATTATATCTCATCATGAGTTGTTAAATGTAATCGTAAAAAATTCCATATAATTTTATCAACATAAATCAAATTATACAACTTAGAACTAGTCTAATAATATTAGATAAATTTTACTATCATTTTCCGATTCTTCTTTTTAAATTATAACTTTACTTCCCTACAATTTTGTAACTTAAATAACAACAAGTAGTAAGTCATACTTGTACCAAAAAATGTTTTGCAATTAAAATTTATTATATATAAATAATCGTTTTTTTTTCGAGCCAAAAAAAAAAATTACTAACTAACTAAAACCCTCATTAACTTTTACTAATGAACCTCTAAGACTTTTAGTTTATTCACACTTTTTTAACAGTCTTTATTATAAGTAAAGCAAAAATGAAATTGTTACCCTTGAAAAGAACATATAATTCCCAGGTTGTTACTTGCAATTAGTGTTGCATTAACAGTATGACATTACAAGTGTGACGTCTATCGTTCATTATGAAGACATACATACCATACACCTTCATTAAGAGGATATACACACACAACACATATAACAAAAATAAAACGAACGATAATAAAGTATTTTTCTAACAACATAAGTAAACGCATACATGCAACACATGAATTGAAAGTGCTGGCATGAAGAAAGAATACAGACGAAATGGAATGTTATTTTAGTGCAATTATTTTTAGTGTCAGGTGAGAATGAACGTCTGTAGGTTTGTACGTTTAAATAACAAGGAAAAGTAATGACAATTTTCTACTGTTGGCAAAAATACCAATGAAAGAAACCAACTGAAAAATGCTGAAAAATAAAAGTGTTAAAATGAAAAATAACAGTAACATACGATCTGACTACATTCAGAAAAATAATACTGTAGTTTTATAGAAATATTTCCAATTTTCGAATTGGGATAAAATTTTTTTAAATTAGCAACATTTTGTATTAAATTAATTTTAAATTAAATTAAATTAAAATTGTATTAAAAATTAGTAGATTTACAAAATTTTAAAATGAAATCATTTTCTTTTTGACACAAAACTTGAAGTTTTATTAATATTTAGAAAATATTAATTTCAACATATTTTATTCTAAGCCGAAAATTGCTGACGTATTATTTTGCGTGTACAAATGCACATTCGTTGATGGTGATAATAAATAAACATACGTGCACCTTGGGCCATGATAAAGGAAAATACGGATACATTATTCCTATTTGCTAAATAATAATAATTTTATGTAGATTTGGTTTGAAATTACTGACAATATCACGAAATGATTAGAAAGTCGAACTAATTGCAAATTACTTTATACTTGAAAGTTATATATCACTAACTCACTCACTCACTCACTCACTCACTCACTCACTCACTCACTCACTCACTCACTCACTCACTCACTCACTCACTCACTCACTCACTCACTCACTCACTCACTCACTCACTCACTCACTCACTCACTCCCTCACTCACTCACTTACTCACTCACTCACTCACTCACTCACTCACTCAGTCGCTTACAACATCTCTCATCCCATGCAGCTGGAAATAAATTTTGAAATTTGTTGTGGATGGAAATTTGGGAAATTTTTATGGTGAAGAGCGAAAAGAGGAAAAAACTCCCTCTTGAGGGCATGTACAAGCTAGCTTTGGCTAAAAACCTAAAATTTTAAATATCTGATACCCGGAGTGTAAGTTTATAAAGGGTGTCCCAAGAAGAACGCAATTTTTAAATTTTAAATAAAACACAGATATTTAAAAAAAAATCGTGAAACTTTATTATATCGTAAAGTAAACAGAATGAGGTTATGTATGGAACAATATATCGGCTTTGCTGGCATGCACGCGATCTTTTAATGAAATTTTCAATGACCGTTTTGCATGAATGCTGCGGTATTTCATTAATGCAGCGTCCAATTTCCTCTTTTAAGGCTTGAGTCGTCGTCGGCTTATTCGCGTAAACCATCGACTTCAAAAAACCCCAAAGAAAAAAATCTAATGGTGTTAAATCGCACGATCTAGGCGGCCAATTCTGATCTCCATAACGCGAAATAACACGACCGGGAAATGACTGATGCAGCAATTGAATTGTTTCTCTGGCTGTATGACATGTGGCGCCGTCTTGTTGGAACCACATGCCCTTCACATTCATTTCTTCAATTCTAGGCAAGAAAAAACTGGTTATCATTTCACGATACCGAACACCATTGACTGTTTGCGCTTGACCTGCCTCATTTTCATAAAAAAAAGGTCCAATGATTCCTCCAGCCCAAAAACCACACCACACAGTGACACGTTGAGGATGCATTTGCTTCTCGTGAATCACTCGAGGATTTTCCTCACCCCAAATGCGACAATTCTGCCTATTGACGAAGCCATCAAGATGAAAATGGGCCTCGTCACTGAAGATGATTATATCGGCAAAATCAGCATTTTCATGTTGTCTCTCCAATACCCAATTAACGAACTCCCTTCGCTGTCCATGGTCAGCTGGCTTCAGTTCCTGAGTCAATTGAACTTTGTATGCATGAAGATGCAAATCTTTCGTCAAAATTCGCTGCAAAGTTTATTTGGAGACACCAATTTGCTGAGCTCGGTGTCGAAGTGAGGTGGATGGAGTTTGAGCGACATCATCACGTACAGCTGCGACATTTTCGGTCGATCGACCTAGTCGATGGCGCGTTGTTGTCTTTACATCACTAACAGACCCAGTTTCGGCAAATTTATCCATTAATCTCTTTACAGTTGACTCTTTTGGAGTATTATTGTGACCCCAAATTGATCGCAATTTGCGAATTTGATCCGTGATTTTTGGACACGTTTACGGCTTACATCACTGAAGATATAAATAGAAATCTAAAACTTTAAATAACATCCTCAAACAATACAAAAATTAAAACAAATATTTTATATTCAGTTAGAATGAAGACACTCTTCTCAACCGACTCATGTCAAAAAAAAAGGAAATATACTTAAGCCCGAAAGTCGGCTTGTTGGGTTTTCTTATGCCGCGATGATTCACGTCCCTATATATTCGAGGTATTCCGTCCTATAGACGAAAATCTTCCACCAAAGTTGGAATATTGTTGCAAGATAAGTGCTGGATTGAACCCTAATTCTTGCAAATATTGGGCAACCACAAACATAGTGCTTAAAGGTCTCGCCATCCTCCCCACAGTCAATATAAATCACCGAAACCGCACAACCCATTCAGAATAGGTGTGCCCTCACCGTTAAATGCTGGATTAGAATACTTACTATCTTACCAAGATCCCTCTACCGGATTTTAAAAGTTCGTTAGTTAATGTCCCAACCGGACCCCTCTATATACTTCTAGTGGTTTCTCCATTCTATATACTTCTAGTGGCGATGTCCATTGATGTTATTCAGCCCAAAAAGCCTGAGGTTGTTTCACGTTCTTTAAGTTCACTGCGCTTAGAGAAGAACCTGAGATGTTTCTAGGCACCGAAACCTTAAACGGTTAAGAAGTCATTGATTTCATCCTTGCACCCGAAAAATTTGTTAGGATAGCCTCTGGGCTATCGGTAAAAGTCCGTAATCGTCCTCATCACCGATTAAAAGAAGGTATTATGATTTGGGAAGGTGAACCAGTTTTCTACAAAGAGGTTGCAGCTATTGAAGCTACACCCAGTCCTTCCACTTTTTCGAACAATAAGTTTAGAAGTGAATGCCTGGATTGTCCCTCAAAAAATGTACCTTCTAAGCAGGGTCCCTTGCTCGGGATTTGTGTACTGTAAATTACAGTTTTTGACATATCCGTCAAATATTTATACTAAAAGTGGAAAATTCTTAGAAAAAAAATTAAATTCCTTGTAAATATATTGCATTTCTCAAAACTATCTTTAGCAAAGTATCGGGCTTCTAAGCCGGTCGACCATAGTTACATAAACCAAAGTCAAGAACGACGTGCTCAAACCCAGCTCTTATAATCAACTTTTCAAAAAAATATTAAAAAAATTCCGATTTGTTTTTTATATAAATTGGTTGCTTATATACAGAATTATTTCAATTTAAATTACAAGAACTTCATAAACACACATACACACAGAAACACATTCACACAAAAAGTTTGTATAGACATGCATACATACATATTTTAGATTGAAAAAAAAACTACAAAAACGGAAACAATTTCAAATTAATTATTTAATCATTTATTTTTTAAGGAATTGGTAGGTTAAATTTTAACATTAATTTTTACTGATTAATCATTCGTTTCTTACGGATGTGTCAGTTGTTTAAACAACATTTAAAAATAAATTACAAAAAACATTTGATTTAAATGAAAATTAAGTAGACCGGTTTTTAATTTAAATATCATTTCTTGTAAATGGTATTTTTTGTTATTTTAACTAACAAACAATTTTAAGTGCATAGTTTTCATTTCGGTTGGAACTTTATTTTTCTACGACTTTTAACAATTTAGGTTTTAAAGATTTACGTTTCCATTTACTGCAATGTCTGTAAAATTTCTCACTCTATTTTTAGCTACAAATACATGCGTTTTCGTGCATTTTTTGATAACATTTTACGAAAGTGAGATTAAATACTTTTTGACTAACTAATTGTTATTCCACTTTAAAGCCCTAAATTTGTGAATCATTTTTTGTTTAGTTATTTAAGGGATTGGATTAATTTTTCATGGTATTGCAAGTTTTTCTGGTCTAATGTAAATTTCCTAAAATATTTTGTTGTATAATATAATAAACTTAAAAATTTTAATTTGTTTTTCTGTTATTGTTTTAGGAAAAACTCTAAATTGTAGTACATTATTTGCCAAAAAAATTATTTGCAAACCAAATCAGACACATAAGTTGCTTAAAATATTTCCCCATCAAAAGTATTATCTGAATCTTGTTGATATCCATTCCCATAGTACTCTACAGCATAGTCTTAACAATATTAAATAACAAACCTTAAAAGAGAAGTAGAAATTATAATACAACTTGCAACATTTTCATGCACTCAGTGTACTTGCATAAAGTTAGAAAAGCAATTATAATGTGAATATAACTTTCATATACAGGTTAACAAGAAATAAAACTCATTTAATGAAAACTGTACAAAACAAAAAACAATGAAAAATAGAAAATCTGCAGAAGAATGAATGAAGAAATTAATGGTACAAAAACAGCAGCAACAATAAACGTATTACAAATGTATTAGGAAGCAAAAGGCCCAAAAAAACACACATACGTATGCACTCATATAAGAGTTATGGATTTAGATATCAACATACAACTCTACAAATCTACAACTCTTAACATTCATACATCCACTTATTCATAAGCGCATATACGTTTTTCTAATAGTCTAATGGGGAAAAAACCTTGATTTAGAAGAGGAAAACTTCAGTCTACTTGTTTATGAAGAAAAAAGCACTTTACATAGACGAAACACTTAATCTTTGCAATATAGTTAACAACCTTGTTCATTGATGTTATTTTAAGTTTTGTATATGACTACAACAAGCAAATGAACTTTTAACATATACGATACCAATACAGTATGATTAATATAAGTACACACGCACACACCTGCATATAACTCAAATTGTAGTTAAAGTTATTAATGACAAACAACAATGTAAGATTTTGAAGTAACGTTCTGAATTCATTTAAGATAATAACACTACTGTGTAGCCAGAGTAGGTTGTAGGATGTTATATGTTATTTGTAAAGTTTTCAATGACTTAATTTATATGCGTTAACAACAGCACATCATTTTTAATTATAGTTTTTTGAGGGGTAAAGTTACAAAACAAAAAAATTTAATATCTAGATATTTATTACATTCATTCTTTAATTTTATGTTAAACTGCAACAAGACTAAACATAATACTAAACTTAAACTATATGGTACGGATCATATTTCATCGGAAATAGTATTAATTAATTATGAGTAAAAGTTCTCTAAAGTAACTATTTCGTACTTAGCTGAGATCTTAAACTCACAAGTTGCTTATATACAGGCAGGATTGCCGTGTATGTCAACCAAATACTTTATTGTAATTTAAGTCAATATCCAAGCAAACAAATTGTATCAAAATATTAAATTAAACTTTCCTTAACATCTTTAATATCAACACTTTAACATCTCATTCTATCGGTATATACATAAATCTACATACTCATATGTTTATAGTTGCATATATCAGGCTAAACATTTGTCATTATACATTAATAGCTAAACATTTATCATGTTGAACTTAAATAAATGTTGATGACCGTAACAGAGCCATGCGGGCCCATACACACACACACACACATTCACACGTATTAGCCTGTTCACCGTAAATAGGTGTAATTATGAACATAGCACACAATAGTATACACTTACGCTTAAACACACACGCACACTAAAATCGCACATACACATAAAATATAATTAATGAACACCAATTTAGTTTTTGTTATACGATATACCTTAATATTAATAAAGAAATTGAATTTGAGTTGGTATGTTAAACATACCAACTGCCCAGCTACAGGAATAACTTTTTCGGGCTAATATCTAACTTACAGTATTTATTATTGTAAATTTTTCTAAAGAAGTGTGCGAAATTGTCAAGCCTAAAGTCTATGATTACAGAAATTCAGTTTCTTAATCAGTTATTGGGCAGTCACAACTGAAAACTTAATTTACCACAACCGAACCATTCGATTGGGAATATATTTGGTTGTCAGCACGAATCTATTTTCTGGGTAGGTAACTTACAATTTTAAGTGTAGTGTATTACTAGATTTATCTTATATTCCGTAATTTTTCCACTTGTAAAATATGTCCTACGCTCAAATTTATGAGCTTAAACGTTTACTTGCAAAATTTTGAATACAAGATACTTGCAAAATTTTGAATACAAGATATGGAGAGTTATTTATATTTCTGTTTAATTGAGAAGTAATTGCTGTGTAACTAATTACCTATAACTATTTGCATTGTCTGGCAATTAAAAAAAATGCAAATTTTTTCTTAGAACTCCCACACACGTGAGCATAGCTCTTTTAGAATTGGATTGGAATAGGAAGAAAAGCGAGCTCCCCACAATCTTGTAACCAAATTTTTTGTAAAATTTGTTTGCCTTGATTTTTAAACTGCATTTTAAAAACTTCAATTCATAAGGCTTTCTAAATATCCTTTTCTAGAGCATATTATGAAAGCTTCTGCATGATATCAACCGATTGAATAACCTAGTGGTTACCCGATAAATGCCGTGATAAATTTAAGCCATTGAAACATGTAGTTGGTAAAAGTTCCATTTAAAAACACACGAAATATCATTTAGAGAAATTTTAAAATACAATATTTCATAAAGAATGAGAAAATTATCATGGTATTCTATAATAATCCATCAAAAATTAAGCTGCCAAAGAAGCAATAAAAGCATTACCACTATAGAAAAGGCATCACTTCTTTTCTGGTGGTTTCATCGATGAATTTAACTTTGGCATGTCATAGGATGGAAATATTCAAATGTGGCTACCTTTATTACTCTTATTTTACTCTAGGGGAGCAATGACAATGCAACGCAATTATTTTCTGATGCATGAGTGCACAGAGAAAACAGATTCGTGCTGACAACCGAATTTGGAGCCAATGGAATGGTTCGGTTGTGGAAACCGTATTTTTCGGTTGTAACAGCAGAAAATCAATTGAGATAGGAATAATTTGACTGCGACAGCAGTATTTCAGTTTCATCAATAACAATTCGGTTGTCACAGCCGAAAAATTCGGTTGCTGTCACTGAACCATTCAATTAGCAACAAATTCGGTTGACAGCACGAATCTGTTTTCTGGGTGTGGCAAATGTTCATACACTTTGTTATATTTCAGCTTTAATGAAAATTTAATTAATAAGAATACAGTTACTAAGTAGCGAACTTTATGCATTTACAGGTTGGTTGAAAACTTCCTGCGCTCGAAGTGAAAGAATACTGTTTTTGTTACGAAATATATTTTTTTATTCAATACAATCTCCTAGAAGCTCAATACACTTGTTCAAATGATCTTCCAATAATTTTATCCCATCCTTATAATGGTTTTCCGGAAGCTCTGTAAAATAACCGTCTACGGCTGCTATGGCCTCTTCATTCGACGAAAAATGCTTTCCACGAAGGAATTGTTTGAGATTTCTGAAGAGATAGTAGTCACTGGGAGCCAAATCTTGTGAATACGGTGGATGTTCAAGCAATTCGTACTTTAATTCTTTGATTTTTTTTTGATTTCTGCTGTGGTTGCAGTTTTTGGTCGTCCTTCGCGTGGATCGTCTTCAAGGCTGGTACGACCACGTTTAAATTCACCAGCCCAAAATTCAACAGTGCGTTTTGAAGATGAGGACTCCTTATACACTTCTAACAATTGTTCATAAGTTTTCTTTGCTTTTAAACCCTTCAAAGCAAAGAATCTAATGACTGCACGATATTCAATTTTTTCCATATTAAAAAAAATCAATGACACGTCAACTTCAAATGGCTTGTAAACAAAGAAAGAATTGACAGAATGACTTACAACTTTGCATGTGTTCTCAGGACAGTTATACCAACTTGAGAAAAAAGTTTGGAGCTAGCAGTGCCATCTCTTGGTGAGCGCAGGAACTTTTCAACCAACCTGTATATAGAAATACTCTTTATTAGAACAAATAACATAATTGTGCATTAATGAAAAAGCTTTTTTGGGCAACTTTGAAATATTTTACAAAAATTTTAATTAATTTTGGGATAAATTTAAAATATATTTTTTTTTAATTTAAAAACTGGTCGGACAAATTTAAAACATTTTTAGACAATTTTAATATATTTTTGAATAATTTAAAATAATATTTGGACAATTTAAGAACCTTTTTGAACATGTTTGAAATAATTTTTACATAATTTTAAAATTATTTTCGATTATTTTAAAATATTTTTGCACAATTTTAAAATAATTTTGGAAAATTCTAAATTAAAGCTGAAAGTCGTGTAGTGTTAATTAAAATCTAAAGTGAAAAAATGCACAGATTGTGTCGCCAACTACTTAAAGCTGAAAAAACGCATTAAACAAAAATATAAAAATTATTTCATAAAAAAATTATATAAAAATTATTATATTTAACTTTAATCATTGTTTTCTGATTATTAAAGTCAAAAATAATATTTTTTTTCACTAAATTATTTAGATTCAGAAAATATACGATATACTATAACTTATGCTTTATAACCAAAGAAGAGTGATTTTTTAAGATATGCATCGGGTGTATATCCAAATCACTACATTTGAAATATGAACATATGAATTCTTTTGGGAGTTCCTTAAAATAACACCAAAAAATTATAAAAAAATGTTAACTGAAATTTAGAAAGCAATGAAAGAAGTTAATGTCACAGAATGACTACCATTTTTTATTTTGCTAGGAAGACTCTAATTCTAAATTTATTCTCAAATTCCACATACCCGTATTTATTTATAATCCGAAACACCAAAACCAGTGTTCCAAGATCATAATTCTGTGTTCTCAAAAATTTTCAAATATTTTTTACATTATCTTACCGTTTTTTTTTATCTATAAAACTTATTTTTCAAATAACTCATATTTTTTCTTACAACTTCAACTTAAAAGTTTTAATTCTTTTGTTTTTAAAGAAAAAGCAAAATAGCTTACTTAACTAATAATGAAACTTAATGTAAATCTTTTTATACAAACACAAACCTGAACTTAAGTTGTCATTTTAGTACTTATGCTTCTGTTTTTCCCCGAATGCACATAGCCACATACACATGTAGAGATTCATAAATATGAAAATGAAAAAATAAAATAAAATCCCAACACAGACATAGGTAGGCGAATACATACATATTTAATATACATACAAATACAATAAAGTTCTATGTAAGTAGTATGCACACGTGTACACTAGAGTGGCCCACGCTTGTATGGAAAAGTAAAAGTATAGCCCAATACTTTCTCCACAAGCTTGATTTTGTTTCTTTTACTAAAATATATGTGTATACCAAAAATTGGCTCAATGGGACAATATTTAGGGGTCGCGATGAATGGCGACTTTTATGTTTCACATCTTTTATTACATGCATTTACTACTGGCTTATCATTATTGTACTTGTTTATGTATTGGAGATACTTTTTCACACTTTTCTTTAATCTTTACTAGATTTAAATTCGTTAAAATTCAAATATATTGATCCCTTTATATAATTATTTAACTTATTTTGAATGCGGAATTACAAGAAACGAGTTTATGTTAGCAAATTTCATTTTTTTTTCTTTCATGCGCTTACTTTCCTCGCATCAAAACAAAATACTGTATTAATAAGGGGCATCCCCTGATTGTTGTTTCAAACGTAATTTCGGAATTTTTTATTTTTCTTTCATGCACTTACTTTCCTCGTATCAAAACAAAATACTGTATTAATAACGGGCATGCCCTGATTGTTGTTTCAAAAGTAAAAAAAAAGTGCGAAGTTCATTGATAATTAATACATTAAACGAGAAAGTTGTGTGCGAAGGCTGTGCCTGGTTGTTGGTTGTGCGCGATTTTTTACAAAGTACAAGCCATTTTGAATGTAAATTTTGTAAAATTTCAGTGATTTCTAATAATGTAAGTAGTGCAAAACAATAATAATTTTTTAAATCGTCTATTTATTTTTGTGCTATATTGGTTTAGCTAACATAAGAAATGTATGCCACTAAATCCTCGAGATTAATGAGAAGCTCATCAGGAGCTTGGCTAATTGGGAAAAAAATTGAACGTTTTTGTCCGGCAAGACTTCCATCAAAAAGCGATGTGCTTAAACTGTTCAATTTTTATCACTTGGAAAAAAAGAGAACTGAAACGAAATGCAGTGACCGAGATTTGGGAACGAGCAAGACTTCCCACTCAAAGAATTGATTCGATCGTAAGAATTATTCGTAAGCTTTTAGGTAAACATAACATTTTGAAGAAGAGTCGGAAAAACAATCTCAAAAGCAGTCGGGCAAAGGAAGTCATGTTCAAAGCAGATTTAAATAAAATATTAGACGTAGCCACAAAAGATGCATTAAAGACAATCAAGAATGAGGAGGACAAATGTTTTCTTATAATGCAGAGGGAAAATAATATGAGTTGCAGCATGGCGGGAATAGACAAAAAGTCAAAGGAGAAAGAAGCGAAAGAGAGAAGTGGAATTGGAGGCAAGGAAATTGCGTAACATTGAAAGTCAAAGAGCTATTGAAGAAGTGGCTGGATTATCTACGCTGAAGGATTATATTGAAATTTCCGACAGTGAGTCATATTCATCGCACGAAGAAGTTAAGTTTCGTGAAAAAAAAAATACAACTAAACAAATAAAATTGAAATCTGTTTTTACAAACGACTTTATTGGATCTATTGACCGTGTAAATCTTTCTGATCGGAATACCATGTATGTTGTTGGAGCTGCAGTTCAAGCCTTAGGTATACCTGTATCCGAAATTGCCTTATCACGTACCACAATACAAAGAAAAAGAAACGATATCCGAAAAAAGATATCAGAAGCTGATAAGGACTCATTCTCTTTACAATATCCAGTCGTATTGCACTGGGACAGCAAATTATTGCCCGATATTTCTGATGAAAACAAAAAAGTCGATAGAGTTGCTATACTCATCAGTGGCAATGGAAAAGAAAAACTTTTAGCAGTTCCAAAGATCACAAAAGGAACCGGTGTAGAACATGCTAACGCTTGTTTGGGTGTTTGTACCGATTGGTCAATAAAAAACCAAATTCAAGGACTATGCTTTGACACTACCGCCTCCAATACTGGTTTAAAGCGAGGTGCATGTACTTTAATTGAAAAAGGTTTAAATAAAGACCTAATATGGATTGCTTGTCGCCATCATATGTTTGAGGTCATGCTTTCTAATGTTTTTAAAGAGTATTTTGGCCCCAGCGGAGGACCCGAAGTGCAACTATTTAAAAGATTTAAAAATCAATGGCCAAATATTGATAAAGAAAACTTCAAAGTCGGAGATGATACACTATTCCATACAAGTGACTTGCTTCAACTCCAGCAGCAAATGTATGAATATTATACCGATGCCATCAAAACTCAAAAGCCAAGGGACGATTATCGTGAACTCCTTACGCTTTGTCTTTATTTTCTTGCTGGTGCACATAAAGAAGGAGCAATGAAAGCTAAATTTTATGCACCAGGCGCGTGCCATCTTGCTCGTTGGATGACGAAGGCGATCTATTGCATAAAAATATATATGTTTCAAAATCAATTTGATCTCACAGACGAGGAAAAGAAAGCAGTTACCGAAATAAGTTTGTTTGTTAGTCTTATATATGGCCGATACTGGAATGAAGCTCCTTTAGCAATAAATGCTCCTCTTAATGACCAAAACCTCCTTAAACAACTCGAAAACTATCCCAATGAAAAAATTGTTAAAGCTGCTGTAAAAGCATTTCATCGACATTTATGGTACTTTTCTGAATATTTAATAGGGCTTGCCTTTTTCGATTCCAGAGTTACATATGAAACTAAAAAAACAATGGTGAAAAATCTCCAGCTACCACCAAAAGCTAAAGCCTTAAAGAGACTGGACGGAAAAGTATTTAACCATGGAAATCCACTTGAGTCCTTTGTTACCAAAAGGTCAACAATGTTTTTTAATTTACTATGCGATGATGGACAAGAAAAGGCACAGTCATTTCTTTCAAAGGATCCTACAGAGTGGAAAGACGACGCCATTTTTATTTCGATGAAAGAAAATGCTAGACTTTTAAAAGTTGTAAATGACTGTGCAGAACGAGGTGTTGCTTTGGTGACCCAATTTAACAGCTCAATTACGAAAAATGAGGAGCAAAAGCAATATTTGCTCAGATTAGTTGATCACCATAGAAAAAAATTTCCCGGGGTTTCTAAAGCTAATATTGCAAAAATGGCTATCGATAATTTAAAAAAATTATAAAATATATGATAATTTGTACTTAATTTAGTTTAGTTTTATTAATTCTTTATTTATTTGTTTTATTAAATATTTTTATTTTTAAATAAACAATGAATATCACCATAAAAAATCATTGTATGTTATATTTCTATCTAACCCCGAAAAATCATTAAACTATCGCAACCTCTAAATATTGACCGATTGTGCTCAAATTTGGACTGAACATTTTTAAGCACAATTCGAATAGGATCAGCGTTGTGGAGCGCGAATATTCGATGCTTTTGTATTTTGGGCCACCCTAGTGTACACTGTACATGTAGTTGGATACACTCGTCGTAGTCGTTGCTGCTATTGGTACTTTGTGACTTTTTAAAACTGTAAATTCCCTGCGGTGTTGACGTCTTCCTGTAATTAAATTAAGAAATGAAGAAAAAATTGTTTCCTATATATGCATAAAAATACTATGATTGAAAATTATATTGAATTTAAAAAAAACATTGAATATTTAAAAGAACCATGTTGCTGAATGAAAATATTATTTTTAAAAATTGTTTCGTTAAATTCAGAACTAGAAAGTACATTTTTTTATTAAACTTTTTGTTACAAAAACTTTGGAAAGCAATTTTTCATCAATTCTGGCAATAAATAAAAATAAAAATAAAATATTTTATTTTAATTCATTTTATCTGCAAAGTTTTCCTGATTATATAAAAATGTTTCCATTTTCCGTTAAGTATTAAAAAATTGATCTTCTTACATTAAGACAACAATCCTTAACCGTATTAAATTTTTATTTTAAAAATTTCTTACAAATGGGAGTACACATTAAACTTTTATTACCAACTTTTAAAAATAAATATTTTTGAAAATCCGAATATTTACTTATTACAGTGTTTATGTGTTTGTAGAGTCATTAATATAAGAAAATGCGAGTGAAAAAATAATATGCGACAGTGATTATATTTTGTTTTTCTTTTGCTATTTTTATTTTTCATTCTGTTAAAAGTTCAGTTATTTTTTTTTATTTATATTATTTTTTTACTTAACTATATTTCAGTCTGTCTCTTTTTTTCTATATTTTCTTTTATTTTTTCATATTTAGTGATGCTTTTGAGTGCTTCCTATGGCGTTCATTAAGAGTTAAAAACGGAAGTGAGAGTGACGCGACAGTTAAAAGATATTCATTCATTCATTTATGCAGCCAGGAAGTAAAAAAAAAAAAGACGTAAAATTAAATTTTTTTTCTACAAAACCAAAAGTATTATTATTGTATGTGTAAATTTTATATGGAAAATTGTTTAATGAAAAACTTAATGTTCTTTTTATTAATAACTGAGAATATGAAACAAAATAAAACAGTTAAATAAATAAGTATCTAGGAAGTCGCCTTAAACGCTTACTTTATGAAATTCTGTGATTTTTAACGAAGTAGGAATTTTTTAACTTATTATAGTTATGTATTGCACTCACAATATATTTTCCGTTACCGACTGTAGTTTATTTAAAATGTAATACGTAAAGTTTGTTTTTAAACGAAGAATCAATTGAAATTCATAGAAATATATTTTTTAACTATTTGAATCAGTCATTCAAAAAACAAACTATAAAAATTTACAGACATTCAGTAGGAGTTGATATTTTCTGTTAAATGTAAAATTTTATGTTTTCTGTTTTTAAAAATATAAATTCATATAATTCCTTATTGTATTTTTACCAAAATAGTTTGTTTATATAAAAATTTATTTCAACAAAAATTACAACAAATTATTCAAATATAGATACACCCAAGAAAATAAAAATATATAATATATACGTATGTGTGTGTTGTGTTTTGTAAAATTACATACAAATAAAAAAAAATTTTCAATTTGAAAAACAAACCAGAAAAATCGTTGTTTTCTACTTTTTGTTAGTTAAAAATTGATGGTTATTTTAAACGAATTTCGATTGCTTTTACTACTTTTGTCAATTATTAAACAATGATTGAAAATAAACAACAAAATGGGCTGAATATAATGAAAAATCAGTAGTCCTCTTTTTGATTGTATTTTCGATTAATTTAATATGTATTTTAGATTATTTTTAACGAAATAATATTGTGAGTGTGTGCCAGCAAAAAATCGTCATCACCACAATATAAAAATGCTCAAAGGTGTTTCGGATACTTACAAAGAAAACAAATTCATTATGACAACCGTATATATTGCCAACTGTTTTGAAATTCCTAAGTTAGAGATATTAAAGTACTTTTTTATGATATTGTGTTGTGGGTAAGAATGGAAGGCCTTCAACTCGTGTAGAACTGCTTATAATCTGTACCAGACCATGAAACAGATTATATTGAGTTTGTGCTGATGTTTGTAACTACCAAAAATAATGAGCGTATACTTGAAATAGTTTGTAAGTTAAAATAACAGAAAGTATAATTTAAAATTATTTCATTTAATTAAAAACTTACTTTTCATTTAAATCAAATGGTTTTTGTTATTTATTTTTAACTGACACATTAGTAAAAAGCAAATGATTAATCAGCTACAAATAAATGCTAATATTCTAAATATCAATTCCGCACGAAGTAACTGATTATTAATTTATTTTAAACTGTTTAATTTTTTTATATTTTTGTTTTGTTTATAATCTACAAAATATATACTTAAACACTCTTTAGACACATTTTGTGTGAATGAGTCTATGTGTATGTATGAGTGTGTGTTTTTCAAGTTCTTGTAATTTAATTTAAAATAATTTCGTATATATGCAATTAAAATAAAAAAATTGGATTGTTTTGAACATTTTTGTTTTTGAAACAAACAGCAAACAAAATTTAAATTTGTAATAACTTTAACGGGCACAAATATACCACAAATTTCAGTTTTGTGGGTAAATTTTTGTTAAATTTCAAACATATGAAAAAAGAAATAAATTAAACTGAAAAAATCGGTAAATGAGAGTAAAGCTTAAACTAAATATTATATATTATATGTATGTTCCTTTATAATTAACTGAACTAAAATTTTTTTTCCCTTTTAGAGCTACTTTATTTGTATTTCCGACCTACTTCATTTTTCCGTTTGCGCTATTTCGCTTAGTTTTCGAGATAATCAGGTCTGAGAGGGATCCATTTCTATAAAACACCCTATGGTGCGCAATTTAAACATTTTATTTTATTAGAATAATAGGACAAACACAAATGCCAGAAATTGAATTACCATTCATTTGTAATGGAATTGTTTGGCATAAACATTTCTGAAATAATGCTAATGATGTCTCAATGCCAATTAAAAATCCCAAGTGTGTATAGCACACGTTAGAATGTCTTTCTTCTGATTTTTGTTACGAAATTTGATATACTTCTCAGAATATTACCAAAATCATACTGAGGTGCAGGGATTCACTTTTTTGGCATGCCCGACTTTAATTTTTTAACTTGTTCTACTTTTGAATCATGGCATAACAATATCCTGGTACAACAACAAATGTCTAAAATTCATACAGAAAATAAACAAAAACCCTTGAATGTCAAATAATAATTCCAAATTCTCCCTAATGACTTTACCTGGTATAATTTTGCCATGTTAAAACCCCATATGAGTACATTTTTTATTCAGAAGACACCTAAACATAGAAAAAAATTTAGCAGAAAAATTTGTAAACGGCTTGTACAATCCCAATTTCCTACTTTTGAACTGAGTATAATAAAACCAAATATTTTTGTATATACATTTAAGAAATTACATACTTATATGCAGACTGTTTTCCAGGAATTCGACATTTTACATTACGCATATTATCCATGTTTGGTATGACGTATATGTATGTGTGAAAATTTTTTTTTTCACGGATGAAGATTAATAAAAATGCGCAACGAACCAGATTGACCAAAGAACATTTAGCATCGCCTTTAAGAATTACGTCAAAAATTTATACCAAATTGTGATGATTTGAAAATGAGAAGCGATACATTATATCTAGCAAAAAATAATATATATTCTTATTAATACGTAAATAAATGAGTTTGACATGCCTGTTCTAGGATTTATAAAATAAAAATATTTTCAAAGCAATAATATTGCCAACGCTTTAAAAAAAGCATTTTGCTAAAGATTTCTTATACCAAAAAAAAAAATAATGAAATGAAAATTATCTACCAGTACATCATATTTTTAGCCCACTTTCGGAAGTCTCTTTTTTTGGGTAAATACATTGAGAATTTTATGTAGTTTACTGTTTGTAGTTTAAAAAAAGTTTTCCGTTCCATTTAAAAATAAACTTTTTTATACATTTGTTCGAAATGATTTACTGTTATTTACCGAATTTTTCAATTTCATTCCTTTTTTTTATTTGTTTGAAAATTAATTAAATTTAATAAAAAATTAATCATAAAACGGAAATTTGTGGTTTATTTGTTTCAGCTACAGTTTTTACAAATTTATTTTTTTTTATGCTGTATGTTACAAAAAAAAATTTAAAAAAAATTCCAATTTTGTTTTTTATTTAATTGTTTCAAAATTATTTCAATTCAAATTCCAAGAACTTCATAAACACACATACATACACCTTCTATAGGCATACAAACATTTTATAGATGAAAACTTCTTCTTACGGAACGTTTACTAATTTTTTATACTAAATTCATTGTTCGAGTATTATTAATATTCAGTTCATATATTTCTGATTTCAGCAAACCAATTTTAAATTCCACTTTACAAAACCTTTACAAAAATTTAGTAGAAGCTACGAATTTTTTTTACTAATTTCATTGAACTACAGTACTTAAATTAGCAAATATTCCGTAATAACAGCAACAATTTCAGTTATTAAGATCATTAAAGCACTAATATAGTTTTTTATGCTACGTTTACAATTTTCTGTTTCCCATACAATTTTTTTTGGCTTGTTGACCTTTGAGATCCTTAAGTTTACATAATGTTTATCATACAAAATAGTTTAATATTTTATAATTTTGTTTGTATAAGTTATACCCACATTCTATGACTTTGATTCTTACACAATTGTTGTGTTTATTTAAACCCCTTTCAAAAATATATCCCTCCTACAGATTTTAATTTAATTAATTGTATGCAAAATTATAAAAGACATATAAATGACACACATATTTTTTGAATAAACGTTATTGTTATAATCTGTAAAAGAACTGCTCTTCTTTTCGAACAAATAAAATGTATGAAAAACTTATATCTTTTCAATTTTCTGCTTTTTTTACTTGTTGTTGTCATATCAATTTGGCTTATCACATTAATGTTACAATATCACAAAAAAGCTAAAGAAAAAAGTGACCCAAAAAGTATAAAGAAAATTTATGTATAAATTAATAGGATCTACAAAATATAAAAATCAAACCACATACAAAAATAATAACCATAATGTTATTTAAGTGAAATCAAACCTTAAGGAGCAGATAAAGTATAATAAGCAAAGAAAGAACAGAAACTAAATACACTCTGATTAATTCTTATGCGGGTTGTCTGAATGGGTTAATGTGTGCAAGCAAATTAGTAGGAAATCCTTTTACAAATACATATCTGTTGGTGGGATATATTCATGCAAGGCTGTATGTCATGAATATTCATCTTTGAATATCCATAATTTTTATAAAGATTATGGTCATAGTTTGAAGTACTTATGCAAAAAATTTAGTTTGTAATTAGTTTTTCCTGGGTCAATGGGTAGAAATATGTACTTCCAAAAAGCTTAATGCACAGAGAAAACAGATGTGTGCTGACAACAGAATTTATTGACAATCGAATGGTTCGATGTAGTAAGCGAAATTTCCGATTCTGATAAAAATTAAATCGAGAGAAGAGTGATTTGATTGTGTTTTGGTTACCTCAATACTAATTCGAAAATTTCGGTTGCCTTCACTGAACTATTCGATTACAAATAAAGTCGCTTCTGTTTTTTGGGTGTAAAAGTAGGTGTCTAAAAAAATAGGTTACAAAAAACTATTTTTTTAGTTAATAATATGTTGAAAAAAACTCTTATACATAAACAAATATTTAAATAGAATATCTGCCCGCAGAACACAACAGAATAGGGTCCGAATTTGTCAATTTCTATTTAGTCTACTGTAACAACAAAATTTTGTTTTAAAGGAAGTTGTCCTCTATTGAAAGGCTCCGTTACTGATTGGTTATACTGTAATTCCAAAAAGAAATAAGAATGTGGTTAATTTTTCTGTATTCAATTTTATTTCAAAAGTACCCATGACACAGATAAACGTTTTTGTTGGATAACATGTAAGTATGTTACTTGTAAAAAAATTCTTGATATGTGTAAAATTGACATTAGACACCAAACATGTGACATTTAGTCTATATATACGCCAAAATTAACAAAAAATACAATAATACACATGTCAACTATGGTTTATTCCATGCCTTTTTGTAAATTGTCGGCAATTTCATAATTATAATGAAATTGAATTTTTTGTTGTTTTGAATATTCAAACAAATATGCCATTATGAAAAAAATATATGGAACGGCAAAAAAAAAATTAAAAAAAGTTTAATTTAGAGTTAGCAGATCGTCATTGAAGTTTTAAAGTTTTACTTGTTCTAATACCATTTTACATTGATTACTTTTTAATTACATTAATTACTTTTTAGAGAGAACTTTTCGAATATGAAATAAAAATTAAATTCGTAGTCGCAAATATCGCGAGTATTTTATCCGAAAAAGTGTTAAAATTTTATCAATAAATTTTCTTATATCTGCCTTTACGCAACACTCTTTTTTTAATTATTATGTGTACAAAAAACTAGAAAGCGTCAAATTCTATTCTATTTATGAAGTGTTCTTATGTCGTATGTCTTAATCCTTTCTTATGTCTTAATTCTTAAATTATATGAAAATTTCATAACTTAAAAGTGTTTCTACAATTCCCTACGTTATTCGATGAAGGCGGACATACATAATAGAAACATGTTCATATATTTTAAGAACGGGTTCAGAATTACAAAATATTATGAAATACTTCATATTATATATCATATTTTTATGTTTTCATATTTTTTTGATAACTTTAAATTCAAATTTTTGAAAAAATAATTACAAAACTCTATAAAAGCAATACACACACCATTTTGATTTATGTTATGTAGAGTTTCCTTGCTTATATGAATAGGTACATAAAAGTTATTTATAATATGAATTATTTCCTAAAAAATCCCCAGTATTATACAAGGTGGCGCAAAAGTAATCCTCCTATCAGAAAATGCGCAATAATGAAGGTGATTTTTCATCAAAAATAATCTTGAGTGATGAGGCCCATTTCCATCTTAGCGGGTACGTAAATAAGCAAAATTTACGCTTCTGGGGCACTGAAAATCCGCGTGTAACCCACGAAGAGCCATTACACCCGCTCAAAGTCACTGTATGGTGTGCTGTTTTCGCTGGAGGAGCCATCGGACCTTTTTTCTTCGAAGACGTCGCGGGCCAAACGGTTACTGTGAATGGTGAGCGCTACAGAGCAATGATCAACGAGTTCTTTTTGCCGCAACTTGATGAATTGGGATTGGAAAACATGTGGTTCCAACAGGACGGTTGGAACGCCACACACTGCACGTGCCACAACCGATATGCTGAAGGATGCATTTCCCGGGCGCCTTATCTCCCGTTTTGTCGATTTGCACTGGCCAGCAAGATCGCCTGATTTGACCGCTCCAGACATCTTTTTGTGGGGCTTTTTGAAGTCGCGGGTTTATGTCAACAAGCCTCAGACTCTTGCAGCTCTTAAAGACAATATCCGTCAAGAATGTGAGGACCTATCGCCGGAAGTTTTGGCCAAAGTGATGGAAAATACCATAAAAAGGACTCAAATGACAATCAACTGTGGCGGCGGCCATTTACATGACATCATATTCTCGACTTGATGTAAAAACAAGTAAAAAAGGGCTAAATTCGGGTGTGCCGAATCTCTGAATACCCTCCACCAATATCCTAAAAAAATGTTCTCTTCTGTTTTTGATACAAATAACATAAAAAACCTTTAAAAGTAAAATTATGTAGGTGAAAAAATTTTTTGAGGTGAAAAACTTTTTTAGATGTGAAAAAAACTTTTTTGGTGAAAAAAAAAATTTAGAGGTGAAAAAAAATTTTTTAAGGTGAAAAATTTTTTGTGGTGAAAATCAATTTTAGTGGTGGAAAAATGTTTGAGGTGAATACAAAATATCAACTGCTAAGCGACTAGTGAAAAAATATGAGAAAATATGTTATGTACCAGTCGCTACTATGAAATTGTACTAAATTTGTATAGGCAATTTAGAGGCACCTTTACATTTTCACTAGTTTTTTTAAGCATGGACTGCACAAAAAACACATTTTAAAGCATAGTTTTTGTCAAATGGGAACTAGCTCTGCAGCTGAATATGCCTAATGGAGAGAATGCACTTTCTGATGCGCCACGTATTGATAAATAGTTGCAGCGAATGTTCTTTCTTTAAAAAATTGAAGTGTGTTTGTCTAATGGAGAGAATACAGCAAAGAAATTTATTTGTTAAAAAAGAACATGAGTTGTAACTATTTGTCAATAGATGGCCCACCAGAAGGTGCATTCTCTCCATTAGGCATATTTTGCTGCAGAGCTAGTCTCCATTAGCCATATTGTGCTACAATATGCAGTAGAATATTATTGATTTTCTATTTTCTTTGTAACATAAATGAATATTTGCCAAAAACTATAAAAATATATGTTTTATGTGAATATTATACCTTAATTTTTTAAATCAATATTCATTTAGATGTTTAAGAGCACAATATCGCACTTTATTCATCTGTATTTCAAAAATACAAATGGAATTAAAAAAATACTATTTTCCTCTATGAAAATTTCTTTTTTGACATAAAAATGTGAAACAAATGCTTTTATTACGTCAAACATTTGAAAAATTTACTTTAAAATTATGTAATAAGTCTACTAGCAACATCTGAATGCATTTTAATGTTTAAGTATGTAGTTAATTTAATATTTTTGGTAAATAAATTGATTGAAAGCCTAATCCAAGGCTATATCGCCATGGGGCAGGATATAATTTTAATGTGATTTTGCGCCACCTATTCAAAAGTAGCGGCACTAAACCAATTATGCATTTTGCTCTTTATTTATATACAAATTTCTGGGACCTAGCCATGGGGCCAAAGACATTTATACATAAAGATAGAGCTAAATGCATAATTGCTTTAGTGTCTATACTTAGCAGTAGATGGCGCTTAAGTAAATAGATAACAATACCCTGCGCCATGCCTAGGTCGCATGGCCCTGGATTTGGCTTTCAATTGTCTTAGTAACCACAGATATAAGATTTAATACATATTTAAAATTCTAGTACACTAAGCTGTCACTAGCAGACTTATTTCAAAATACTAAAGTCAATTTTTGAAATGTTCGACGTGATGAAAGCATTTGTTTCACATTTTCTGTAAAAAAAACAAATTTTCATCGATCACAATGGTATTTTTTCGTTAAATTTGTATAATTTTGAAGTATTGAGGCATTGGAAAATCCATGTTTATGTTAATTTTTTCTTTAAAAAAAATAAATACACATACGAAAAATTGCAATACTGTGCTCTTAAACATCTAACTGAATATTAATTTAGATAATTAAAATATAATATACACATAAAACAAATATTTTGCATAGCTTTTGGCAAACATTCTTTTATGTTACGAACGAAATAGAAAATCAATAATACCCTGTTGTGTATTGTAGCAGAATATGCCTAATAGGGAGATTTTTTTTCAGATGCGCCACCTATTGGGAAATAGTTTCAACTAATGTTCTTTCTTTAACAAATTTATGTCTTTGATTTATGTAACAGAACTTTTGTTATTTAGTTTTAGTAATGTTATTTACAGAGCTCTGCTCTGTTAGCGACTTTAACATTTTTGCTTACTTAACAGAAAAACAAGTAAAAAAGGGCTAAATTCGGCTGTGCCGAATCTTTGAATACCCTCCACCATAGGGGCTGAAGATGGATGATATACGTATATACTAAATTTTGCATGAACTGTAATATGAATATGTTTTGTCAATTTATGTAACGAACTTTTGTTATTTAGTTTTAGTAATGTTATTTACAGAGGTCTGATCTGTTAGCGACTTTAACATTGTTGCTTTTAACGTTAACTTAGTTATTAAGAGTAACACACATATACCTCTAAAATGATATTATTCTCATAGTATGTAAGACAGTAAATATAATCGAACAAGAAGAAGACTTAATAACATTTTTACTTACTTAACAGAAAACAAAAATACATACAGAAAAATTGTACAAATTTGTATGGAAAATTTAGAGGTACCTTCACATTTTCACTCATAACTTTTGAAGCGCTTAACCGATTTTGCTCATTTTAAATACCAAACTGCTCGGGAGAATGTTCAATAATCTGGGTAAAAATAGGCACCCCCGCTTGCGTCTTCGCGTCGTGATCGCCATTTCAACAGACAGACAGACGGACATCGCTAAATCGACTTAAAATTGCATAAGGATCACGAATATATATACTTTATGGGGAAATAGTTTCAACTAATGTTCTTTCTTTAACAAATTAATGTCTTTGATTTATGTAACAGAACTTTTGTTATTTAGTTTTAGTAATGTTATTTACAGAGCTCTGCTCTGTTAGCGACTTTAACATTTTTACTTACTTAACAGAAAAACAAGTAAAAAAGGGCTAAATTCGGCTGTGCCGAATCTTTAAATACCCTCCACCATAGGGGCTGAAGATGGATGATATACGTATATACTAAATTTTGCATGAACTGTAATATGAATATGTTTTGTCAATTTATGTAACGAACTTTTGTTATTTAGTTTTAGTAATGTTATTTACAGAGGTCTGCTCTGTTAGCGACTTTAACATTGTTACTTTTAACGTTAACTTAGTTATTAAGAGTAACACACATATACCTCTAAAATGATATTATTCTAAGACAGTAAATGTAATCGAACAAGAAGAAGACTTAATAACATTTTTACTTACTTAACAGAAAACAAAAATAGATACAGAAAAATTGTACAAATTTGTATGGAAAATTTAGAGGTACTTTCACATTTTCACTCATAACTTTTGAACCGCTTAACCGATTTTGCTCATTTTAAATACCAAACTGCTCGGGAGGATGTTCAATAATCTGGGTAAAAATAGGCACCCCCGCTTGCGTCTTCGCGTCGTGATCGCCATTTCAACTGACAGACAGACAGACGGACATCGCTAAATCGACTTAAAATTGCATAAGGATCACGAATATATATACTTTATGGGGTCTTAAACCTATATTTCGACATATTACAAACGGAATGACAAACTTATATATACCCTCACCATATATGGTGGAGGGTATAAAAATAGATACAGAAAAATTGTACCAATTTGTATGGAAAATTTAGAGGTATCTTCACATTTTCACTCATAACTTTTGAACCGCTTGACCGATTTTGCTCATTTTAAATACCAAACTGCTCGGGAGGATGTTTAATAATCTGGGTAAAAATAGGCAACCCCGCTTGCGTCTTCGCGTCGTGATCGTTATTTCAACAGACAGGCAGACTGACGGACATCGCTAAATCGACTAAAAATTGCATAAGGATCACGAATATATATACTTTATCGGGTCTTAAACCTATATTTCGACATGTTACAAACGGAATGACAAACTGATATATACCCTCACCATATATGGTGGAGGGTATAAAAATTAAAAGACCAAATAAAAATAATAAACAAGAAGAATCAAAGTTTTTCATTTTTTTTTAAATTACAGCCAAAAAACATCGGAAGGTTATTTTTGCGCCACCCTGTATGTATTTATGCAGTCGTTCCTTAATAATAAGATTTTTTACATTGGCAAATATATTAAGTAATTTTTCATAAATAATAAGTACCCAGCAAATATAAATGGAAGTGATTCTTAAGAAATACATTTTTCCTTGATTCCAAAGTATCGTTTAGTTCCTATTTTCTTCTTCTAAGGCAGTTCTTTTTCACAACTTCCAAAAATATGATTTCTAATGAAATGCAACTTATTTTAAGAACCACCAAATTTTGAAAATGAGGCTATCGCCCGATTACTGATGTCCTGTTGAAATATAATTTAAAAATTCATAATTTATTTGGGAACATCAAAAGATCTCATTTTTCACTAAACCATAAGAAGGGCTTTAGATGCAATGAAAAAGGATCATAAAATAAAACTTCCATTCTATGACACCCCTATGTAAAAACATTGGTTCCGATCCAAATTTTCACAACACTGGAATCAAAATCACTGCTTCTTCTTCTCTCCTTTTGCTACTTTTTTTTGCTGGGTAGATAAATATAAAAGTAGCAAAGAGAAGTGTTATAGGGTGGAAGTTTTTTTATGGTCCTTTTTCATTTCTTCTAAAGCCTTTCTTATGGTTTAGTGAATAATGAGATCTTTTGATGTTCCCAAACAAATTTTGAATTTGAAATTTAGATTTTAACAGGACATAAGTAATCGGGCCTTAGTTTCATTTTTACAATCTTCCGTTAGCTTCGACCTGAGAAATTATCTGGCAGATATGTTGTTATTTCCCATATAAAGTTTGAATTTGATTTTTGGTTAAATTATAACGGGACATTCAGTAATCGGGCCTTACTTATTTAATACTTTATTCGAAATTCTTGCAATTTTTACTACAATAATTTTTTACTTTTCGTAGCAATAATAACTACGATTTTAGGAATTTAAAACCTCGTAGATTGTACGTTAAAGATTGAAACAAATTGCTTTAACTTAAACCATAGTTATGTGTCAAATTTCTTAGAAAAATATCTATGATTAATGTTTAACTTTGTTTGTTTTTAAAATAAGTTACCCTTCATACATTTGAAAAGTGTTAAATTTCATTAAAAATTTAATTTTCGAAAGTTGTAAAAAAGAACTGCCTTAGAAGAGGAAAATCAGAACTAAACGATACTTAAATAAATGCCTGCCATTTATTTCATGTAAATGTTGCCCGCGGCTACGCGGTAAGTGATCCAACCATGAGCTCCAATTTTGGCATACTTTTTCCAGCATTTCGGCCAGTTCTCACCAATGGCAACTGTAATATTGTCTTCCATTGCTGGAATTTCGCCTGGCTTAACCCGAGAGACTTTACATATCCCCCTAAAAAATAGTGTAGTGGAGTCAAATTGCATGATCTTGATTGCTCACAAAACTCGACCCTCAATAGTTTCATGGTATCGCGTGCCGTGTGGCATGTAGCACCGTCTTGTTCAAACACACGTCAACCAAGTCCAATTATTTAATTACGGGCAAAAAACCAGGAGATAATCATTGCACGGCACCTTGCACCATTGACTGCAATGTTGCGATTTTCATCGTTCTTGAAGAAGTACGGTCAAATAATGCTGCCGGCACACAAACCGCACCAAACAGTGCTTCTTTTAAAGTGATTTGGCAGTTCTTGAACTGCCTCTGGCTGATGTTTACACCAAATTCTGCATTTTTTCGTTAGAAACACATTTCTCACACAGCACGAACTTGGTAATAAAATTCAATGATTTGCAAGCGTTGTTCGTTTGTTAGTCTATTCATTGAAAAATGGCAAATCTTACTATGCACTTTTGGCAATACCACATGGCACGTGTCTTTTTTTACACTGAAAAAGAAAATAGCAAAAAATCACCCTTTAGATCATATGAAAGAAAACAAAAATTGCGTACGAAACTTTAGAGGCTTATATTCACCAGTCTGAGATAAACACATCAAATTCAACGGATCTAATACTGCGGCCGTTTGTTTTTATTAACTTTTAAGCATTTACAATTTTATGCAAAGTATTTACCGTCATATAGAAAGTTCCATTTTGAATTTTAATTTTTTGGTTTCAGATTCGTAATTACAACCCAAAGTCATTTAAAAATGTACAATATTTATCTTTTAAGTTAAAAAATACAAACTTTTTAAAAACTACGGCTGCTTTTTTGGATCCGGCATTTAAGAGTTTTTATTTCTGAAAAAATTACATAAATAACACAAATTGAAAAAAATTTCGGGTAAAAATTTATTAATTAATATTAAAAGCAGTTTATATTTTATTTTAAGCCTAGCAAAGATATTTGTAACAAAGTTTTAAAATTTTTAAATATTGTAGCTCAAGAAAGGGTTAACATTTTCTCAACATTTAGATTTTCGTCTTTTTTTACTAAAAATCATTAATAATATTATTTATTTTTTGTCTTCGGGGTCTGCTATGGAATCCACTTAACCTTCCTTCGTATACTAATCGTCTTGCCTTATTAATCTGCCTTAAAAAGTCGCAGAACGATGCTAAATGTGTCGTTTCTAGTAAACTTAATCTTATATCTATTAAATACTTTAGATCAAACCATGTTAACTCTGATCCAGTCAGGCGAGTTTGTTGTGAATTTAATATTTATTTATTTATTTTATTTATTAATCATATAATTACAAATTATATGTTAATACCCTAACCGAGCACTAGCAACAAAGGCCTTCGGCTCGCTGTAGCGAAAACAGACCAAAGCCTCTGGTGGGAATTGAACCCACGACCCTCGCACTGATAAGCTAGCACGCTACCAACTAGCCTACCGGGGCGCTCAATAATTTAATAAACTGTACCAATTTATCGATTTCGTTGTAAATACTCACATTATAAAAAGCAAAATTATTATAGTTTTAAATAGTTAATTATACACTTAAAAAAGTTTGTAAGTTAAAATAACTGAAAATATTATTTAAAAAAAATGATATTTCATTTAAAAACCGGTCAACTTAATTTTCATTTAAATTAAATGCCATTTGTTATTTATTTTTAAATGTTGATTAATCAACTGACAAATCCGTAAGAAACAAATGATATAATCAGTTAAAATAAATGTCAAATTTTTACCTACCAATCCTTAAAAAATAAATGTTTTTTTCATTTATTTGAAATTATTTCCGTTTTTGTATTTTTTGTTTTTTTTTTAATATACTCGTATAATACAAAATGTATGTATGCATATGAAGCTTTAAACACTCTTTGTGTGAATGCGTTTGTGTATGTATGTGTGTTTATGAAGTTCTTGTAATTTGTATTGAAAAATTTTGTATATATACAACCAATTTAAATAAAAAAACAAATTGAAATTTTTTGAATATTTTTTTTTTTTGAAACAGACAGCAAACAAAATTTAAATTTGTAATAACTGTTACGGACACAAATAAACCACAAGTTTCCGTTTTGTGGGTAAATTTTTATTAAGTTTCAAACAAATTAAAAAAATTAATGAAACTGAAAAAAATCGGTAAATGATAGTAAATTATTTCGAATAAATGTATAAAAAAGTTAATATAGATATTTCTTTGAAAAATAAATGTAGGTTCCTTTATTTTTAAATGGAACGGAAAATATTTTTATTAAACTACAAACAGTTAACTACATAATATTCTGAGTGTATATTAATGTATTCTAGTCCGTAAGGAAATTATTCCATAGACCAATAAATAAATAAATAAATTACACTAATTTAAAGTTTTATATTAATTTCCAATTATAAAGAACTCGTCTAAAGCATTTGTGGTCAATAGCATGAGAGGTTAACTGGTGAAAAAGAGGTTTAAAAATTGGTAGTTAAAAATCTAAATTTAGCTCTTTAAATAATATTTGCTAAAGTAACCATTACGTACAGTATGGTATCGTTGAAAAAAAAAAACTTTTTTGGTACGTTTTTGCCTTTTTGAATATGCTGTTGTAAAAATTTTAAAAATATTTTATACCTTATATTACTTAATTTCAGCGGACACGTAATTTTTTTAAGTCTCAAAAAATTTTATAAAATCCATAAAATCAGGACTTTATCAAATTTTTCGAGAAGGTAATTTTTGCTACTTTTTTTCAGAACAACTTTATAACCATATGCTAGAACATATGATTTAGGTACACCAAATTTCCTCATTTTTAAAAATAAAACTACGCTAAAATCAAACAATTCGACACCATTATTTTAGCGCAGTTTTTAAATAGAATTATAAACGATTCCGAGATGCTGCCGAACAAAAAAGTAAAAAAGAGGGTGTAATTTCCTTGTTTAGCGTAAAAGACTTTCCAATGAATTTTATTTATTCCATACCGTATTGATCAAATCAATGAAAACTTTAGACAGCCATAAAATTTGATTTCACCCACCCAGCGCCAAATCCTTTGAGGGTTTTGCTATACTAGCCTTATAAATTGGTATAAGTAACATATCGTCTACACCACAGATCATGAGCCTTTTTGTTGCATAGTGTAATTTAAAAGGATGTATAACATAGGGGAACATGGGGTAATTTGAGAACAGTTTTGCTTAGGCTCCAAAAAGCACCTACGGATATTTCTTAAATTATTTTAAAGAATACACCATAAAACCTTACATATTTACAAAAAATCCGTTTTTATTTTGTGCTAAATTGGAAAATGTTAGTGGAAAATTCCTAAAAATCAAGTAAAACAACCTACTATGCAAAATCATGTCCAAAATTCGCCAGTTTCTACATAAGTATACTCTGTTTAACTGAAATTTAAATTTCCCTTTTCCAAATATACTAATGTTATTTTACTTTAGTTCGGAGTACATTCTGAATCTTTCGGAATTTTTACCAGTCTATAAATATTAAAAAATTGTAATTTTTCATGTCAATTTTTATGGAATATATTTGGTTTGACATGGAGTTATGCATATTCAGTATATCCTGGGAAAAATGTACTTTTATATCAAATTGTAATAAGGAAGAGCACGAACTTACGAAACGAGGTTAATGCTGAACTACACTTGTTTGTTATTGATAACTAAAATCAACTCAATTATTAGCAATATACAGTGGTTTAGTTAAACAAATTTTCCGGTCACTATTTAGAAATTTTTTCTTACAATTAGAAAGTTATTTGAAATGCAATATTTAGACGGGTTAGGGGTTAAAGTTATAAACTTAATAAATTGTTCAAAAAGTTCAGTTTTTCGATTTAAATATATTTTAGCAGTTTAAATTAATTATTTATTTATGTTTATTTTAGATTTAACTTTTATGCTTAGGTGGGATTTAAGGGTGTTACGATTAATTCAATGTCTAAACTCACAATATTATTTCGTTAAAAACAATCTAAAATAAATATTAAATTAATCAAAAATACAATAAAAAAGAAAAAATTAGTAGTCCGATTTTTCTTTATATTAATTTGTTTGATAATCGACAAAAGTAGTTAAAACAATCGAAAGTTGTTTAAAATAACCATCAATTTTTAACTGACAAAACGTTAAAAAAAAAACGATTTTTGTAGTTAGTTTTTCAAATTGAAAGTTTTTTTGTTTGTTATTAATTACAAATCACGATACGTCTGTGTGTATATATTTTCATTTTCTATGTATGTGTATGTACGAGGGTGGGTCAATGAGTCCGTAACTTTTTGAATGAAACACAGTTTTTTTTGCAAGAAAAATTTATTTTTTAACATAATCTCCTTTTAGCTCAATACACTTAGTCCAATTTTTGTATCCCTTCCAAAAAATAGGATTTTTCGAGGTCCATAAAAAGGCATTTGTTTAATCAATAATTTTATCGATTGTGAGCAAACGCGGCAGCCATCTTGCGGAAAGCTTTCTCATAAACAAGTGTTCGTCCAAAATTGAAAACACTGAGCCATGTGAGATGCCTATGTCTTCCACAATCTATCGCACATTCAATCTCCGATCGGCCAACACCATAATTTGAATTTTTTCTATTGTTTTGGGTGTAGAGACCTCAACTGTGCTTCTGGACGTTCGACATCTTCCGTGCTTATAAGGCCACAACGAAAGTCAGCAAACCACCTTTTTACCAATGAAATCGATAGTGCAGAGTCCCCATAGTATTTATTAAGCTTTTCCTTGGTTTGATTGACAGCTTTTTTTCGCAAAAAATAATGTTTAATGAGCACTCGAAATTCACTTTTTTCCCATTTTTAAAAAACACACGAGGTTGTATGTTTTGAACAGCTGTTAAACGCAAAGTAAATGACGGAACTTACTCAAAGTTTGACAGTAGTCTATTAATAGGTGGTACTTGATGGGAGCTAAGTTCGAATTGCCATGGACTTATTGAATAATTTTTGTTGAAATAATTTTATATTTAAACAAACTATTTTGATAAAAAAGATACAAAAAGGAATTGTTTTAATTTCTATTTTCAGTAATATCTAAATGTCGTAACACCATTAACTACACTGAATAAAACCCCTACGTAATATTAACGAAAGCTTTTGTAAATTGTACGCAATAAAATATGAGAAATCAACGAAATGTTTTTCGTATTTTTTAAATTAATTATATTTATTAAAGTTAAGTACTTTTTATAGGTGATTTTTATAGGATATTTTCTTTTCTACATTGAAAATAAATTTTTTTGGTTGAAAATTTCAGAGATTATTTTATATTTAAAAGATTATTTCAAAATATTTTAAATTGTTGTTGCTTTCATATAGTCTAATTTTGTTAAAAATATATCTACCCATGCTTAAAAATTCGATCGAGATAGTACACTGCAAAACGTTGGCAACAGCCAGTTTTGAAATCATTAGCCTGTTTCTCGATTGATAACTGCAGGAACCGCTGCTTCGATAATCATATAAGAACAACAAAATAACAAAAAGTTTTCGGTAGTTTCGCAAAATTATTAAATTTTTGACTAATTTCAATTTCGTAAATTATACCAAAGTTTTGTATATTCTACGTAAAAAATAACCACAAAATTTTTTTTCGTTAAATTTCGCATGGTTTATTTTCAGTTTAATAACGTACACCGTGAATAAGTTGTTTTATATGTGTTGCAAATTTTTTGTTTTTCTCACTGAATATCTTGTTGCAGATCTACGAATTTTATGTTTCTCCCTTTTTTATGGTTATGATATTGTATCTACACAAATAGAAAAACATCTATATTTTTTTTTCTCCTAAATTTACTAAAAATTTGTTTAAAAAGGTCATGCGAAAAAACTGCAGAATTAGCAGATTTTGTTTTGTTAAATATTAGTAACAAATACAAAAATGATAAATATAAAAAACTATTGTAAAATAATTTTTTTGTTATGTTGGAGTTAAATTTTAGTTACTTAAAAATTAAAATTTACCCTTTTCTGCTATTTGTACAGATATGTTTTTATGAGTGTACATTTTTCAATAGTTCCTAAATTATTGACTATAATTTTACTAAAAAAAATATATTTTGCCACGAAAAAAACTTTTTTTCTTTCACTTAGTATTTCTTTTCAATGGAAATTTAACCACAACCACTGAACACACCGTAACACAAGGCAGTTTTCGAATGTATCAAAAGGAAAAATGTAAGAAAAAAAAGAAAAGCCTGCTGTCAATGTCAGTTAGACGTGTTGCTGCTAAAATCTTTGTAGGATGGTTTATACAAGTATCACTACATACACACTATATATTTCTTAGTTATTTTTTATATTTCCAACACACTTTGACACATTTACATAGTTTTCTTTTAATGATTGCAACTTGACATGCAAGTACGTGTTTGTTCTACATTTTTATTATAATTTATAATTTAATATTAAATTTTTTCAACTCAATAAAAAAAAGAATGTTGTTTTTTTTTAAATAAATTTATAACCAGTTTAAAGTGATTATCCCTTTAACAGAAAAATGAAAAACTTAAAAACTATGTTTCCGACACATGTCAGCAACACTAAGGACTACAATTTATCACAAACCAGCTTTTTTCCCTTTCATACTCACTCTTAATTCATGACACTAACAACAACATGTGATTCAAGGGATTTTATGACCTTCAGAGAAAAAAATTCCAAAATCCATTGTTGTCTGTTCGTATACGTTCGTATATGTAGCTTGATATTTGCTCATTGTTGTTCAGTATTAAAGTTTAAGTATTTTATTTTTTTTTTGGCTAAAGTTGTTATACGCTTTGAGGTCTTCTATCTTCACAATTTCCCTTTTCTTTAGCTTAATATTTTTCTTTTTTATTTTGTTGATGCCTTAAATTCTTGATGTCCAAAAAATGTTTTTCGGTTGTATTGCTTTTAAAGTTGATATGCGATTAGTAGGGTTATTTATGTGTATGATTATCTGTTGTGGTAGTTTGAGTAAAGGATTTAAAATTCTTATATAAAAACATATTAAACTATTTTTTTTATTAAGGAAAGATATGTTTTAAATTATGTGATTGAGAGAATCATACATTTTTCGAATACTTGTATCCATTTAAAGTTATAATATGGTATTGTTACTTTAAAAAATGTATGCTTTAAATTTTTATAAAATTCTAAATATTCAATTGTTTGGAAACTCACAATTATATTAATTTTATTTGTTTAATGGATTGGTTTTTTATAAAGCTAATTTCATATTCACTGTTCTCTATTACAGTCCATTCCCCTTATTACATTGGGTGCAATAACCTACTTCAATAAGAGGTCACGTGCTTTAAATTGCAGGATTTGACATTTGTAATTGGCAGGAGACAAGTAAGGTGAACAAAATACTAAAATAACCATTTTACATATTAGTTGAACTGAACATAAAATAACATTTGACATTTGCAATGACACAAATTTCAAACAATGATATTAATGGCAGTATAAGCAATTGACAGAATTAAAAATATTGTATTCCATGGAAGCAATATTATTATTTATAAAAATATTGTATTCCATGGAAGCAATATTATTATTTATAAAAAACGATTTGAATTATATACCTAGAGCTATAATGCTTTGTTAAATTTGTCAAAATTAATACTACACTTAAAACAATATGTTAGTACAAAATTTGTGAAACAAGCTTTTTTTTATTCAAACTTTGCATTAGTTTAGTTATCCTCATTTAATAAATTACTAAAAATTCTAAGTGTTTTAGTTGATTTCGAATTTTAAATTACCAAGTTTTTTATAACTAATTTTCAAGATATCAAGATATATTCCCAAGATATATATGGGTTTCCCAGATAATTACCCGGAGCCCCTAATTTGTACAATGACCTAGGCCATACTCCAGGTAGCAAATATTTAAAATTTCAGGTTTTTCCCTTTGAGCCATCATTTTTACCATGTACCTCGCTAAAATTCTAAAATGTAGTTGATCAGTGAGTTAGCACATATTCCAGTTCACATATTTAAAATTTCATTTCAAAATGACAACCTAGGTGAATGTCTACACTGCAGGAGGAACCTTTGCAACAAATTTCAACTTACCAGCTCCAGCGGTTTGGGAAAGACGTCAAGTCTTTCTGCCCCTCCCGGTTGACTTTTCAAAAAATTACATCTTTACTCTTATATACACTGGTGATGGAGCAGGCATAATAAATTTCAACTTCCTAGGTCCAGCGGTTTGTGCAGGCTGTTAAGAGGAAGACTTCATCGATGAGTTAGCACATACTCCAAGAACAGCATATTTCAAATTTTAGGTTTCTAGCTACAGGGGTTTGAGCAGGCCGTGAAAGGAGTTTTTACCCGTTTTGCTCTTCCCCGTTTTATGGAATGTCTACGCCGCAAGGGGAACCTACATACTAAATTTTAGCTTCCTACTCCCTGCGGTTTGGGCTGGGAGATTTTGAATGAAATGAATAACTAAATGAATAACTAATGTGAATTATACACTAGGGTTTTTTTTAACTAGACTTAGTTTTATTATATTTTAGTATGCAAATTTCTTAAAACTAAGATGTTTTTTTTGTAAAAATTTATAAACTTTTTTCTAATAGTTTTTTTTCCCAAAATTAAAAAATATTACTTAAGAAAAGTATGAATTATTTCTGAGAATAAAAACTATTTCGTTGTTCCTCAAATTTAAGAATTTTTATTCTTCTCAAGACAATTTTTCTAAGTATACAATTTGACTTAAATTTTGGAAAATTTTTAAACTATTTGGAACAAAGTTTTCAATTAATTTTTAATTCATTTCATTTTTTTAGCGTATTGAGAAAGACAAAATGTGTTATTTTGCCGACCCTTTAAAGAATTCAAAATCTTGGATAGCCCAGGTAAGATCCTTCTGAATTACCCTAAGGTTTTGTAAAATAAAAAAAAAATCGATCACAATATTTAAAAATTATAATAATTTTATTTATATTGATTAATTAAATTGAATGCTTTTATTATAATGAGTTATAACTGTCTAAACAGTAGTATAACTATTGAATCTGTTATTAAATTAAATAATTATTTAATAAAACCCAAATTTAAAAATTTTTTAATTATTTTTCCATGATAAGTTTATGTTTAAAAATTAAAGTAGAAATTTGTCAAAGCTGTGTTGATCCTAAAAGTAGCACTTACAGCGCAAAATATATTTCTTAAATTCCTCAAATTAAAAATTTTGTTGAACTAAAAGGCTATAATCAATTAATTTTTTAATTGATTCAATTAAAAATCGATCAGTAATGAAATTTTCAAATGTAATAGTCATCAATGATAACTTTTTCAAATAATACAAAAGAGATTGAGTATGTCTTACTCACGTAAATTTATTATCTTTAAATAAACTTTATTGTTTTGAATTCCAATTTTCAAGATCCTTAAGGGGTTCTTTAAATATCCTCAAACATATCCCGACAGGCATGCAGGTATATTTGTACAAGCAAAGAAAATATAATGTTTTTAAATTAATTTCAAAAATAAAAAATTAACCACCTTATTCCATGTAAAGCCTTTTATAAATTACAAAATTGAACCTTAATATTAATAAAATATGTAATAATTTTAATAAAATAAAAAAATTGTCTATCTTTTTTATACAGCTTTTTTAGAATGCTGGGATTTTAGATTTATATATATTTAATTATTATTTTTATTATTAATGTGTCATAATATGATATTAGATAGTCATATTACGTATATTAATAATCACAATATAGAGCAATTCCATATGAAAGCGATCACCTTTTGGACGACCCCTCTCCGATTTTAAAATAAATAGTCTCAATCGATTGCCCAGCAAAAAATAATGTACCTACATATTTTTTTTTTTTTTATAGTGACTGGTTTAGTGGTGGTGTACACCACTGTCATGTGACAAAACTGAAGAATTCTTCATAAGGGACCTCATTGAAAGTTGTTTAAAAAAAAACTACTAAAGCGATCGCAACGAGTGATAGCTCGTTGGAAAGGTATTGAATCAGGCTTTAATTGAAAAATAAAATTTTCCTAATTTTTCTCAGAAATTTACCTTTTTTCCCATGAAAATTAAATTTTCCCATAAAAATTAAATTTTCCGATTTTCCACAGAAGCTCAAAAATTTTCCGGCTAATTTTATTTTTTTTGGATTCCTCATAATTTTTGCTTTAAGAATCAGCAATAAAAAAATGGGCCTCGACTCCTTGTTTGGACAGGGGAAGAGCATTTAAGAGACCACCTTGTTCTCATTGTTTTTATATTTTTTATAATTGAATTATTTTTAATTATTTAACATTATTTTATTTTATTATTAAAAATACATTTTAAAAATTATTTTACAGTTAAAAATACATTTATGAAGAAAAAAATCTTTCTTATTTTGCTGCTTATACTTAATTACAATATTTATTAAAAATTTCAATTGTCTTGGCATCATTATAAAATTAAAGTAACTTTAAATTTAGCACGTCGGCAGACGAAGAGTACCGCTTTACATTAATTGACATATCAGAAATATTTGGTATGAAGCAATGAAACTTTTGCGTTCCAGTTATAGTTTTGACATTATTATATCTGTTTTGAAGTCGTCGCTCCATGACATCGTGTTCTTTTTGAGTGCAAAAAACTGTGTTAATGGCAATTTCCTTGCTTTGAATTCACGAAAACAAATGTTGTACATTTAAGATCTGGTCAGCATATGGCCTTTGCAAACTTGCCTTAGTCGCCATGCGTTTTAGGGTTCCCCCTAACGCATCGCATGGGCCCTTACCGTGGGACGTCGAAAAAAAGTGCCAATCGACCTTGCAGTTTTGTTCTTCAATTATGCAAAGATTGTAAAAATTTTTTTTATTCTTGTACTGAGAAGCCGCGCCGTCTGAGAAAAACGTTACTTTGTCGATTGCATCGAATTTTGATCTTAAGAATTCAAACAGTTTCATTTGAAATAAATAAACGGACACATAATTATGAGCTAAACTCTCCGCGACAACAACAAGGCTTACGGTCTGTAGTTCGCTATCTTCGTTTTTGAAATAAATGCAAAAAGGATGCACCGTGCACTGGTCGTTTGCCCAGTGATAAGCTTTAATTTCATCCTGAACGAGAAAAGTGTTATTCCCGGCAAAGTCGCTTATCACAATGAATTCATTTTGGGCTAATTTCTCCTTACTTTCCTTTAGAAATTTCGATTGCATCTCGGATATGAAATGGTGCGCCTTCAGTTCATTCAACTTGAATCCGAATTCCTCGATGAATTCCGGAATCTGCTTTACCACGGTCTCAAGGGAACATCTGCCGCTGCTAATTATCCACTGTTTGAAATGCACCTCCTGAATTAACAGCTGTTCAAACTTTTCCGCCAAATATTGCTCTAGCTCGTCAATCTTCGGACAATTTTCGCATTTGGACAGATGACAATTTTCCGTGGGGTATGCGCACAACGACTTCAACAGGAGGTCCCTATATGTTTCAATTTCACCGCGAAATACTTTCAATTTCTTGCATGGAAAGAACATTAATTTGATGTTTTGATGAAACATGCAAACGCAGACTGAATGCGTTCCGTGCTGTCTAATGCCAGCACGCATTCTTTTCGTCGTAGGATGGCAAACTTAGAAAATCCCACTTTTTCTGCTGGGTATTTCTCTTTGAACTGATGGTATGCTTCGGATAGATTACATAATAATAATCTGCGCTGCTTGTGTACTTTTTCTCCATCTTCACGTGTGATAACATAGTCACGTGTACCTGGGCAGGCGCGGCTGTTGTCATCATTGCAGTAAAAATCTTGAATCAATTTCACCGTTGCTTCGCTAAGGGTCCTTGAGCCAAATTTCTTGGTGCGAGTCGCCAATATGCCCTTCTGTCGAACTAATTCTTTGCTTCTTCTCGCGATGTAAAAAGATGTTTGAAACTGTTCAGAAATCTTGCGTATAGACCATGATTGAGGCAGCACAGATAAAATGAGATATTTCTCCGGAAAAGTGGTCGCTAAATTGAATTTTCTTTTCAACTGCTCAATCATTTGTTTGCCGTCATCAACGTCATCTGCTTGACTGCATTCGTTATCAGAGCCTTCATCAAATATTGTCGCGATTGCACTCATAACCTTGCCTTTTTTATCTTTCCTGTATTTTTCACTTCGCAACTTTCTTTTTCTAATAGACGTTTCACCTAAAGTGGTAATAGCCTCATTCAAAGGATTCAAAGACATATTGACCATCGGAATGTCTGCCTCACTATCAGATGAAACATTTTGTTCAATTGTCATTTCACTCTCGCATTGTGGTTGCATTTGTTTCAATGCATTTGCTTGTTGAGACAAATCGATTTTACACTTGGGGCAAATGAATTCTGCTTCTTCACCGTATTGTATATTTAGTTCATTCATGTATCGCTTCGAAACACCAGTTAATTTTAATACTTTTATCTTTTTCGAACGATGTCCACTCTTGTTAAACGATTGCAGCAAAATTTATTCATTTTACTTTAAATTGTCTTTACAGCTTCACTCTTTACTTTACAAAAAAAACACTTTAACACTTTCACGTTTAGTATTCAACTGAAATTTGACTCAGAGTGTGTGAAGTATTTATATTTATTTTTTGGTAAAAAATAGGTAAAAAAAAATAAGCGATATTTGCTTTTCTTTAATAGGAAAATTTGCGTGAACTACTGGTCATAAAATGTTTTTTAAAGAGAGACTTAATTGGTTACTGCCAATAAGCCGACCACAGGTCATAAAATGTTTTGTAAATGTTTTAAATTACCATGTAATAAATATTTCGCCATATTTATGGAAAATCCGTGTTTTATGACCTGTTTATGCACGTGTAATTTTAGGCGAAATATTTATTACCTGGTAATTTACAAAACATTTTATGACCTGTAGCCTCAGTCGGGTTTGGTGTGCCATTACATGCCACTGCTGCTATTATCCATGGATTTATGGCCGATCTTGTGAAGGCAGGCAGACCATATTCACTACACACTCAACTTGGGGCTCTTAAAAAAAATTGATTTTTTCTTCATAAATGTATTTTTAACTGTAAAATAATTTTTAAAATGTATTTTTAATATGAGGAATCCAAAAAAAATAAAATTAGCTGGAAAATTTAGGAGCTTCTGTGGAAAATCGGAAAATTTAATTTTCATGGGAAAATTTAATTTTCATGGGAAAAAAGGTAAATTTCTGAGAAAAATTAGGAAAATTTTATTTTTCAATTAATACCTTTCCAACGAGCTATCACTCGTTGCGATCGCTTTAGTAGTTTTATTTAAAACAACTTTCAATGAGGTCCCTTATGAAGAATTCTTCAATTTTGTCACATGACAGTGGTGTACACCACCACTAAACCAGTCACTATAAAAAAAAAAAATATGTAGGTACATTATTTTTTGCTGGGCAATCGATTGAGACTATTTATTTTAAAATCGGAGAGGGGTCGTCCAAAAATTTGCCAATTTTGATCGTTTTCATATGGAATTGCTCTATAATAAGAAGGATCATATATATTATTGTAGGGATCATATAATGGTAATGCAGGAATCATAATATTGTTATGGGGACAATAATATGATAACATTTTGATTATACTATGATTACATGCGATCATATTATGATAAATTTAACATCATAATATGTTTATTAAGAATCATAATATGATAATTTTTGAATCATAATATAACTGTAGGGACCATATTATGGTAAAATTATGGTTATTTTATTACCATAATATGATAACCATATTATAGTACGACTATGATTGGCACCATCATAAACCCAAAAATATATGATGCTCTTCGAATATGATTATGCCAACCATGTTTTTTCTTTGCGTGCAACTAATTTGTGGAAATCAAATCCATTAAAAATTAAGATTTTGTAAAATAAACCAAATTTCGTTTGGTTTACAAAAGTTTCTGTTATATTAAAGTTTTTTGTATATTTATGCATGGGTTATTATCAGTGCACAAAATATTTTTCAATGGGTCAGGGGTCAAGAGAAGAAAGGCTCACAATTTGGATTCAGGAGACCAAAAACTTAAGTAGAAGTCTGTGAAAAAACATTGCCATGCATCAAACCCGTTTTGCATCAATTGAAACAAATGATAGTCAGAAGGGGCAAGGCCTGGACTATAAGGCGATTGAGGCAAAACATCCCAGCCACTGTTTTCCAAATATTTTTTGACCGGTATTGCAACATGTGGCCGAGCGTGTTCATGATGGAAGATTATGGCCTCGTATCTTGTCGAATATTCTGGTCGTATTTCGTTTATTCCTCTATTTAAACTAATCAATTGTGTTCGGTACAGGTCCCCTGTTATCGTCTGACCCGAAAATGTCTAAATAATTTTTTCCGTGTATTCTAAATGATTACTAAATAAAAATAAAAAAAAATTTACTTGGAAGAAAATTTTCTGTGATCTCGGACCAGACTAAAAATACATTTTCATACATATAAGTATTAAAAAGATCAACAATAAAATAAAAACTTTAGTTAACAATAGAAATTTTGCTACAAATGAAAATTGGTATATTTTACGAAATATTTTTTGTTGTTTTGACATTAATTTCATGTTTTTATGAATAAATTATTATGAGTGTACAAAGTATTCATGTATCTAGTAAGTCGTAAAAAACTGCATTGAAACCTTATTTAAATATTACACATTCGACAATATTTTATTTAAATTAATTTTATTTTATTCTTAATTTTTAAAACATTTTCTTCTTTTAAATTTGTAAATGTATAAGTATTATATATTTTATTAATTAAAAATCAACCACAAAGATGACTTTTAGAAATTCTTGATATTTAAGAAATTGAGAGGAAAAAAAAATGATGGCCATAAGTTGAGGCTATATAAATTTAAATTTTTGATACGACTGTCACATTCTATGATAGCGGAGTTATTTGGCATACTTATCTTATATTACCGAAGAACCAAAATTTACAGAAGTTATTCAACTTATGATCAATTAATAGAAAAATGAATAATATAAGCTAAAACATTTTCAAATATTTAAAACTTTATTTCTTTTCTTGATATTATTTTTTTTTTTTGTTAATGAATTTCTTTCACTCTCTAAATTAGATTTTTAAAAATGTCATATTATTTTTAGAACGTTTGTATAGTTCAAAGAATACACCAACAATTTTTAAATGTTTTATACTTTTTGTTGATGTTGATTGGCTTATAAAACATTTGTGGTCCATTTTATATACATACATACTTTTTGTTTTTTGGGTTAATTTAATTTCTATCCTTTGTATCCCTTATTTTGTGGGTTTGAAATAAATGTCACTCGCAGTGCATACTTTCAGGCGTGTGTCAAGTAATGCGTAAATTAATTTGTTTTTGGTATATATTTTTTTCTATGTATATTCTATTAGAAGGGTTAGATATTTCTGCACTCAAGTGTTGAATTAAATGATGTAGAAACATAATTGTTTTAAAATTTCTATGTACTTTATTTTTTTCCATGGACTATTTTTTAGCATTCTAAAACCAATATCATGAAAATAAATTATAATGCTTATGGTAATACAATAATTAGTTAATTTTGTTTGTTTACTATTAAAATACTTGAAATATTTAAATAAATATAAAAAAAAACAACGACCCAAAAGGTTTTTTTTTTTTTTTGCTTAAAACATTGAAATAACAATTACAATTTGTTTTGCTTTCTATTTTTTATAACGATTCTGCCCAAAAAGTTGGCATTATTGCTGTTGTATTTTAAATACCTGACGTTCTTGACCTGTCTCCTTGTATATAATCGCAATTGTTTTGTTTGCAGTTTTATGCAAAAAGTTACATAGAAGCGAGTTTTAATAGTATTTGCTTAACTTTCTCTTTTTTAAGTGGAATTTGTTAATTTAAATTTTTGCAGCAAATAGCTGAGAGCCAAAAATATTTTTTATCACTAATAAATTGGTATAAAGAGATTGTTTTAGGTGATTGTACTCGTTAAGTACTTAGATTTTGAATAAACTTGGATATGTTGGAAAAAGTAAAATTTTAATAAGGAAAGTCAGTTTGTAGGTTTTCTCAGATTTCCATGGATTCCCTCCAAGTCCTGTTATTTTCTGATATACCACAGTAAAATTCAATGTAGTCCAGGACAAGTCTAGGGCAGTAATGCCCTGAGTGCCGCTTGACTGTTTGAAAGAAAATAATTAATTGCCCCCTTGGGGCTCTTCTAAAACACTCCAAAGCGCATACATAGATGGCAAAGATCATTTTGTGGAATATGGACAGGTACTTGTCCATAGGAAGGTAAATTTGAAAATAAGGTCAATAGACACCCGCACTCGTATCCCCATCTATGATCCCAGTTCGGGTTCCCAAGGTTTGCTGGCCTCTTGAAGATAATGACTTCGTAATTCCTCCACTTAAAGTAATTTTGGAAGTTAGATTAACAAAAAATGCATTTTAAAAGAATTATATTTTATTTAAAAACCGGTCTACTTCCCTGCGGGAAAAACACCTATCAGAGGACATGTCACGTTACCAGTTCATTGTGATAGTCACGGAATTTTCTTTATATGAAAAGGACCTGTCACTTTAACATGGGCATGTTCTTAGAGGGGTCAATTGCCCTTTGTGACATGTCACAGGACTGGTCTAAAAGAACATGTCACACATCTAAACCGACAGGAAATATCACAGAATTAACATAAAGGAACATGTCTTTACTTTTAAACCGGTCACGTGGTAAGTACTTTAGGAACCGGTCGTCTTCTGACCCATCTCGTCGAAACCCGTCCAGTTTTCCTTATCACGGGACAAGTCCCAATTCCCAACTCACTCCTTTCTTTCCGCATAGTTATTTTTCAATAAAATCAAATGGCCTTAGATATTTATTTTTAAATGTTGTTTATACAACTGACACATCTCTAAAACACATATGATTAAATAAGTTTAAAAAAATTTTAAAATTTTCGTAATAAATAACTGATTTTTGTTTGTTTTTTAATCTACAAAATGTATGTATGTATGTACATCTATAGTCACATTTTCTGCGAATGTGTTTGTGTATGTATGTAAGTGTGTTTCTGAATTTCTTGTAATTTGAATTGAAAAAATTTTTTATATAAGCAAACAATTTAAATAAAGAACAAATTGGAATTTTTCGAATATTTTTTTTTTGAAAAAGACGGCAAATAAAATATAAATTTGTAATAACTGTTACCACAAATTTCCGTTTTGTGGGTAAATTTTTATGTAATTTCAAACAAATGAAAAATATAAATGAAACTGAAAAAATTCGTAAATGATAGTAAAACATTTCGAACAAATGTATAAAAAGTTAATATAAATATTTCTTTAAAAAAATAAATGTATGTTTAACTACAAACAGTATATTACATAATATTCTGAGTGTATAGTTTTTATTTCAAATTATTTCAAAACCAGTAGGTATCTGTGCACCGGTAGGGGTATTTTTATATGGTGTGTGTCCAATACCATTTTCACTGAAAAATGTTTTTCTGTAACCTGTCTGATACAGGACTTAAAAATGTTCTCCTCTGGGAGAATTTCCAACTCCGTTTAACTAAAGCATTTTCGTTTAAAACTACAATATAATAAATAATATTTCTGTCATAATTTTTGTAAATTTTTCTTCCAAAATTTCTTATTATACGAGGGCGGATCAATAAGTCTGTGCAAAAAAAAAATACTTTTCAACACTATCTCCTTTTAGCTCGATACACTTAGTCTAACGTTTCTCAAATTTTTGTATCCCTTCCAAAAAATATGATTTTTCGAGGTCCATAAAAAGGCATTTGTTTGATCAATAATTTCATCGTAGGTGCTAAATGTCTTTCCACCGAGCCATTTCTTTAGGTTTGGAAATAGGAAATAGTCACTGCGGGCTAAATCCGGAGAAGAAGGGGAATGAGCGGGAAATTCGTAGTCTACTTCATGGATTTTTGCCATGGAAACTAAGCTGTTACAAGATTCCGTTGGTGGTCGATTGTGAGCAAACGCGGAAGCCATCTTGCGGAAAGCTTTCTCATACCCAAGTGATCGTTCAAAATTCAAACTACCGTGTAAGAAGCCTATGTCTTTCACATTCTATCGCACAATCAATATCCGATCGGCTAACACCATATCGTGAATTTTTTCAATTGTTTTGGGTGTAGAGATCTCAACTGGGCGTCCAGAACGTTCGACATCTTCCGTGCTTGTAAAGCCACAACAAAAGTCAGTAAACCACTTTTTTACTATTGAAATCAATGGTGCGGAGTCCCCATAGTAATTATCAAGCATTTCCTTGGTTTGATTAACGGTTTTTTTCGCAAAAAGTAATGTTTTATGAGCACTTGAAATCCACTTTTTTCCATTTTTAAAAAAGCCACGAGGTTGTATGTTTTTAGCAGCTGTTAAGCGCAAAGTAAAGGATGGAACTTGCTCAAAATTTGACACTAATATACAAACAAGTGGTACTTGATGGGAGCAGTGTTGCATTTCATATAATTACAAGGAAGTTCGAAAAGTTACGGATTTATTGAACCGCCCGCGTACATTTAGTACTACTTAATTAGTATTTGGATTTAGATAATCTCACAAAATGCCAACTTCTGGGCCAGCGGTTTTTTTTATAAATTCAGGAATTAACCCGACTAACTCGTTTGTCAAAGTCGGGTTACTTCGAATCATCTATGAGAACATAACTTCATCGTCTATGAGACGATCATATCAATAATTAAAGCAGGCAGACCTTTAACAAATCTATCCACACTCACAATATTAATTCGTTAAAAATAATCTAAAATACATATTAAATTAATCGAAAATACAATCAAAAAGAGGACTACTGATTTTACATTATATTCAGCCCATTTTGTTGTTTATTTTCAATCATTGTTTAATAATGGACAAAAGTAGTAAAAGCAATCGAAAGTTGTTAAAAATAACCATCAATTTTTAGCTAACAAAACGTAGAAAAACGATTTTTGTCGTTTGTTTTTCAAATTGAAAGTTTTTTTATTTGTATATAATTACAAAACAGAACACAACACACACAGATGTATATATTTTAATTGGCTTTGTGTTTATGTACATATTTGAATAATTTCTTGTAATTTTTATTGAAATAATTTTGTATATAAACAAACCATTCATACTGAACCCCAAAATACTTATTTTCATCATTTAAAAGTTTTCGATTTAAAATTTGTTTGGAATTTGAAAGTTGAAAACAAAATACGTATTTTGGGGACTAGTGTGTATGGAGTTTTACATGAATTTATATTTTTAGAAACAGAAAACATAAAATTTTACATTTAATAGAAAATATCAACTCCTACTGAATATCTGTAAATTTTTATAGTTTGTTTTTTGAATGACTGATTCAAATAGTTAATAAATATATTTCTGTGAAAATATAAAATATATCGTGAGTGCTACACTCACAATATATTTTCCGTAACCGACTGTAGTTCATTTAAAAACTAATACTCGTACGTAGAGTTTGCTTTTAAATTAAGAATCAATTGAAATTTTTAGAATTTGTCAAAAGCTTATCTAAAGACTATACAATTTTTTAAAAGTCATTTATATTTCCAACTTCTAAAAAATGTAAACTGTTTTTAGTAATCAACTTATGACCATCTATGTGTGTCATTATTTTTAAAAACAAAAGCAAAAATTTTATTAAAAAATATAAAACCATAATACTTTATTTCAATACAATAAAAGTCTCTCTCCTTAGACGTGGCACAATTTTGTTATTTTGCCATTTTTTTTTTTCGTATAAAAACTAGCATAACATATGTTGGGAATGCAAGGATATTTGTGTACGTGTATGCGTTCCTATAAGTGTGTGTGTGTATATAAATTGTCACGCACATACGTCTACCAATTATTGATGACACTTTGCTTGTGTTGTTCTACAACAGTCATAAATCAGTTTATAAATTTAATATTACAATTTATAACCAAATATTTATGTGATTTTCATTCAGATTCCCATTGCGTTGTTGTTGTTATTATACTTTTAAGAAATAATATAAATAAACTTTAGTTTAAGAACATAATTTTCACACCAAAATATGACATGCAAATCTCAAGAGATTTTCAAATAAATATAAACCTTAAAAAAAAAATTCACTAAGTTTAAAACCGTTTGGAACAGGCTATAAGAAAAAAAAAAACAAATCCCAAACTAAAACTCAATTTCAGCAACAATTAAAGTAATAAAATTGTTTAACTTATTTGGCGAAAAACAGGCATATGCCTACAATAAAATTATTATTATGTTTTTTAACAAGTTTACAACATTTACCAGTTTGTTGTGTATTCATATTAATTATACTCTACACCACAACATGGTCAAGGTATACTTAGTTGGTGCTGTTGTTTGTAACTACCAAAAATGTAAGTCTTAGCACCTACGTATACTCAACTCAGAATAACTTTTTAGTTGATATAAATAATCCAACAAATTTGGTACATACTCGTAACTTTCTATTTGATGAACCCTATTAGATTCGGTCAGAGCTAGCTGTCATATAAAGGTACTTTCTGAATTTGGCTTAAATGGAACCATTATACCATATTTGAACCTAGTCCCCATTTTCCCGGTATTTTTGGATAATTTAGATAAAATCGGTTTGTTTTCGACTTACCTCACATAAAAAGGTCCCTTCTGAATTGGGCTTTAATGGTATTGAAACACATAAAACCATAGATATCTGGTTGAAATTTGGGTTTTTAATGTTATATTTGATATCTTCTTAATTCAAAGAAAATGGGGTAATATTTGGACTTTTGGGTATTTGCCTACATGATGGTGACATCATTAATATTTATCTCTATATTTTTCGCATTGTTTGAAATAGACTGTTTCCGAATTTTGGATTACTTAGATACTTTTGACCTTTATTATACTCGCTGTAGGATATTCTATAGTCGACATGCCCGCCGTTATTTCATTTACTAGTCCTGTATTATTTTTTAGCCCTACAGGCTTCAAAATACTTCAATTTATTATGAATATGAAGTTTTACTTTATTATTTTTTTGTTACACCGAATCATAAATTGAAAGAAAAAATAAAAAACAAAATATGGAAAATTTTAAAAGAAGTAGTAAAACTTCTAAAAATATAAAATAAAAACAAATTTAATGCATAAACTTCAAACCCACAATTTTTATTATTTTACCGGATTGTAAAAACACAGAATGTTAAAAATAACAGTATGTGGCAGTAACTAAATGTACTGGATGTTATGATAGTAAAAAGATGTCCTATTAATACATAAAAGAGGGTGCATTTTTTGAGGACAAAGAAACAATTGTACTTTATTATTAAAAGTAAAACAAGCAACGCAAAAATGTGGGTGTGGATGGGTGTTTCTACTTAAACTTTTTGTTACATTTATAGCAAAGATGAGATTTTTGAATTGCTTTTTTTGTTGATTGTTATTGCCTGTGTATTGTTCTTTAAATTTAACGAATTTTGCTTAATAACAATTTCAGGCTAAAATGGATAACAATAACACTATGTAACAATATTAAAATATTAGAGTCATGCTCTCGGATATGGGCGATTCTTACACTGGACGCATGTAAAAAATTAATAGCGTAAAACACGCAAAGGTTTTTGCGCTGTGACGGGTTAAATAAAATTTTATGGCAGGTTAAAGATTTAATTTGTTTGGCTGACACTGTATCAAATAAGATGAAAATCCAGAGCAAAATTGATTCTGGTTTAAATTAAGATTTTATGAGAAACTTTTTGATAGAACATTTTAATCCCATACAATATTCCATGAAGAAATTTCTCATAAAATTTTATTGTGTTATCTCACAGATTGATAAAATACTTAATTTTAGGGAATTTTTTTTGGGAGTCTACCTTGGCATTCTTTGTAGTCTTCAATAACGTTTCTACAGATGCAATTTTACTCAAAGACTGAATAAACAGTATAGTACAAATCTATTGGATTTTTGGACATCGTGTATTGAGGGTAACAAGATTACAGATGAACTGGCCAAACAGGGGTCCAGTTACCTGGAAAAAGGAAATGAACATTCGTGAGTCACTCAAGTTTTTGAAGGGGATGTAGGCTCCACAGTAACGGACAGAGTGTCGCAAATTAAGTGAAAATCTTACGAATTTTTTCTAATCTTAACCAGAAGTAATTGTAGAATTCTGGTGGTGCTGCTAACACAGCACTGCTGGACTACCAAGAGATAGATAAAGCTGGCGAATGATAATTGTAGGTTTTGTATGATAAGAGGGGTTTGATAGAAGGTGGTGATTCTTGCGAGCCGACTGCTTGGGAGATTATATCTTTGCGAGATCTGGAGGAAATCTCTAGATTCGAAATTTTAAGACTCCTAAGAGAGAGTATGTCTAAGTTGGCATGATGTGGTAAAAAAAAACTTCATTTTGTTATCTTTTTTGGGGTTTTTTATAAAAAATATTAATTTGTTTTTTCATATAAAATATGGTTGTTCTGCTATTCGAATTCCTGTCGTCTGATTGCCCGGTCCAACACTCAAACATTGGCATAACGTCTGTTAGAATAAAGTTGACAATGCTGGGATATCGTCAGGAAACCCAAAACCTTTAATATAAATTAAACAAATTAATTTAAAGAAATTGTAATAAAAAATTTATTGAAGAGATAGCAAACATTTTCGATTTCACGAGAAAAAACTCCTTTACTTAATTTTTTTTTCTATTAATATATAATTAAATATAGTACCTAATACCCAAACCGAACATTAGCAACGAAGGCTATAGACTCTACACGCAGAGAAAAAACATGGTTGCAATATGATCACTGCTACTATAGTGTGCTTGCTGCAATCGGGTATGGTTGTCATAACCATGTTATTAGTTTTCTAACAATCGACATGGTCGCTACCATCATTATTTAGTAAATATTTTACTATTTTATTATTGGAACCTTCTATTTTATATCATGGTTGGCTGTAACCATACTGTGGTAACAAAAATAATGACTGTGAAAAAATATGATAATTATGTAACGATAAAATGCTGGCAACAATTAATAAATAATTATACATCAAATAAAACATGACTTAAACATTTACAGTCATAATATTGTCTTGTTTTTATAAAAACCAAAATTTTATCAGTTCAGTCAGTTTGTTTTTACTACAGAATGTCTTAAAAAACAATCATATATTGTTTACTAAAACTGAACAAATATCAGATGGGTAGTAAATACCTTTCACATGTCATTTAAATATTTCATCAATTGACCATTTAAGATCCAGTTAATTTTTTTTTAGCTTTAGAAGATTTTTATTAAAGGGGTTTTATATCTACATATAATATTATTTATACTAATCAATTCATTGTCAAAAAGATTCTATTGAAAGATTTTTTATTTTTTAATTCTTTTCAATAAAAACAATTAAATTTTTTTTAAATATGTTTATTAATTAATTTTTTGTAAAAAGTTCTCAAAATATTAATAAAATATTTTTTTAAAGGAAAATGTCTGTAGAACCCATGATTTTTGTTTTTGCACGAAAAGGTTTCTTACACAAAATAATATGTAGATATTAATATTATCTGATAGAAACTTTTTTAGATTCTATGAAATTTTCATTAACCTAAACTTCTCAGATTCTCCAAACTGTTTCTTAGAAAGAAAATTTCATAGATTCTGAAGACTTTTCATTATGAAAAATACTTAGATTCTAAGGACTTTTTCAAGTAGAAATATTCTTAGATTTTAAAGACTTTTTCTTAAAGAAAAATTTTAAAAACTTTATAAAAAAACTTAAAAATGTCTAACAAAAAAAGTTTTAAGTTTTTTTTTTCAAAAAGGCTACAGAATCAAAGTTTTCTTGAAAGAAAAGTTCTTAGAATCTATAATTTTTTCCTTAACAATTTTTCTTCAAAAAGTCCTTAATATCAATTTTTTTATAAAAAACATTTCTAAAGGAAATATTCTTAAATTTAAAGAGTTTTTTCATAGTTTCTTAGAACTTTTTCTATAGGAAATTTTCTTAGATTATGGATCATATAATGATAATCCAGGAATCATAATATATTTATGAGGGACCATAATATATTAAAATTTTGATCATACTATGATTACGTGCGAGTATATTATGATAAATTAAATATAACATGTTTATTTAGGACCATAATATAACTGTAGGTACCATTTTATGGTAATTTTATTCTCATAATATGATAACTATATTATAGTAGGACTATGGTTGGCGCAACCATAAACCCAAAAATATATAATGCTCTTTTAATATGATTGCACCAACCATGTTTTTTCTTTGCGTGTAGGTAGCGTAAACAGACCCGGGGGCCCACGGAAGCTCAATCTTACCAAAAAGCGTTTCTTTGTGATAAATATTGGGTAAATGAGAGTGTACATGAGAGAGTAATTGTGTTTTTCTTTTGAGCAGAACTTTTTGTGCAGGTAAAAAGGTAAAACTGTCAAATCATCACTATCTGCAATAAATCAGCTGTTTTGTATTTCTCAAATAAATTTAAGTTGAACAAAAAAAATTACAATAAAGATTTTTTTCTTCTTCATAATGCTAAGTACATTTGCAAACGTAAGTATCAATTTTAAATATATTTAATTAACAAGCTGTTTTTTTAATATAATTAAATTTGACGTTTATTTTTGGGTATGAAATGTGATTTTGTGCGTTCGCAGTATTTTGGTAATTTTTATATCTTTGTGGGAGAATTTTTTGCTTTCTCTAATTTTACCAGACTTTACCCAAATTTATGTCGTATAGACCAAACATTATTATTTTTCCGGTACATAAATAACGTTTATGGTTTGTAGAGACTTGAGTTTTTTCTAAAAAAAAAAACATTTAGTTTCTAAATTTTAATTATGATTTGAGGCCTTAAAAGTTGGTGTCAAATTTTTTTACGTAAAAAATAACTCACTTAGCTTAATGAAAAATAAACTTTTTATAAATATAAAAATTATATTAAAAAAATAATATGAACAGAATAATAAAGCGAAGTAATTTTAATAAAAAATCAGTGCTCTGACAGTGTGTTATTTTTGGTACCGTTGGCAATTTCTGTCTGGGTAACCAGCTTAATCCGCATTACCCGTGCTTACTCCATTATATAAAATACAATACATGCATAAAAAAACAACACACAGGCAATTGAATTTGTTGCCAATCGATTGGTACGTGTAATATAACCAAATTTTTAAGTTAAGTATATCTTCTGAATTTTTATTGAGGTATGCGAAACATTTATTGCCGTCCTCAAATATCTGTTGTCTCAACTAATCTTTTTATTGTCACAGTCGAAAAATTCGATTAATATAACTCAAATCTTCGATTGGCTATAAGTTTGGTTGTCACCACAAGCCTGTTTTATCTGGGTGCATACTTAAGTTTTAAGTTTTTGTATAAAATTATCGCTATAATTTTATTGTATGTATTTAATATTACAATTATCATGGAGGTCACTAAAATTGACCCATATATCATACCAAAATGGAAAGATGAGAAACGTGTGACAGTTTTACGCCTACACACATTTTATAATTTCGTATCCCTTTGTGTAAACATATGGTTAGTAAGTAACCCATCGCTGCTCCTGAATAGGTTTTTTTTTGTTTAACAATAATTTATCATTCATTCAACGTCCTTCGTATGCACACATGAAATCTCCACTACATACATTTATAGACACACAAACAGTGATGTACTTCAAAAACCATAAAATAGAATATTGTTCATTATAAAACAATACACAGGGGGGGTTGCGAGGAAGGGGATTAAGAGACTTGCGAAAGAACCTCAGTAAAGGGGACCCCTATGCAGGATTTAGAATGAAGTTACTTTGTCATTATATACATTATTTTCAAGAATAAAAAGAATGAAGAAAAACTTTTCTTTTTAGCTTTTTTTCTTTTTAATTTTTCTTATAATTGTTATTAAGGCAACAATAACAATTTGTGGTTTTGCTTGTCTTTAAGCATGACATGATGAAACATTTTCTAAAAATAAAATGTAAGTTTGTTTTGAATTTATATGTGTTAAATTGAGTGTTGTTTCAGTTTAAAAAAAAAAAAGTATGGGAAAATGCTTTTAGATATAAAAATCAGGTCACAACTAGAATATATTTCAATAATTAGAAATTATACCAAGATGGTATATAAGCCTCACAGTAATACGTGTTCAGGGCAGACCTATAGAAACACAAGTCCTTGATTCAATTTTTAAATCTAGTTCAATTTTTAACCAATCGATTTGCAAAATTATTTTTATTGATTGAATCCTACTTTACTACTTTATTCAGTCAATATTAAATTTAAGGAATCAAATTGATTTTTGTTGATTCTTAACAAATCAATTTAACAAAAAATAGTTCGAATCAAAATTTAATTAATTTTAATTAAACCTGTGTCCAGTCTGTTCGACCACATTTCGCCTTATGAGTCGATGGCCGGCCATTGGTTCATACTTAATCATAGTGGCGCTATAAATACGATGTTTTTAAGTTGTGCTAAATTGAACAACCTTGTTTTTTAAGAAAACGCTTGCATTAGCTAGAACTATAAAATTTTGACTAAAATAATAGGTGTGTTCGCCGTACGTTACCAGTGATTCCGGCGGGAACCCAATCTGATCAAAAAGCATTTCTTGTAATGAAAATTGGGCAAATGAGAGAGTAATTGTCTTTCTCTTTCTTTCAGAACTTACCCGTACTTTTTTTTCGGGTTAAATGGTAAAACTGTCAATTCAGCAGTTGCTGCTAATAAATCAGCTGTTTTGTATTTGTGGAAAAATTTTAAGTAAAATAAAAAATGTACAATAAATTTTTTTTTATCTTTACAATGAGAAATACATTAGAAAATCTAAGCAGTTATTTGCCATTTTAAATATATTTTTTTTAATAAGCTGATTTTTTATTTCAATAAATTTGACGTTTATTTTTGGGTATGAAATGTGGCTTCGTGCCTTCGCAGTATATTGTCTTTGTGAGACATTTTCTTGCTTATTCATATTTTACCAGACTGTACCCAAAATTACCTTGTAGAGACCTAGTATTTTGAGATTTTTGGAATATCTGGATATTCAGATGTTTTAATAATACTGTAAAAAATATTTAACAGATGACATCATTTGGCAAAGATTTTTTTGCAGACACTAATATGAACCTAAATGATCACAAATTTTTCTACTTAATATGATCATTGTATAAATATTATGATCTTTAGGATAATACTATTTTTTTTGCATATACTTTAAATTCAGGGAATTTTGGATAGTATAAAATGTAGGACTTTATTTTACTAACAATTGGATCATTTTATGATATTAAGAGGTAAGAGTATGATTGACACAACTGTTTAATAGTATTATACCCGCAATCATAAACCAAAAAATATATGATGTTCTTCGAATATCCCAACCATTTTTTTCCTTGTAGATGATCAAATATTAAGTGATCGATATTTTTTTGGCTTCATAATATGATTGTAATGCTTGAAAGCAGGTCTAAAATTTATAATTTTTATGTTTCTTTGTATACAGTGTTAAAGTACTCAAGCATACATATATTTTCTTACCCATGTTTATATATAGACTCAAAGTTGCCGCCTTTCAGAAATCAAGATAATAATTATTTAATCTTCACACTATCTATGTATACTAATTTTGGCTTATATCACCGTCCGACACAAGGTTGCACCCATGAGAAAATGTAATATATTCTCAAAGAATATAAAAATAAAATTCCCGTGCCTTTGACTTTTTCAATATCAGTTGATTAGCCGCAAATTAACATTTAGTTCCTAAATTTGTATGAAAAGAATTTCTTATTTTTATTTAAAAAATATTTTTGGAGATCTTTGAAGTACTTTTAAAAATGTGAAGGTTGATAATAATATTTGCCATGTTTTCTGAACAGATTTAGCACTATACTGGAAAACACGGTACTTCAAAAATTGGGATATTTCGATATTATAGCTAAGTGATCAAAAATAAATACAAATGTATTCGATTTTGACAGAGTCAGTATCAACTGAACATCTGAATTTCTCAAATCTGGCTTTGGTTTTTCTCTTGGGCCGCCGATAAAAATTTGCATCATTTTAAAATCACACTTTTATTTCAGGTTCATTAATATTATATGGGTTTTTCAATATTTTAAAGGAATTTGAATTTAAACAAACAAACTTAAAAAAATAGATATTATAAATTAGAACAAAGGTAACAGCAAATAAAACGAAAATAATTAAAATTTGGAGCCACCAATATTTTCGAACAAAATTAATTTGTACATGAATTTTTTTGAAACTAATTTTGTCAAAAACTGTAGAAAACAGAGAAAATTGCTACGACTTGCAGTTACAAATATTTTTAACTAAAAAGTTATTGTTATTAAATCCAACATTAATTAATGGCTTTTAAAATTTCACTTAAGCCATAAAACTCTTAAATAATAAACAAGATTTAAATTATATTTTTTCAACAAATTCTAAATATATATATTTATAACAATTTATTATTTCTGTGTTGTCTGCATACTTTGAAATCATACACTATTCTAGAAGAAAAAATAAATCTGAAGCTTATAGAACATTAACCTCAAACATTGAACTTTAGAGGCAACCCATATTTTCCTACAAATAAATGTTTACTAAATAACCGTAGGCCTTTTCCTATTTATTCCACCTTACATCTTCCCTCACATTTTACTAAACTATAAAAGTCGTTCTAAACTGAAACAACAGCAAAATAAAAAAAAACTGCATAGAAAAACTATTGAAAACAGCTTGTAAATATGTATATCTTCTTTATTTGATGGTGGCAAGTCCAAGTTTAAGTTTGTCTTTTATTCTATACACAAAATAGAAAAACAAAACAAAAAACCAAAATCGTTATGCTGAAAATGCATTTCTACGTTGTTTTAAAACAATACACACACACAGATACACCAACAAAACTGCAAGTATTTGGCCTGAGTCTGAGTCTGTGTATGTGTTTGTATTGTTTATTGTGTATAAAGTTATTACGATAATTGAGAGCATAAACATTTGAGTATGGTGGAGAGTTTTACTTTAATCCTTTATTTTTTATTTGGCTAAAGTAACTCTAAACACAAAAATAACTGTTGACTTTGGAAGTTTGTTATTTGAAGAGTTCAGGAATTCCTTTACCGGTGAAGTATGCTGTGGTGAAATATTTTCGTGCGCAAACTCAACATTTTTGCCGGTCTTTTTTTTCTTAAGCAACAAATGAATAGAATTATAGCAAATTTTACAATTATAACAAAAGGTGCTATAAGTGAAACTTGGTTTGTAGAAATTTATAATTAACTAGTCTAGATTATTTATGAAAAATTTACAGTAGAATTTTTAAAACAAAATAGCATAACATACAAAATTTTATTTTGAGGGTTAATAAAAAAATATTTTATTGAAAAAAATGGAAAAATTTAGTAAAAAATTTCAATAAAAAATTTTAATGACAAAAAATACGAACATATTAAAGTATTTTTGATTACCATTCCTGTATATAACAAAATATATGTTTTTAAACATTTTAAAAAATGTTTCATATTTAATTCAAGTTTTGGTAAAAAAAACTATTGTTCAGTTTAGGTTGTATGCTCTACGTATTAAATTTAATAAAACTTAAAGCTTCGAATATTGAAGCATTTGACTACAAATTGTTGATATACCTCTCTGTCTCACTTTTAGCTATTTTAGGAAAGTATATTGAATGAATTTAACAATAATTTTTAAGATAGATACTAAAGAGATGTAGATTTTAAGAATACCTACCATTGTAAAAACTAAATTCCTTAACAACTGAGTGGTTGGGTTGCAATAACCGAACTGTTTAGTTTTCGCAATCAAATGTATGCCTGGCTCAGTTAAAATTACAAACGAAATTCTGTATAAATAACATAATTTCTTTCACAACAACCAGTTGGCAAATAATTCGGTTGTCTAAGTATTCTAAGTATTTTGTATTATTTTTTATGATGAAAAGTCCTTAGAAACTAAAAATATTGTATTCAAAGAAGGAAAAGAAGGTCGTTTTTACAAGGAATATATTAAAAATATTTTTTTAAACAAAAGAAACTAAAAACTAAAAAAATTGAACCAAATTCCAATTAAAATATTTGTAAATACAATTAAAAATTTAATTGAATTTGGACCAGCAAAAGAATTTGTTATATCTATTAATTTTTTTTTGTTAAAATTAATTGAAATATTTCAATTATTTTTTTAATTATATCAATTAAACTTTAATTCAGAAATATTCAACATTTTCAATTAAAGTTTTAATTATACCAATTTAAATCTTTAATTATAGTTCTAACATAAAATCAATAAAATTTTTTATCAAATTTTTAATTTAAATCAATTAAAATTTTTAAAAATTGTTTGTATCAAATGTACAAACGTTTGTATGTAATTCATGAACGCATGAAAATTTCTAAATACTTTGTACCAAATAGTTCATAGGAGTACCATAGTACTTTTGAACTTCCAATAGCAGCATAACAACTACTATGGTACCAACTTTATCATAATTGCATGCATACCCGCAGTTTCGCCAAAAAAAGTGTGTTCTCATGTTTCCATTTTCAAAGCTAAAATTCCCAAAAATACTTATCAAATTGTTAAATAATCAAATTTTCCTTTTTTATAAAATGATTTTTCGCAGATTTTTTTTTTGTAAAAATTAAAAATAAATATTTTATAAAAAAGGTTGGGCTCAAAATTCAAATTTTAACAATTTTTTTTTTAAATTGAAACTTAAAAACCTGATTCCTTGATTTAATTTTTATATCTGATTCAATTTTCAACAAATCGATTTGCAAAATTCTGTTCATTTTTTGAATAATTTTCTACTTTATTCAATCTATATCAAATTCAGATAATCAATTTGATTTTTGTTGATTATTTTCATAGAATCAAACATGTTGACTAAATTTTAACATATCAAATAACGAAAAGTCGTTCGCGAACAGAATCCCAAACAAATTGTGCAATCGAGTCAAAATTGTATCATTGATATGAAGTGATTATAATTTATTCATTGAATCACAAAATTAATAATACGAAATAAAATGAATTATCAAGCTCTCCATTAAAACCAATACGTCATTAATTTAGCAGAAATTGCTTTCGATTATCGATCTGAAAAATCTATCCAAACCTAATTTTTTATATTAATAAATTTTCAAATCTAAAGCCAAATCCCCTTACCTGACAACACTGATGTATATACACTCTGATGCATACAAACACTACATAAGCTATGTTGGTTTTGTAAATTAAAAAAAAAATTAAATTATGACTCATTTACAATAACTTGATTGTGACAACCATACCCGAATGCAGCAAGAATAATATGGTAGCAGTGATCTTGTTGGATGTTTTTTCTCTGCGTGAAGTGATGGTAAGTCATCATGATTTTCTTCATGTTCTTTGTTAGCTGATGTTGTTGGCCATGCAAAAATCTCTGGCGCGTAATCATAGTTAAAATAAAGTATACTTTAAGAGTTCTAAAGTCGACTTTCCTTAAAAGTATTCTTTAGGCATGCTATAGACAAGTAAAAGTAACTTTAATCGTTAAAGTCTGCTTTAAAATTAAAACTATCTGAAGTAGACTTAATCCAATTTAACAACACAAACTGTTTTCCGCCAAGAAAATTTTTGTGAAAAAAAAATGTTTGAATTGCAAATTATTAAAAGAAAAATTATATCATTAAATAAGATATTTTGCATAACATTTATTAAGTTAAAAAAATTTTTATTAATAAAAATACACTTTTGAATCCTTTTTATAAAGTTTTTTCTTTTTATTTTTTCGGCAAATATAAAATCAGCTGATCAATGTTGCCACTTGCTTCTTTTTTAGTACGAAATTTAATGTGATACCCATTTAAAGCCAGTTCAATTTAAAACTGGCTTTAATTCTGACTATAATAGCAAAATAGATAATAACAAGGTTTTAATTTAAGGTCGTTTTTAAAAAAAGCCGACTTTAGTGCGGGACTATGATTACGGGCCTCTGTTCACAAGTTTTGGTACTTTTCTGGAATAAATTTTTCTAGTTTTTTGAATAAGACATCTTATTTTCATTGATTGGCACTTTACCAGCGTATGCGTGAGTATTACTTGATGGTAATGACAGACTGGTGACCATTGTCTGCAAGAGCTGAAACACAAAGCGGATTCAACAATACTTGGTAAATAGCATTGTAAATATCCATTTGGATCCCACAAATAAAATATAAAAATATAATTTGTATATAAAATTGTTTTCTATCTTAAAAGAATTAAAATTTGAATAATTATTAAACTTCAAAGACATTAATTAATAAGGTAAGTAATTTTAAATAAATAAATTTTAAACTAGAAAAAAATGTATGGAAGGGATCCTACTAGCATGAGTCATTTTTTTTTTGTCCTTGAGTACTCCTTTGCCATAGGAATCCACATATAGCACCAATTTCTTGTTATGATTCGGCCATCATTTCTTATGTATATGATAATTTCTTAGTTTTTGTCCTTATTTAAAAATTTTCATATACATATAATTTCATATAAGAATTTTATACTCGCTGTCCTAAACACGCTATCGTTTGGCAGGAATGTATGGCCACTTTTGGGTATGTAATAGTGTATCTCGCTTATATTATTATTTTGTTCAGCTAACAGTGATAAAAAATGACAGACAATGGCATTATTCAAATTTTGGCCAGCGCAACCATCTGAAAATGGGTGCAGTTCTTCAGCAACATTATCTTTTTAGCGATTCACAATAAGAATAAAAAACTTGTTTACCAGTTTTGAGATCATAAATGAAAAACTCATATAGTCATAATTAACGTAGATAGAAAACATCTTGCACTGGAATGTGTGGAACTGACAACGTGAAGAGACTCGCGCCATTTTAAGATGGTTTTTATTAATTGAAGATGTACAATTTTAACAGGGAATATGTAAATTCTTTCAATGAAAAAAGTGAAATGATTTTAGTTTTCATACCAACTGGCCTCAAAAGTGTCGTAACACACTGAGGCACCAAGAAATTGTTATGCTGAGTATTATGTAATAAATTAATAAAAAAACAAGTAAAAAAGGCTTAAATTCGGCTGCGCCGAATCTTTGTATACCTTCCAATAATATCCTAAAAAGATGTTCTCTATTGTTTTTGATAAAAATAATGTAAAAAACTTTTGAAGTAAAATTACGGTGAAAAAATTTTCTGAGGTTAAAGCAATTTTTTGTGGAAAAAAAATTTTGTGGTGAAAAAAATTTTTTGAGGTGAATATAAAATATAATTAATTTCTAAGCGACTGGTGAAAAAATATGACAAAATATATAATGTACCAGTCGCTACTATGAAATTGTACTAAAATACACCAATTTGTATGGAAAATTTAGAGGTATCTTCACATTTACACTCATAACTTTTTAACCGCTGAACCGATTGTGCTCATTTTCAACACCAAACTGCTCAGTAGCATGTTCAATAATTTCTGCTTGCGTTTTCGCGTCGTGATCGCCGTTTCAACAGACAGACAGGCAGACAGGCGGACATCGCTAAATCGACTTAAAATTGCATTAGGATCACGAATATATATACTTTATGGGATGTTAGATCTATATTTCGACATGTTGCAAATGGAGTGACAAACTGATATATACCCTCACCATATATGTTGGAGGGTGTAAAAAATGTAATAAAGCACTTTCTATGGGAGGTACACGTAGTTTTGATTATGTACCAAACTTCATTCAAATATAATACTTATTGATTTCAACTTTTACATGCACACACGGATAAACAGACATCATCAAGTTGACTGAAGCCGATATTTTTGGTGGTTGCAAATATCAGTAAAAATATTAACATTTAATTTAGTAGCTAATTTAATTACAATTTTCGAATTTTAGCTGACCATAATATTTAGCTTTATTGAAAATCCTGCTTGCTTCAACTATTTGTAAAGGCCTTTTAAAAGGCTATTTTTTTGTCAGACTAGGTACAGTATTTTTGGTATTGACAAACAAGACCACTTACTGTTGTTCTATTTCGACGTAGTGTTGTAGAGTACAATAAAAAATGTTCCACCCGAAACTGTATTTTCGTCAAATGACAGTAATTTTTACCAAACGTAATAATGGATAAGGAGGGGGATTTGTGAGCCAATTTACTTTTTTTGTTGAACCACAATTGGGATCAAACATCTCGAAAATTGGAGTAAATCAAAACCGCTTTGGCGAAAATATATGATCGTCAAATGCAATGGTGTATCAAATGCAGTAACGCCAGTATGCGGAAAAATATACTATTTTATTTAAAATTAAAAAATTTAGAAAATTCTATTTTTAACATTTAACATCTATCATAGAATATTTTTATAAATACACAGAAAAAAATATCACATAATTTTAAGTAATTAAAAATATTTGTTAAAATTCAAATTTGATTTATAATAATTTTTTTTTGAGAGCGCCCCGGAAGGCTAGTTGGTAGCGTGCTAGCTTATCAGTGCGGGGTTCCTGGGTTCAATTCCCACCAGAGTCTCTGGTCTGTTTTCGCTACAACGAGCCGATAGCCTTTGTTGCTAGTGCTCTGTCAGGGTATTAGGATATAATTTGTAATTATATCTAAAATAAAAATTAAACAAAAAAATAAATAAAATTTGTTTTGAAACATTTGTAAATTGTTATTTTGCATATAAAAATTCTTTGGAGATAAAAATAAAAGTTACAAAAATTTAAGAAAAAATTTTTTGCATGTACAAATTCCATTGTTTTTTCCATTTTAAAAAATTTAAATAATTTCTTTATTTGTATTTACTAAAGTATTTTATGAAAGATGTTAAATATTGCAAACAAAATTTGGCAAATTTTTTCTGTGTACAAATAAAAAAATTTTAAAAATTCACCAACAATGGGATTTGTATATAGAAAAAACTTTTTGTGTTTTTTCTTGTAACTTCAATTTTGTAAGAATTTTTTTTATGAAAATTAATAATTTATACATTTTTCAAACAAAAAATTGTGTGTGGAATAGATTTGAATTTTAACAAAAAATTTTAATTACTTAAAGTTTTGTGATACTTTTTTCTGTGTAGTAATTATACAATATTTACTACCGCTCCAACTAGAGTGTTATGAAATTCGGCAAAGTTTTTATTAAAAACTCAAACATGATTTAAAAATGTAAACAAAATGTGAGAGCAAATATTATATAAATCTGTTACCCCTGTTCAGTTAAAACGTGTATTTGGTTGTTTTAAAATACCTCTACTGGGATTTGTAAAAACATATGATTCGTTTAATAATTTTGTTAAAAAGAATGTAATGGTATTAATTTCTTACGCTCTGATACCGAATAATTTTGCAAACAAATTTGTAAATACCATACAATACAAAACTCCGAATATTTTAACACATACCGAAATTTATGCTCACTTTATGTTCTCTTCTTCATATACACAACACATTTATAAATTCACCACTTTGTGTATTTGTTGAAACTCTAAAATAACAAAAAAATAACTTTAGACTTCCTGTATGTTGGACAGTTTCCTGGCAGGATACTAAAATTCAGTTGAGCTTTGGTTATAGACGTTAACGGTACAACGAGCGGATAGTGAATTTAAACGTCTACATTTGAATAAGGGTAGAAAAAAATAACACACACACACATATATGTACTGAAAACATATGTATGCAAAAACCCAAGTGAAATATTGAAGTTTTAAGCATTACAGCAAATATATGGAAAAAAGATGTATTAAATATATTTACATACAACGAAATAAACGAACGACGCGTAAAACGAACGTTTTGGAATTCCCGGTACCTAGAAAATAAATAAAGTATTTTGTGAAGTTAAATTAAAGTAACGAGGGTGGAATGTATATGTGAGAATACAAAGTGCGATATAAGGTTATTAAAACGTGTAAAACGAAACAATTTGTTGTATTTTTATTTTTTTTTGGATAAGCTAACTCTATGTATGATAACGGTCTACAACAACATAATGAAATGTACATAAAATATGATTATAATATAAAGAGGATACATGATTTGAAAATAAAAAGTAACACAATATAAAGTGGTAATAAAATTTAGAGCATACTTTAAGGAGTAAAAAGGAACTCTTTAATATTATTAAATTTTCGCAAAAGCAAGTATACTTTGAGGATTGTATATGTTAAAGAATAATTAAAACATATTTAAAGGCTTTACTATCTTCAAAATTTAAAGCATACTTTAGGGATTTTTTGTGTGTGGTGAAATATACTTCCAAAATAACTTACAAATTCATTAAGTAATAAAAAATGTTTATTGCAAAATATAACAAGTACATATAAATTTCCAATCTTGAACATAAACATCACTTGATATTTATTGCCATTTAACTTAAAATGAAAGTGTTGCTGGTACTAAAATTGAAGGAAATATTTATGTCATTGAGACTATAAAATCCAAAATAACAATACATAAAATTATAAAGTAAAAAGATTTGTGAAAATAAAAATATTCCAAGAACCTTTTAAATTGGCCAAATGAATGATCATATGAAGTCCATTAATAAATATGTCCTTAACAACTAAACTAACAACTTTAATAAAATATTCCCCACCTTTAACACCACAATATATAATTTAAATCTAACTAAAAGAAATTTAGCAAATATTGTAACTATCATATATATAAAAAATGTAACAAAATATATATATTCCATATTATATAAACATAAAAGATTCAACCCACAATCTTGATAAATTTACTTCCTCAAAAAAAAAAAAATAAAAAAAAATAAATCTAAATATATATGTATCTACAATAACCATTATAAAATATATATATACATTATGAAAACATAAGAAAAACATTGTAACAAGAAAAATATTCTAAAATATTTTTACAGAAAATATAGAAATACGAGGAATTGAAGTAGTATCTGTAGTAAATGTTTTTACTACGCTTTTTTTAAGTTTTTTTTTTCATTTGTGTTTTTTTTTTACCTGGAGGTTAAAATCGTCTTCAACATAAGATTATTACAACAATAGCAACTTTTAAAGCCACAAAAAAAAAAAAAAACAGCTACAACAATATGGATATACGTTTTATATTCATCATATTTTTATTAAAATGGAATTATACGCAAGGTATGTACAATTTAAGATAGCGAAAGAAAACTAAAATATCCAATTAAATTTTTTCTGTAACTTAGGATTATGGGGGGGGGGGGGGGGGGAATGTTAAAAATAAGCTGCAAAATTTGGAAAAACAAATTCAATGTTTTTGCTTCGAGCTATGTTTTATATATTGAATAAACAACAATTTAAATATTTTAAATACATTGAGACAAATTTTTAGAAGCTTAAAGTATTATTAAAGCTGCTTAGAAAAAATAAAAATCGAGTTTATATAGCAAATTTAATTATATCAATAATTATATTAATTGATTTAGCACCCCAGCAAAAAAAATGGTAGTCATTCTGTGACTATAACTTCTTTCATTGCTTCCTAAACTTCAGTTGACATTCTTTTATAATTTTTTGGTGTTATTCTAAGGCACTTCCAAAGAATTGATGAGTTCATATTTCAAATGCAGTGATCTAGATATATACCCGATGCATATCTTAAAGAATCACTTTTCATTACTTCTAAAGCATAAGTTATAGTATATCGTATATTTATTTCGAATCTAAAGCATTTATTCAAATTGAAAAAATAGTTCTGATGAACTTTTTTAATTTTTTTATTAAATCATTTTTTATATTTTAGTTTAAAATTTCATGGGGGTTAGAATTTATGCAGTTTTGCAATTTTTATAAAAGTTTTGAAATATCAAGAAGAACTGATTTTTTAACCTTTATATGGAGGCAATCTGTGCATTTTTGCATTATGTTTATTTTTTAACACTGCAGTTAAATTCAGAATTTATCAAAATAATTTTAAAATTGTGTAAAAATTAATACAAATTGTGTAAAAATTAATTCAAATTGCCCAAAAATGTTTTAAAATTGTGCAAAAATTATTTAAAATTGTTCAAAAATATTTTAAATTTGTCTAAAAATGTTTCCAAATTATACAACCAGTTTTTAAATTATCCAAAAATATTTTAGAATTTCTCTAAGAATTCAATAAAATTTTTGAAAAATGTTTCAAAAATGCTTTTTCACTAATGCAGAATTATTTATTTGTTTTGATAAAGAGAATTTGTATATCAATGCATACATTTCGCTTCTTTAAACTTATTTTTCTGCATTCTTATGAATTAAATTTTCATCAAAGCTTAAATACTACAAGGTATATGAACATTTTCCACTCATGCATCAGAATACCTATTCATTGTATTATCATTGCTTCCTTAGAGTAAAGTATGAGTAATGCTAGTAGCTACATTTGAATACTTCCATCCTATGACACGCTAATGTTAAATTCATCGATGAAACCATTAGAAAAGAAGTGATGCCTTTGCCATAGTAGTGATGCTTTTATTGCTTCTTTGGCAGCTTCATTTTTGCTGGGACTTATCACTCAAATTATATTATTAATTACTGAAAATTGTTTACGATTAATTTAAATTTGAAATCCAATTCAAACAGTAAACATATCAAAGCATTAACTGAAAATTTTAATAATTTATTTTTGACCAACAAACGGGGTAAACGACACATTTTTATATATAGTCACCTAAAATGCAAAATGGAGTAACTATCATTTTTATGTTTTACGGGAGAAGCAAAAAAAGCTAATGGACAATTTAATAAATTCGTAAATAAATCTGACATTTTTTTTATCATAGAATGATAAAATATTGTCGAGAGATGTGGTTCAATGCAGTATTTCATAATCACTTAATTCTATTTTATTTCATTTTTCTTTTCACTCACCAAAAAAGTCTGTAATGACAATTGAGAATTTTTTTGTTATTACGGGAAATTTTGCTATTTTGAGCCTAGCGGTATTTTTTTCTAATATTAGCAACACATGTCTGCTGATGTGTAGAAATTAGTAAAAAAAAAGTAGCCGCTACTTTATTTTAGTAAACTTTTTGTAAACCTAAATTTAAAATCGGTTTGCTGAAATCAGCAAAAAAATTTACTAAATATTATTAATATTTGTACAATGAAATTGGCATAAAAAATTAGTAAGCGCTAATAAATTTTAATAAATTGCTGTAAGCTGCAATTTAAAATCAATATGCTAAAATCAGCAACAATTTTTACTATATATTAGAAAAATGCGAATAGCAGTAAACTTGATAACCGCTACTAAACATTGGTAAAATTCTGTACAAAGTTTATTAAAATAAATAAGGTCTAATTAACAAAATTTTTTGATAAATTATAGTGAATTATAGTGAATTTTTCTATATTTAAAAATTCATTGAGTTTAGAATTGTAAAATATAGAAGAATTTAAATTTTTAAAAATGCACAAATTACTTGAATTATTTTTTAATGAACTTGTTGCACTTTAAAATTGCTAGTTTATTTTGTAATTGCCTTACGAAAAAACATTACAAATTATTTTTTTGTCGAGCAAAAACTTTTTTTAAATTAAAAAATATTAAAGACAAAACTGAATAGTAAAATTAGTAAAAACATAAATTTGTCAATTTTTGTGTTGAAAAATATTTTTAGTCAAATTTATGGATTTTAAGTTCAAATATTGATTGTTTTAAGTGCTGGTTTTTAGAACTTTTTAGTTCTATTTTAAGTGGATGTTCGATTTTTAGACATGAGTCTGTTGTGAAAAATATCTTCACTTCCGATCCCTTTTTCCAACATACGTAGAATTTTAAGCAATTTTAAGTATATAAGTGTAAGTTTTATATATTAAAAATAAAATTTCCTTCAATATCAATAATATTTTCTAATTAAAAAAAGTGTAAAATTAGTTAAATTTTTTGCTATTGTTAGCAAATCGATTTTTAAAAATTTGTAAAGGCAACAAGAACTTGTAAAAACCTTGTAATTTTTAAAATGTAAATAGAAAAAAAAATTACTTAATAGCATTTTTTACCAAAAATCAGTACAAATATAGTAAATTGGGTTTGAAAACCGTTTACAAATCTTTTCACTAATTTTTTTTCTCAATGTTTTGGGATTATATTTCCTTTATCGTATAAGTCCGAAGTTTTGTATAATGCTTCTAGAATAGCTAAATGAATCATAATTATCAATACGACCGGTTTCAAAAACTTTGTTAGGTACCCCTCTTTTCATTTTAGCTGACTATATGAAGTTCTGTATGCATCCGTTTTGTTTGTGAACAAAAAAATGCAATTAATTTTTATTTTAATTGATTTAGTTAAATACAAGATTCATCACCTTTTATGCTGGTATTTGAATATTAAACAACTTAAAAAACAATAGATTTCCATATATGCGATTTTTTTTTTTAATTTTGTTATTTTCAATCTATCGGGCGGTATAATGCTGATTTCGGCACCAATGATTGGCTTGAGCTTGTCAATGATCTAAGAATTGTTGGCGTACTCTTTGTTTTTGGAAATAACAGGGAAATTGCATAATTTGATTTGCAGTATGATATAGTGCCCCATGTAGTTGAAACTGGTAACCGAGTAAAACTTTTTCACTCATTTTCTTGCAGACATAAAATGCAAAAATACACTGATATCATTTCCCATCGGCAGTTTCGCATTGTCTAAGATAAAATGGCCTATATATCGTTTCAATCACCGGTCCAATCAGTCACTTCTTGGTCATGTAATAGTATTTCCAGGATCTCGTGTACATTCTCCTTTCGACAAATGCGGAAATTTAGCTTTTTGCACATTGGATTTAAAAAAAAAAATCAATTTTTAAGCGAGAAGGATGTAAAGTAAAACTTTCGCAAATTTAGAAAAATCATATTATTAAAACTGGAAAAAATTAAAAAAAAAAATTGTCAGTATATTATTTCAAAGCTAGCTTTGAGTCTATAGTTGTAAAATAAGTAAATATTTTCACTCCAGAACTTACAGGATATTGTCCGGAAACATTTTATAGAAACGCCTTTGACTATAAAAAACACCAGAGGGTCAATTCTCGTTCTGTGATAATGTGAAGTGAAAAAAACTTTTCATTTTCGTTTTCATAAGCACTTTTCACAAATACATAATTTGCGATTCTCGTTTGTATTGTGAAAATAATGTTTCATTCGCCCTGTACCCATGAAACTTTTGTAACTGTGTTATCCAAAATTTAAAGCAAATGTCAAAACAGAAAAGAACGTAAACAAAAGTGAATTAAGGTCGTAAAATTTATTTTAAATAATTATATAAAAATATCTGGATTAATTGTATTATTGGATATTACTCAAAGAATTCCGGATGAACAAAGGTAAGACAATGATGTTACAAGCATTTCATTGCAGTAAATAATTTAATAATTTATAGGAATTTTTTGAGAGTGCTGAGACGCATACTTCATGCTGACCACAATCCATTCGAGATGACAACCGACAAGCACTTCATGAATTTATATCGGCTTACTTATCGTTTGCAATGTCCACATGCTTTTCTAAATAATAAATTAAATACTCCATTTGGCTTTCGCTGGCACGCTTTCCTCTACAACCTTCTCCATGTTTATTTCACTTATAAATAGTCTGTGTAAACAATTTTTTCATATGAAAATATTTTGACAGTTGTTTGCACTGTTACATAAAACAAGAATCGCCAGTGCTGTGCAATCGTGAAAAAATCTTGTTTCGTTCCACTTTTTTTTTTTTTTTCATATGAAAACGTTTTGATATTTCTTTACTTTTTTACAGAACGCGAATCAAAAGTACTATGAAAACGTGAAAAAACATTTCATTTCACCGTTTCACAGAACGAGAATCGAGCCTCAGGACAGAACTTAAGCAAAGGGTTTGTAGCTGGCATAGTTAATTGATGTTTTTTGTCATTTTCGCTTAATTTTGCAACTTTCAAAAAGCGAATATTTCCATAACTTTTAAAATAACAACATTAGAACAATAATATTCGGTATGTAATTTAATTTTGCTGATAATATTGTTTATAGCAAGAACCGAAATTATATAATTTTTGAGTTTTTTTTATACGTCTTAGTTAGTTAGTAGTTAAAGTTTAGTATGCTATATCGCATAAATAAATTTTTAATAACAAATACATGTTTACAATAATCATTATCAGAAGAAAGAGCATTAGAGGGTTAAAAGTTTGTTATATTAACAAAAATATTAATTGCATTTTCAAACTTTTAAAAACTCAATTAATACAAAATTTTTATTATATTGGCACCAACAATTACAAATTACTACCAACAATTACAAATTACTACAAATATGTCCTGCTAAGTACACCAGAAATACACAGAAAACATTATCACAAAATTTTAAGCAATTAAAAATGTTTGTTTAAATTCAAATTCGATCTTTAACAATTATTTGTTTAAATTGTTATTTTTCTTATAAAATTTCTATAAAAAGCGAGGCTACAAAAACATAACAAAAAGTTTTTTGTATCTACAATGCAATTGCCTTTAAAAAAATATTTGTATTTTTGCCGCTCAATCTTTCCTTTTTGATTGAAAATATTTTCGCTAAATAGCTAGAGGGCGTGACAGGTTAATAAAAAATCCAGAAAAATCATATTTTGGCACAAATTTTCATTGAAATATTCGCAGGATTTCTTAATTTAGGAAATTACTTATTAATTAGCAATACCGCTGTTGATGTTTTGGTATTGGCCTTACAGTTACCAATAACATTTTAACGAATTTAATATTTTCTAATTGTTTGTTTTAGATTAGTTTTGGTATGAGTGATAAAAAGAATATAGAAAATATTTTAATATGCATATTTCAGGTTTTTTTTTTTTTAATTGAGATTTCTCACAGACTCCTTATTATAAAGGTGTGAAGGAAATAAAATTTTGTTTGCAAATTTTTAGTTTATCCAAAGGCTGTTGTAATTATTGTTGCTTTTATAATTCCATACAGAAATTTACAAAATTAATTTTTACAACCGATATAGAAAGATTTTGTGTAGAAAAATTTTCCAAGAAACAATATTTGACAATTAATTCATTTTTCAGTACTGCCCAGTACTTTTATGAAATTATCAGGCATGCCACAGACAATTTCGTTCGAAAGTAAAATTGAAAACGAAAATATATATATATTTACATAATTATTTATAAGATGAGTATGTTGATTTTAGAAATAATTCTTTAAAAAAATTAATAGTGATCATATTTAAATAATTTTTATAATATTTACAATTCCATAGTACAATTTCGTTTACTTTTATTTACTCTTGGTTGTTCAGACATCTTTTGTATTCGTAAATTCTAAAATTAAAAAATAATCTTTTTGTGAAAAATTTGTGTTATATCTGCTAGCTTTGATAAAAGTTCCCTATTTAGTTAGAATAAAATTTTTAGCTTCCCATGTAAAAATCGAAATATATATGAACATACATGATCATACATGGGCTTGTATATGATCATACATGGGCATACATGGTCATATACGTCCATACATTATCTCATATATGACCATATATCTTCGTATCCGAAATTTGAGGGTATATGGTGATATATGTGCATATATTATCATACATGCTCATATATTATTCATGTATGCTCGTATATGATCATATACGTCCATATACCCTCAAATTTCAGATCCGAAGATATATGATCATATATGAGATCATGTATGGTCATATATTGAACAATGTATGGACGTATATGACCATGTATGCCCATGTATGATCATATACAGGCCCATGTATGATCATGTATGCTCATATATATTTCCTTGCTTTCGTCTTCGCGTCATCAACTGCGCTTCAATGGCCAGTCAGGCTCACGGACATAGCTAGATCGGCTTAAAATTGTCTAAGGATCATAAATTTATATGCTTTATAAAGTCTTAGACCTATTTTGCGATGCGTTTCAAATGGAATAACAAACTGATTTTACCCTCTCATATGTATATGTCGAGAATGTGATTAATTGTTTATAAATCAAAACCTGTTGAGGGTTACGGGTAAAGTAACGGTCACAGCATACAATTTGTTAAGAATTTCATATAGAGACAATATAATAATTTGAAATTCTTTGATCAATTGATACATAATCTTACCACTGACGAGTCCTTGTATGTAATAAAACTAATGTTATTTGCTTTATATCTGTTATTTTGTATGCAATAAAAATCGACATTAAAAACGAACAGATTTGCAAACTAGAATTTTCCACCAAAAAAATGAACTAGACTTTAAAATTAATTTATTTAGAGGAAAAATTGAAATCGAAATGGTGCCAAAGACACTTTTTAATAGATGCTTTAATTTCTTTCCTGAAAGAATAATTTTTGCTTTAAAATTTAAAAAATTGACTAGTTCGTTTTTAAATTTTTATTGGATTTTTTATTTATTTAAATATTGAAAATAAGTTGAACGTTTTCCCACAAAAACTAAATTTTTCCTCGATTTAAGAAAAATTTAATCGTTTTTTTTTTAATTCATCTGAAGAAATTTTTATAAAAAAAAATCCTAAAAATAAAAAAATAATATATCATTTAAATTTTTAAAATTGATCTTAACTAAGTTGCATGAAATTTAATTCAGAAATAGTTCATCCGTTTCTAAAACCAAATAAATTTTTTTTATTACATAGGTACAAATTTTTTGCTTTTGTTTTTAGTTGTCTGACCTAATTAGTATAAAATAATTGTTAAAAATTAGAAAGGGATAAACATAAAAACTGAATAAAGAAATGGCTTTCAAGGATTTGGTTAATTTTGCTACTTGCCAAAAAAATGAACACACATTAAGTTCAAGTTCTTTCTCATTTTGAACTAAACTAAGTTTTATTACATATATTTTAATATTCAAACTTTTTAAAATTAAGGTATTTTTCTTTAAAATTGACAAATTTTTATTTAATATACTTGTTTTTTTTTCTAAAGTCAAGAAATTTTATTTAGGAAAGATATGAATTATTTCTGGGTATATAAACTATTTTATTTTTACTCAAACTTAGAAAATTTTATTCTTTTTTAGAAAATTTTTCTAAGTTTTAATAAAATTTGACTTAAATTGAGGAAAATTTTTTAACTATTTAGAAGGAAATCATGGAATAATTTTTAGTTCATGTCTTTTTTGGAGTACAATTTATTATTATGTTTGTTTCGTTTTTGAATATTATATCTATACCTATAACTACTTGTAAAGAAAACGACTATCCCTACTTACCTCACTTTTAATTATTTTTTGTAAACAAAATCAATTTGAACTTTTGAGGCCGCCTTCGTACGAAGGCTGTTTTTTTAATCTATTTATTAATGATATTTCTCTTTGCTTTAAGAAATCAAGATTTCTTTTATATGCGATGATTTAAAAATATTTTTACAAGTGGACTCACTAAGGGATGCTTTGATTTACAAAACGAACTGGATAATCTTGGAGAGTGGTGTAAATCAAATAATCTACATTTAAATCTTGGCAAGTGTCATCATATTTCATTTTGTAGGTCTTTGCATCCTATTTCTTTAGTTTTTAATATTAAGAACTATGATTTAAAAAGAATTAAATCTAAACTCGACTTAGGTGTGGTATTTGATACCGCTATGTCGTTTGTACCTCATATTGTGTACATTGTTCCTAAAGCTTATAAAATTCTTGATTTTTTAAAGAGAAATTGTTATGAATTTTCTGATCCTTACACACATAAATATATTTATACTTCCTTCGTGAGATCGAAGTTAGAATATGCTTCTGTCGTTTGGAGTCCTCATGTCTCTACTCATATCTCCCGTATTGAGAGAGTTCAACGTTTATTTTTAAAATTTGCGTTAAGATCACTTTATTACCTGGAATCTGTTCAATATGAATCTAAATGCCTTTTTATTGGTTTACAAACTTTAGAATTCCGCCGAACTTTTCAATCGGCTTTACTTTTGTTTAATATAATCAATCATAATATTGATTGTCCTCACTTGCTATCTTTGATTCCATTTTATGTTCCATTATGAAGTCTTAGGTTTATTGATGCCTTTAATGTTCCAATTCATCGGACTAATTATGCTATCAATGGTACGTTAAACCGCACATTTATTACTTTTAATCATATTAATTTGAGTCTTCAGAAAATATCTAAATCATTTATTGAATTTTGCACAACAAAACATAATTTTAAACTATTTCTTTTTGTATTACAATAAAATTTATTTTTCTTATAAATATTTTTTATACTTATTTTAAATTATTATATATTATATTAACTTTAATCATAGTCTGTAAGGAGTTTTGTGTCCATAGACTGAAATAAAGAAATAAAGTATATGAACTTCGCTGGAACGCGCAATATAGCAACTATATTGTCTGATCTGCTCTACTTTTAGGTACAAACACATAATTCATTTGTTACCTTTTGTTGTTCTTAATATTTTATCCAATTAAAACTAAAAAAATTTCATATATTTTTGTTTACAGTTAAAAGAGAAAAGTCAAGAATTTTCAAGACTTGGCAGCATTTTAAATTATTTTTAATTTTTAAGCAGCTATATTTGCAACTACTTAGCAAGTCTATATATACTTAAATTTGTATGGTTTATTTATAAAATTTAAAATAAGACAAAACAAGCCTATTGATATGTACACAGAACTTTTAATTTAAGTTATAGAAAATATTTTTTTAAAAAATAAATCGTAAAATATTCAGCATTAAAAATCCGATACTTTTCGATTTTTATCACATGCCTGTATATTTTTCAATAAAAATATGTTCACTTTCTTTTTCTTACAAAAAAAAATCATTTTAGGAATTAGAACTACATGTTAATATTAAAATTAAAACTACTTATACAATATTTACAAAAATCTTTTTAAAAAATAATTTCTTAGATTTAATTTTAATAACGCATTCAGTAAGTAAGCGATTTGATTTTTTAATTTATTACTTTAAATATAAAATTCTGTAATGCTTTAATTTGAGGACGTTTACCTATAAAATTGTAATTATAACAAAAAAGCTCATAACCATCATACCTTCCAAATTATTTATAACTAGTATAATTAATTCATAATTTTACTTAATTGCTACTGTAGTCGCAAATCACAAACAAATAAACAAAGTAATATAAACAGTAAAACTTTGTATTAACCTTAGAAACATTGAATGTTAAATATAAACTAATATTACTTACCACGAACAACAAACATATGATATGGAATTGGGTTACTAAAGATATCGATTTTTGTATTGTTTGTAAAAAAAGTTAAAAAAAAAACCAAAACTCATATAAAATTCACACAACCTCAGGTAAAATAGCAAATAAAAGACAAACCTCAACCAAATAATAATACTTAATATAGACTACTACGGGAGATACAAAACAAACTTTAAGGAAAAACATTTTAGCTAATCAATATACAACAAAAACAATAAAATAAATACACCAATTCCTCAAAAAAAAACCTGCTTTCGATAGCAATAAATTTTCAAGTCAGTAATTCTGCATATGAAGACTTTATTATGTTTCTTTATAGTTGCAGGAGGCATATGAGGAATTTATGTTGTATATAAATTCCTATCACTCATACGTAAAAATGCGTACAATTTAATACGAGTATATCAAGTATGTATAATGATTGGCATTTAAAAGAACTCTGTATAAAGAGGTTCTGGTGTAAAAAGTAAACAATTCCAGTTTATTTCTTTTACGATGCCTATTTTAACGGCAATATAAACGTAAATGTAAAAATCTCAAAACATACATGTACATAAAAAACAAATATTTTTAACATACAAGTACACTTAAAGTTCTACAAAGTTAGATAGCAAAAACATACATACTGGTGTAAGGTATTCTTGGAATACCAAAAAATAGAAATACATGATTTGTATATATAAATAGACCACACAAAAAGTTATAAATGGCAACATTTAATTTTGCCACAGGAAAAAAATAAAGAAAATAACAACACATGACTGAGACTACTACTAAGTTTAGGGAATATGTTATGTACTTTATTTTTTCTTTTTCTATAAATGATAGCAAATGTTTGCATGTAAAGGGTGTTTTTTTTTAGAGGTTGAGAACTCTTATTTAAAATAAAACATATAAAGACTAACGAAATTATTTATTTTAAATTTTTATGTGATAGCTTATTATTTGGTATTTAGAATCAAACAAAAATTTTGGACACAATGGTCCCATTTATAATTTTTATTCTGCTTAAAGTGACAGAGAAAAATTTATTTTTTCTATCATGATAAAAAAAATTTTCTCTAATGATTTCTCAGATAATCGGAAAAATAATTACTTTGCTAGGTGAAAATTTTTATATATGTTTATATATCGTTATATATGGAGTCCTATCTATGCTTTAGTGTATGAGCATATATGAACATATACATCATGTATATAAGAATATATGGGCAAATACATTTTAGAAAAAGCTCTGATGTGGAAATAGATAATATATTGCATATATGGTAATATATTGCACATATTGGTCCATATATTGATTCCTATATGCCATATATGTTCATATATGAATACATATATTATTCCATATATGGCCATATATGAAGGCGAAAATTGGTGTAAAAATACTTTTTTTACACACTTTTAGTGATTTTCAGTTTTTTTTACCCCACGCCTAGCAAAGTAAGACGTAACCAAAAATAAAACTTTGATATATTTCCAAGATGTTTTATAAAGATTTCAAAATCTTTGTTTTGGAAGAAATGTAATTTTGTAAGAAAGAATCCATTTTGGCGAAACAGGCCAGTCTCCGAAATCTCAAAGATTGGGAGCGTCAAACGGCGAAATCTAAATGTTTAAATGTCGAAGAAAAAATATCCATTGTTGGTGAGTATACGCAACAATCAACTTAGTGCTTTTAACACCTATTTTTTTTAAGTTGGAAATAAAATATGGCTAAAAAAGAGGATTGGTACAACAGAATATAAATAGAGACCTAAGCCAAAACATTTGTTACCTTTTAAACGGCTTTAAAAATGGCAAGATAGCTTAAACACTGCTGATATTAATTTTTTTAATACTTTTTATTACTTTTATTTATGCATTCATTTAATTTAGATTAAAAAAGTTTTAAACCAAATAATTTATTGTAATTTATGTATTATATTGTTTTTAATTTATTATTTTTAAAAATAAGATAATTATCGAATACTCAAAACGTTAGTTCAATGTTTGTTGGAAACTCCTAAATTTCCTAAATAGAAGTACAATATTAACGATTCGCTTTAATAAAAAAAAAATTTTTGGTTGAAAAATCTAAAGAAAAGCTTTTTTGATATACGGACATACAGGAAAAATACTCATATATGACCATGTATGAACATTCATTTATGTGAATATATGAGCATATACACGAATCCGAGCATATATGGAAAAATATATGAACCCATATAAACCCATATAAGGACATTTTCACTTCGGTTCATAAAAAATTACTTCCATTAGACAGTTTATTCGTATTGCGAATGTAGGGCAGAAAAGCAAAATACGCCATTTACAGTCTAAATTACAAACATTTTTTTTCTTACAAGGGAATAAATTTTTGTGATGAGACTTAAGTATTTAAATAATTTCAATTACAATAAAAAGTGTTTTTTTTTTAATTTCATAAGTTTAAATAAAATTTCTCTACGTCCAAAAAACATACCCTTTATAAATGTTTATAAGTGTATTAATACAAGAAAATTTGGATATTTATTTTTTGAAAAACAGAGGTGTCGGATATGAAAAAGGTATGAGGGTTTCCTTGTGTTCACAGAGAATTTGGAAGTTGCATTACTGTTAAAAATGTTTAGATTGCGAACAAGTTTTTTTTACAGATATAACACAAATGCATGCTGTTATTAACAATTTTTTTTTTTTTAACATTTTGAACCTTTCATGAAGTACATCTAGGCATGGTTAGATTCAAAAGAGGAAAGGCAATTCGCCTTCATGACTATCCTTAAATGGGTAGGTAACATACACCTATGGCAGAGAACTGGTATGTCTTGTGGTCTCCAATACCTGCGCCATAATAAACTTTCCAGGCTACCTGAAGAATTAAGTATCACTCAGGTATGCCTTCATTTTTCTCAAAGCACCCCAAAGTAGTCCAGTTATGGCATAAGGAAGCCTTGCCAATACCTTATTCTGCTCCTTGCGAAAGCCGGGACAAAACAAAGGAAGTGCGCCAGTGTCTTGTCGTCCTCCCAGCAGGTCACTTTTTGCGATTTCGAAAGTGTGATCGTAGTGTAGAGTGGCTTGTGAGAATTCCTGCCTACATCGGGTCATTCCACTGAACATATTTAATCGCATACACATTTTCCCTGTTCCAGATCTCTTTGTGCTCTTTGTGTGTTCGAGTTGGTGGAAACATTTTTAAATTGTTCTACACTCAGCGAAAAGTTTCACAATACTTATAAAACTGTTTAATAATTAATTTGTCGTCAATTTTTTATTATGTTTATAAAATTTTCATAAATATGATGAAGTGCTTCAGAAAAATGAGCCAGAAATGTTTCATAAATCTTCATATTGTAAAAAAAATAATAAAAAAAATTAATGAAGAACTCTAACAAATTATTAATTTCCGTTGCAAAACTCTGCTATTTGTAATTCTCAATAGGTTTGAATTTTATTTTATTTTAATAATAAGTAAAATCAATTAAAATAAAACCAATTTAAATAAATTGATTAAAATTTATTCACCCAAACGAATTTAAGTTGATTATGTCTAATATTATTTTTGTTAAAAGCAGTACATAAAAAAAAAAAATAATATTTTTAAATTCTAAAACTTACAAAAAATTTCTAAGAATTGTTCATATGACTAATGTATGCCTCCCCTTAACCATAAAATGTAAATTGAAAAGTTTCCCAATACTTAAAAAACATGCAAATGATAATTTAATAGAAAAAAGAAATGAATAATTTATTATGTTGAACGTAAGAAATCAAAATAAAAACAACAAATTCTAGTTTAAAAATATAAACAAATTAAAGATTCCTAAAATAATGCAAATATAGATAGTAGCAATAAATAAATAATATATTTAATTTGTCTATAAAAAGTAATCAAACAAATAATATAAAATTCATATTTTTCATATATTGAAATAATATTCATAAAATATATCTATAAATTTTAATACTGTATTTAAATTTGAGTTCATATAAAACAACATAAAACCCCAGGAAGAACTAACAATATTAAACTTAAGTGCCAGTATTATAGTCAACATTTAGTATACATATTTATTAAGATTTTAATTTTATAAAAAATTTTATTCGAAAATTTCTTACTTAATTAAAATTAAAAAAGTTCATTCTAAACCAGGTAAAAAGATCAGATCTGATTAGTAATAATTTTACTATTAAGGACAATTGTAAATTGGTGACAAATTTGTGGTCTAATTAGATTTGACCAAATCAAGAGAGATCTTTATTAAATCTGATTATATATTATATGTGCAGAGTAAATTGAATCTTATTATATGTGGTTATAATAAGATTCAATTTACTCTGCACATATAATATATAATCAGATTTAATAAAGAATTAAATATCATCTTTATTTTTAGATATATTTTTATTTTAAGGCCTTTGAAAATGTATCAAATCGCTACGATATGGTACTAGATTTGATAACATATATGAATATACTTAGTACCAGATATAATTGCATATGACCAGCTCTACTCATATAAGGCCACAAAAATCACAAAATTTTACAGATATCTTGAGCTATAAACCGGCACTATATCTGATCAGATCTATCCATAGATTGTATAACTTATCATATACGATTAGATCTGGCATCAGATTTCGTAATACACATAAAATTTTACTTTTTCATTAGTCTTGTATATTAAATTTTCGTGAAAATATTTTGTACTAAAGTTTCATTAAAACGAATAGTGAAAAATATTTTTTTTTTAAATTATGGAATACAACAGTTTTATAATACAACATTTTAAGCTCAAAATTTTAATTCAAGCCTCAAAAAATACTGTATAAATGTAAGACTACAATTATTTTTGCAACACAAACCAGTTTTAATTTAATTTTCCATATTGCTGGCATATGTTATAGAATTTCAAGTTTTACTGAAATTTAATATCATTTACTGAAATTAAACTTCATTTACATTCCAGCTGTGCTTACTGGGTTGTGCAAAACTCAGTATATTGTAATAAATTATTAAAAAAATATATCAATTCAATTTGAATTAAATTGAAACAAATTTATAAAAAAACAAAATCAATACAATAAAGCCTATATAGAATGTATTTAAATAATCACAAAAATGGAAATTGTTGCAATTTCATAGTTAAATGGCCATAAAAATTGTTTGTGTGTGCTCATGAACATGAACTCACAGACCATTTGTGCAAAAGTGTGTATAAGACACACAAACCATTACAAAATAACAGCTGGCATATAGAACACTTGTTATTCTAAAAAAAGTTTTAGTAAAAAAATTGCAACAAAAAACGTAAAATGTTTTAAACATGTGTCTCTTCAACAAATATACATACATTCTGTACATTTTATGACATTTGAGCTAAGGATTTATTTATGATACCCCAACTCAATGCACCCGAGTAAAAAATCATATGTTGCATTATTTAATAATAAAGGGTGTCCCAAGAAGAACGCAATTTTTAAATCTGACAACATTCGAAGTGTCATTGTTTGACATTTGAACAATTGTTATTGTTTGCTAGTAGAAGGTACGAGGTTAGTAAAAATGAAGCGCTACACGAATGAACAACGCATTCTCATTGTGAAATTGTTTTACCAAAATGGTGAAAGTTTTGCGGCTACAGTTCGCAAATTGCGATCAATTTGGGGTCACAATAATGCTCCAAAAGAGTCAACTGTAAAGAGATTAATGGATAAATTGGTCGAAACTGGGCCATCGACCAGGTCGATCGACCGAAAATGTCGCAGCTGTACGTGATTATGTCGCTCAAACTCCATCCACTTCAATTCGACACCGAGCTCAGCAAATTGGTGTCTCCAAATCCACTTTGCAGCGAATTTTGACGAAAGATTTGCATCTTCATGCATACAAAGTTCAATTGACTCAGGAACTGAAGCCAGCTGACCATGGACAATAAAGGGAGTTCGTTAATTGGGTATTGGAGAGACAACATGAAAATGCTGATTTTGCCGATAAAATTATCTTCAGTGGCGAGGCCCATTTTCATCTTGATGGCTTCGTCAATAGGCAGAATTGTCGCATTTGGGGTGAGGAAAATCCTCGAGTGATTCACGAGAAGCAAATGCATCCTCAACGTGTCACTGTGTGGTGTGGTTTTTGGGCTGGAGGAATCATTGAACCTTTCTTTTATGAAAATGAGGCAGGTCAATCGCAAACAGTCAATGGTGTTCGGTATCATGAAATGAGAATCAGTTTTTTCTTGCCTAGAATTGAAGAAATGAATGTGGAGGGCATGTGGTTCCAACAAGACGGCGCCACATGTCATACAGCCAGAGAAACAATTCAATTGCTGCATCAGTCATTTCCCGCTCGTGTTATTTCGTGCGATTTAACACCATTAGATTTTTTTCTTTGGGGTTTTTTGAAGTCGATGGTTTACGCGAATAAGCCGACGACGACTCAAGCCTTAAAAGAGGAAATTGGACGCTGCATTAATGAAATGCCGCAGCATTCATGCAAAACGGTCATTAAAAGATCGCGTGCATGACAGCAAAGCCGCGGCGGCCATCTGCACGATATATTGTTCCATACATAACCTCATTCTGTCTACTTTACGATATAATAAAGTTTCACGATTTTTTTTTTAAATATCTGTGTTTTATTTAAAATTTAAAAATTGCGTTCTTCTTGGGACACCCTTTATATTATCATATATAAATATTACAATATGCATATTTATATTACAATATTTTATTATATATTACAATAATTATTTTGAAATTATCATGCATTCTGCCAATTATAAAATTATATATGATTTATATAATAAGATATATATCATATTATGTATTATATCATACAAAATCATATATAATACTATTAATAATTATACATGGCTTATATAGGACAATATATACTTATACAAAACCACATACATATATTTATATAAATAAGTTAAATTAACAAAAAGTACCATTAAAGAAATGCTATTTAATTTAACAGCTGGTCTCCCTAATTTTTATTTAAATCAAATAGGTTTTGATATTTATTTTTAAATATTGTTTAATCTACTGACACATCAATAGAAACAAATGATTAATCAGTTAAAAATAAATGTTAAAATTTTTCCTATCAAATCTGAAAATAAACTGAAAATTCTTTTTTATGAAATTGTTGTCGTTTTTTGTATTTATGTTTGTTTTTTAATCTACAAAATGTATATTCACACAGTCTATAGACAATTTTTTTTGGAAATGAACATATGTGTGTGTCTTTATAAAGTTCTTGTACTTTATAGCTGTTAAATAGAATCTATTTTAAAAACGGTTTTTCTTGTTCTCTTGTTTTTTTTGTTTCTAATTCTCTTAACAGAGTTCCCGCATTCCGAAAATTTTTCTAAATAAAATCATATGATGGGAAAAATCAACATACGATATTCTATGGTTCTTATGTTCTCTTTGTGTCGCCGGCGTACGTTATTATTTTGGCGCGTTTTCTCTCACACAAATAATCGTTGTACGTCGCGTTCTTATTCTGGATCGACACTGAATTAAAATAATTTTGCATATAAACAAAAAATTTAAATATAAATCAAATTAGAATTTTTTGAATATTTTTGTTTGAAATAGACAGCAAACAAAATTTAAATTTGTTATAACTGTAGCCGAAACAAATAAAAAAAATTTTCGTTTTGTGAGTAATTTTTTTATTGAATTTCAAACAAATGAAACTTGAAATAAGAGGTAAACGACAGAAAATCATTTTGAACAAATGTATTAAAATGTTAAAATAAATATTTCTTTGAAAAATAAATGTATGTTTTTTTTATTTATTTATTTATTTATTTATTTTATTAAGCATATAATTACAAATTATATCTTAATATCCTAACCGAGCACTAGCAACAAAGGCTATCAGCTAGTTGTAGCGAAAATAGACCAGAGCCTCTGGTGGGAATCGAACCCACGACCCCCGCACTGATAAGCTAGCATGCTACCAACTAGCCTACCGGTTCGCTGTATGTTTCTTTATTTTTAAATGAACTAGAAAGTGTTTTATTAAACTACAAACAGTAAACTACATTATATTTATGGGAGCGTTGATACGTCTCCCACATTTTATTTATTTTAATTAAATAAATTTATTTAATTTACATTTAAGTTTTTATAAAATATATTTTTGTTGTTTATTAATTTGATTTACAAATTAAAATGAAATTTAAGTGTGCTATCACATATCACACATATCACATGTGTAGTATATCGCCCCTTATTATAACTATCTATAATTCAATGTATAAATTTATATCCTAACATTTCTTAATATTTCTCTTAGTTGTGAAAACTTAATTATTTTATTTTGTTTTAGATGTTATAATTTCTTAGTCCATAAGATATGATAACATATAATAAGATATAATTATATCTAATCAGATAAATACAGGCACAATTTCATCGGAGATCAAATTCAGTCATAATATGTTGCATTTGTTTTTTTTTAATTCCTAAATGTATACCATAATTATGTATATAAGGGTGTCCCAATAACAGTGCACTTTTTAAATTTAATGTAATATTTTCTGTGCAGTGGCAACTCTGAAATTTGACAGTTGTCACATATGTTTATTTCGATTATTAAACATGGAGAATTTTCAACAAATTTGAAGACAGTAAGACTCCTGGGCGTCAAAGCATTGCTGCTGTAAGCGAGAGTGTCGCCGAAAACTCTAAAACATCAATTCGGCATCGTTCTCAACAACTTCACGAAGCACTATGCAGCGAATTTTGACAAAAGACGTCCACAAAGAGTAATAGCCTGTCATCAGAGCCGTGTTGGCCATTTGATAGATCTTTTATTCCATACTTAATCGGAACATGCCTTCTTTACAATTTAATAAAAAAATTCGAATTATATCAAAAATACGTGTTTTTATTTTAAAATAAAAAAGTGCATTTCTACTGAGACACTCGTTATAAGATCTCAAAATATATTAATTATATACGAGGTACGTAATGTAATAAAATCAGCCATTATGTTTAGCACTATGGGGCTAAGTGAGTTAAGCAGTCGACTTCAAACTCTGGCACCAAGTTCGAATCTTGGCGAAGGCATTGTTTTTTTTTTTAATTTTAATATTTTTTGAACCTTAATATTGTATTTGTATTTTTAATTCAATTTTTTATTTATTTATTTCTATACTTGTCTTAAAAAACTAGAATCCGGATAATATATTGTTGAATCTAATCTAATACAATTAGATCTGTCTTTTTTCTAAAAAATTTGCATCTTACTTCATTCCAAAGATATTCTTTGATCTGCTATTTGGGGATCAATTTTGATTTCACTAAATCCCTAAATATATTTCTGTATCTACTTTGATGTTCTATTTTATATATATTCTAGGACCTAATTTGATCTGACTTTTTTCGAATAACTTTAGATTTTACTTAAACTGCAAATATTGCACTAAATTAATTTTTTTTACTTGGGTAGTGAACTATAATACCAAAGTAGTGATAGATTTTCTCCTGATTCTATCTACACACACCCAAACATACCACAGAAATATAGTAAAATACTAGAAATCATAGGTAAACAATTCACTAACACTCATGCATATTTGAAAACATTTATTGTATGAGTTTTAGGTTTTGTTTACAACAATGTATGTGATGGTATACATTCAAGATTTGTGTAACAATGATAAAAAAAAGAAACAACACAGACACCACTACATTCAAACCAATGCTACTACTGTTGCTTTTATATTTGTACATATCAAACAACCAAATGACAGAATGTTATTCAATTGTACGCATTTTGAAGTGGATAAACTATACAACACTTGTGACATGTAATAAAATATTAATATTAAAATTGTTTGTTATTTTTTGTTTTTTGTTTCGTATTTTATTCAGGGATATAGAAATCGAAAATAAACAATGTGTAAGCTTTTGTGTAAATAAATACAAAAATTTTTAAGGCCTTTATATTTTTCTTATCAATATTTGAAACTCATTTTTATGTTAACTAACTATATATTGTAATTTATGGGAAAAAATTATTAAGTTTAAATAATTTACAACTTAAAAGGTCTATTCGGAAGAGCTAAAACTTAAAAAGATATTATAAAAAATATGTAATCGCAAAAGAAAAAGAAGCAAGAATAATACACCAGTATTGTCAATGTACTTTAAAATCGGATTTTTTTAAAAAAGAATAATTTAAATATATTTCTTGCCTTAATAAGCTTACAATTCTGCAAAAAATTTTTCAAATATCGACGATCTGCAATAAAATTAAATAAAACAATTTACATCTTCCGCCATAAAAATATTCATGTTGAAACTCAATATTTACTTAAAGTAAATAACTTGTTATTATCATTATGAGCAAGCACATAATAAGTATTAATACATGTAATACATACTTACAACAATAACAGATTAAAGTAAATATTAAAAAAAACTTTATTTCACGATTGCTCATAATTATATCAACTAACGTATGTCAACACACACACACACGCTTATCAGATCTTAAGTAAAAACAGGTAAAATTGAAAAATAAAAATTCAGACAGATTTTTAAGCCCCAATTGGAAAAAATTAATCTAACCATAATTCTGTATAATTGATTCGAAATCTAAATGTAGAGTTTCTCGCCGCTATTAAATAACCATCAATGAAATAACCCCTGAACAGAAAAAATTAAATAGCTTTCCGAAAATTACATAAATATGTTTGATGGTCATTGAATTTATTTTTCTATTTTGTATTTATATCATTTTTAAATTTAAAGGTTATTTCGTTAAAGCCCAAAAAAGTAAACTTCAGAATTAAAACTGTTTGGTGATTATATTATATTCAATTCATTGTGGGAGCTTATATAATTTTTTGTTGATTATTTAATTTTCTTTAAAAGTAAAAATTTTGCAATATTTCTTATATTAAGGAAAGATTTTATAAAAATCTTTTTCTTTCGATTGCTGTGTTGAGCTCACTATTATTTAGGATTATATAGGGTGGTTAAATTTTAAGGGCCGATGTTGATTTTGAATAAAATACAAATTATTTAGGAAATTATAGTCATTTATTTTTATTATGATAATAGGGTATGGTTCAATTATGTATGGAACAAAATATCGGCCAAATGGCCGCCGCGACCTCGGCGGCACACCTCCATCCGATGATCAAAATTTTTGATGACGCTGAGGCATAATTGAGGTTCTATGCTGTTAATGTGCCGAATTATCTCATCCTTTAGCTCTGGAATTGTTGCTGGCTTATCGATGTACACCTTTTCTTTCAAATAACCCCAAAGAAAGAAGTCCAACGGTGTCAAATCACATGATCTTGACAGTCAATTGACATCGCCACCTCGTGAGATAACACTGCCATTGAACTTGTCTCACAAAAGAGCCATTGTTTCGTTAGCTGTGTGGCAAGTGGCACCGTCCTGTTGAAAGCACATATCGTGCACATTCATATCTTCCAATTCGGGCCATAAAAAGTTCGTTATCATCTCACAATATCGAACACCTTTCACAGTAACTGCCTGACCGGCCTCATTTTAGAAAAAAATACGATCCGATGATGCCGCCAGCCCATAAACCACACCAAACAGTAACTCTTTTTGGATTATCATTCGCCCTAATGTGGTAATTCTGCTTATTGACGAATCCACTGAGGTGAAAATGTGCCTCATCACTGAAGATGATTTTCTTCGAAAATTGATCATCCACTGTTGCCATTTCTTGCCACCATTCTGACCATTGACGACGTTTGGAATGTTCAAGAAGCTTTAGTTCTTGAGTCAATTGCACCTTGTAAGCGTGTTAATGCAAGTCTTTATGCCTAATGTTCATCAACGACGAGGGTGAGAGGTGCAATTGTTGGGCACGACAACGAGTTGAGGTGGACGGCTGCAGTACGAGCTGTACGCGTATGCACTGTTATTTTCACATCTCCTACAGACCCGAATTGCTCAAATTTTTGCACGATTTTTCCGATTGTACGCACGAAGTGCACGATATGCAATTTGATTTGAATGTCCATTTTCATAATAAGCTTGAATAACTTTAACGCGTTGCTCGATTGTGTATTTTTACATGATTCGAATTGAGTAAGTCTGAAATTCAGAAATGTCAAATCAAATGCAGAAAAAAACAAGACGTTTAGGTGTGGTTCACATACAACATCGGCCCTTAAAATTTAACTACCCTTTATAATGATCACTAGGATCATATAACGATCATTTCTTATATCAATCAAAACATTATGCTCTAAAACTATAACAACGTGATTCATGCAGACTAATTTTAAACCATCACAATATCCTTTAATGTGAAATAAGTATTTTTTTCTTTATGTTCTTTTACAAAACTAACAAATTACTTAAATTTTTGTATTAAAACTATTTTTATAGAATTCAGCATAAATTGTGCTAATAGTCGATTGTAAATAAAAAAACTTGCTAATATCAAAAATTTTTTTTTTCGTTGGATATTAGTAGACTAAAAAAAACTCAAACATTTTTGTAGAAAATTATGTTTTAGCTAATTTATTTGCTGAAAATTAAGTCTTAGATATTTTTGTTTGAATCAGATAATAATTAACTTATCTTTTTAAAATATAAAAATATCAATTTTTCCGCATTGTAGACAAGCTTAAATTTAAATTTAGAAAATATATAAAATTAATTGTATATTTGTTTTATTTTCGCTAAATACCATAAAGGATCGCTATTTATAATTATTTAATATTATATTTGTTTTTAGTTAGAACCGTTTTCTAAATACTTTCTTCTATAGACTAAGCCTCAGATTCAGAATTATTTAATACAGGAAAAATTTCTGATTCTCAGAAAAGTCCTCAGAATTTAGATTTCTTTTGCAGGATTTTTTTTTTATTTTTCTGTACTAAATCACTCTCATGTGGTTCATGCTCTAGATTAAGGGAAAAATATTAAAAAAAATCTATAAATAGATAATATAAATGATTAAAAAACAATATGGTGGAAACATTCATTACCTTGCAAAGTCACATGTTAAGTATCAAATAAATAAAAAATAAAATATCAAACACTAAAAACAATTTTTTTTCACTCATTACCACTTCCTAAAACTATGCAAGCTTTTTCTAACTACAACAAACAGGGGAGCGAAAAGTTAAAACCTGTTAATGCGTGTTAAGTTTTTGAAAGATGTGCTCCAATTTATTCAAAAGTCAAGTGTAGCGATGCTAGCAACAACCAATATACAATACACCTTTTTCTCTTAATTTTTTTCGTTCCATAAATGTTATGATGAAAATTTCCATCATTATGGAAAGCAGGGTTAAAAGTTTTCCAAAACAAAATTATTCAATGAATTTGAAGAAGAAGTATTTATAATCTCTCGCATATAAGTAATATTATTTTAAAAGAGATCCTTTTTTTTTGCTGATATGTATACCTAAAATAAGTAGCTTGATGGCAATTATTTCAACTTTTAGATAATAGTAAATTCTGATTTGGGAGTTACTTTGTTAACAAACAAACCCCTAACTTTGGAGGTTTATTCATATCCTATTTTGTAGATAATTTATTTAGTTTGTATATAATTTAATTATTCTCTAGGACTTATTTAATTTTTAAGCTTTATACTGTTTGGGTGTTATTTCATTGGCAGTTAGGTCGTAGCGTCGAGTTTTAAAAGAACAAGTAAATGAAGGGACCCAAAATTGCTTTGAAAATTACTCTTATAATTAGACTATTGATTTAATATTCTAATTGTAATTTATTATGATTTTTCTATTATTCTTTCTTTTTGAAATCATTACGAATTTTTTAAGCTAAGGTTATTGGTTACTGACATTTCCTATCGAGTATATAAAAATAAATATACTATTTAATATTTTCATTGTTATAGTCAGGGTCGGAAGAAGCTCTTGAGTGAGCCAACATTTTATAATACGTTTTTTTCAGACATCTGGTCAAAATCGAAAAAGGAAAAAAAAAATTAAATAAGCCTGCAAGCTTTGCAAATGAGCTGCAAAAAATATTTGAGCAAAAATCAGCAGGCGGAAAAGTTTAGGCATAGAGTTTAATTTTTCACTTGATTTCATTTGGGATGACTAGTACACGGTTTATAAAAAAAAATATAAAATTTGGTCAAATAAGTCATCTTGTGCCCCACAGAAGAATTTAAACTCAGTGTTGCTAAAATCACCTAGAACAAAACTGATTTGTAACCAGGTTAAGCGGAACGAAAATAAACCATGCTCCAAATAAAAACATTATAATATGGAAAACGGAATGTCGATATTTGAACACATGGATAACAATACAAAATGAAATGGCGAACCAGCAGTAAGCGAATACTAAACACATTGGAAGAAATGCACCTAAATCGAATAAAACGGAGAACGAGTGGTATTGGAACACTTAACTGAGGAAACGAATTGGAAAATACTGGAGAGCTAGCGAATTTTTAATTTTCCTTGTTCCTTCCAAAATGCTCTGACTTGGACCAATGTTTCATTTCATTTCGTTCTACCTTACTTTGTTGCAAAGCAGGTTTTGTCTCTGGTTCACCAGGTAATTTAATCAACAAAGTGTTTGGATTATTTCTAGGGATTAAGGATGACATATTTTATTTTATCAATTAACATCAATCTTTCAATTCCATTATATTTTACTCCCTGTGGTTAGTGCTCCAACTTTGTTTGATCGGCGTTACATTTCTAATCGTTCCTATTTCATTATTATTAGCAGGCCAAATATTTTAGCATGGCTTATTATTTATAAAATACCCGACCGAGTGAGCTACTTCCTTCTCTGAAGTTAGTATAACATCAGCAATATTTTGATTAACTTAATTAAGTTATATTATTTTTGTGCCCTTACATACACAACCAATGAACAAACAGATTGGCAAACACAACACATTTTCATTTAAACAACAAATAATAACAGCATAAACTACACAGAACATATGTTGTATCTTTTGTTTATATACGTTTGTATGGGTATAAGTATAATAAACGATGATGGTCATAAATGCATGATCATGCATGCATGCATGTATAAGTAACAATAATAAAACCAATAAAACTGGTCAACATGCTATTAATGTTTCATATATGTAGGTTTGTAAAAGCTTTATGTATAAATATAAATTCTTTGAAAAGGAATTCTGTTGTGAAGAAATTGGAAAATGTATTCATAGATGTATGTTAAAAGGGTAAACCAATGCTCTAGAAATACAGAAAAGTGAAAAATTATTCTAGAATTACAGAAAAGTGAAAATATTATAATTGACTCAAACTATTAATTTCGATGTTGTACTTAAACTTTTCAACAGGGCGTATGAGTAATAGTTTTGCCAATACTAATAATTATTTATCACTCATACGTAAATAAATGTACAAATACACTGCATCAAATTTTTTAAGTCATGGAAATATAACCGTATACGGACACCACTACGTAATAAAAGACCAAAAAAAAAAGACCCGTGTTTCCCAGTTTTGCCTCAAGTCATGCACTTTTGTTTCTAAGGGCCCCCAAAGATTTGTGGCCTCGTGATCATTTTCTCAGGCTCATATTTTGCAAACCATTCGGAATTTTCGGGAAATTTTCCACTTTTTCGGCTACTTAGCGCTTCCTAAACGGTGTTAAGAATCATTCCTAGGAAGTTCATATGTTCTAAAAATTTGTTTATTGAGATCTTGGGTACATTTTTATGGTTTATTGCTTCCTTGAATTTTGGACGGTTTGCTACCTATGGACTTGAACAGGGGAAAAAATTTAAGTTTAAAGTTTTTTGCGATTTTAGTCTTGAAGATGAAGTTTTTTTGATTTTATATGTTCACCATTTTCGTTCTTTATTACAAGAGCTACAACTTTGCTCAGAGTGTAAGACAAAATTTCGAACAGTTTGCAAGATATGAGCCTAAATATGACACCAAGGCCAAAAATCTTTGGGGCCCATACAAAAAATACATTACTTGGGCAAAACTGGGAGACACGGGTCATTTTTTTGTATCTTTTAACACGAAGTGGTGTCCATATATGGTTATAGTTTTTCGTGTTGCACTGTGATATTGTTCAAATCAGTAACGCCAAAAATTCGTGATAACTTTTTGTCAAAATTTACCCGTTCTACAAACGGGTAAATATCATTCAACTAGTCAACAGGCGAAGAAAAATCATGATTGCAAGATAATCACTTCTAAATATTAAAATAATGCACGCTATATTCAGATATAATTGTCAATTCAATGATTTATGAATAGGTTCTAACAAACAACATGGTTGCTACCATCATTTATATAGTAAATATTTAGTTATTCCTTGATTGGGACTTTTTATTTTATAACTGTAGTAACAAAAATTCTGAATACGACTTTACAAGCATTAAACTTGGCAACAATCTATAAATAATAAAAAACAAATAAAATATGCCTACGTCTTTTACAGTCATTTGGATTGAATTTACAGAAAACAGTTTTAATCACATTTATATTACCTGAGAATACTTTTAAAAACTCTTTTGAACGTTTTGTGATTTTTCTTAAACTAATATCGTTAAATATTACATAAAGAAATATTTTGAAAGAGTAGAGAAACTTAAGTAGAACCCAAAAAATAAATTGGTACAATTTACTACATAAAACCCGACAGAAACATGCATAGTTTTATGGACTACAAAATCTTGGAAAATGTTCAAGTTATCAAAAGTCTAAAGACATCTATTATTAATTTTTTTTAAAGCCTCTAAGGAATTAATTTGTTTGCGATTTTTCTCCCTTTTCATCAGAATATGTAGTTACTATTTTTATGCCTTAACATACTTAAATAAATAAAATTGCTTTTTGGCCACATATCAAAAGTAACGTATATCTAATATTATTTATATCACCTAGTACCGTACTTTTAGACAGTTGTTAATAAGTTTGATTATAAATTTCGTACAAAATTTTTAGTGTTTCCAATTATACGACCCTGCCCGATAATCAGTTGTTCTGCTTGATTAATCGTAAAATTTGGCGATTAATCATTTAATGCAAAATTAATGTATATATTTCATTAATAAGAACACAGAATTCTACTTTTTTGTGAAATATTAAGTTAAGTCTACTGCGTTGGTGGTATAAAGTGTTTGTTCAGAATCAGTCAGTTCTTAGAATCTTGAGGCTTTTGGGAGGAATCAAAAATAAAGTCTGGCTACACATGTTCTGTGGAAGTAAATCCTTAAGCCTAAAACAGATAAACATAGCGCCGATAAGGCCGGGTCTTTATTTTCGAGGAATTAAAATGTTTTCCTAAAAACTTAAGTAATTCTTTCAATAACTCCTAAAAATATTAAAAAAGTTTGACAGAACAGTAACTGCCACCTTCGCTGTCCGGTTTAGGCTTTAGTAACTCTAAAGCCTAAGCCGGTTTTCTATTACAGAAGGTATAAGAATCTGCCAGTGATTCTAATTTCAAAATATGCGAAATCAAACAAAAAAATGAAATAATGAATATCTGTAGACTTAAGTCGACTTAAGAAAATTTTTCAAGATTTTGTAGTTTATAAAACGTTTGAATGCTCATATTCATGTCCGAACTTTACCTGGTAAATTGTAACGATTTCTTTTTTGGGTCCTACTTACATTTTTCTACTTAAAATATTTTTATGTAATTTTTAAAGAAATTACAAATTTCAAAATGGTGCTTGTTTGAAATTAAAAAAAATATAAAAATATACAATTCAAAATGTTTTTTGTCTAATCTCTGCTTATTCTGGATACTTTAGCTTTTAGAATATACTCGATGGTTGAAATATCTTCAGAATATGAGAATTTTTGAGAGTGGAATATTTCTCAATAATTAAACAAATTTTCTGTTCCTAAAAATGACTTGTACTTTTTAGTCTGCATTTCTGTCGATTTTAACACCAATAACACTGTGAGTAAAATTTCAACTACCGAAATGACAGAATAACGCCGAGACACCCTATCTCACTTTATTTGTTGATTTTTAACTATTATTAATAATTTTTTCGTTTGCAATAAAAAAAATTTAAATTTTGTTCAGAAAATACAATAATATTACGTATATGTATTGGTGTACTTAAACACATCACAGTGTAGAATAATTGATACCTCAAGTATAATTGTTTTTTGAACAACCTTCTAGATTAATTTAATAAATAATAGTAATAAGCAAAAAACAATAAATTAAGTCATTGGAAAAGAATTTTCAAAGCCTTTTCGTTCGAATATAATCAAAAAATTGTTTGAGTCAATATAAACTAAAATTATAAATATCTTTTTAAAATTACCTGACTCTTCAAAAGGGGATGCGCCACTGAATTCTATGACCCAAAATCAAATTTACGTACCGTAGGATTATCGTGTGTCATTTTGGCGTACTTACTGTATAATTTTTGTTATACTTTCAATTTATTTGATTATATCTTATATTTAATCGATTGGTAATCGACTTCAACAGAATTTTCTTGGCAGAATTCCTACAGAGTTAAAATATCCACTGTCTGTTACACATGAAGTACATGAAAATATTATTAACATAAATTAGAATTTATCAAGATATCAGAACTACAATTAAAAATTGCCTATTGTATTTCCTAAAGCCTACACAGTACTTGGATTAAGTTAGTTAAAAAAAGTTATCTATTCCTTAACCCTCTAATAGGCAGGACGCTGTTTTGAAATGAAATTTATACTATATGTTCAGCTCGAAAAATAAAGAATATGTTTTTCCATAACATTTTGTTTCTTTGCCTATTTTAGGCGATATGTCCCAAAATAAGTAAAAGGTAACGGTTTATCTCGAAAACTAATGTATTTAAAGTGTTGGTTTGAGCATAAATTATTCCTCTTACCAAAATATAGCTGCAGTCCAAAAGCTATATTTTTCGTGATTAGACCTTAAGATTGTACTTGAAGAGAATTTAGTTTTTCAGAAAATGCGATATTAAGCAATAATGTACCTTCAATATATACTGTTCAAATTTGAACTGTTTGCTGCTAATACTAAATATGTTCTGCTTGACAAATTTCATAAAAATTTGTCTTTCATTTTCAAATTGAGACGGTGACTTTAAAGGTGTACTTTTACAATCCTATGTGTCCTTGGACTAAAGTAAGGACTAATTCTAAAAGCTAAAGCTTTAATTTAAAAATAATAATTTTCTGAAATTTTTATTTAGTACGTTCTCTTTGCCAAACCGTGCACAAAAACTTTTGAAAATTTCGTTTTTAATTATAATAGCTTAATTTCTAATTATAAAATATTCGACGCATTTGTGATCTGTTTCATGAAGGGTTAATCAACCAATTTTTGCCGATTATCCGGTTCGAATAATTATTTAAGTTTTAAATTATTTGTTTCGACATTGTGGCGATTAATCTGGGAATTGGTTAATCGATTAATCAAATTGGAAATACTAAAAATTATACAAATGAAATAATACATTTTTATATTTATAAAATTAATGATCTTTATGTCCGTTGAAATGGTGATCACGGTGCGAAGACAAAAGTGGGGATGGGGTGGTTTTTACCATAATTAGGTTTTGTCATTGAGCAAAATCAGCGCAGCGTTAAAAATTAATGAATTAGCCAGCTCTAAATTGTCATGCAGATTTTATGTATATTTCATGCAGATTTTATGTACAATTTCATATTGGCGTCTGGTGATTAAAACATTTTGTCATATTTTTTCCCTAGACCTCTAAAGGTGAAAAAAATTTTATATTCGCCTCAAAAATCGGGTTTCACCTCAAACATTTTTTAACAAAAGACTTTTTTTGTGTGTTTTGCTTTTTTTATTTCAGTCTTTGTTATATAAAACAGTGTAATTAAGTATACCCATCATATTTACTACGCGTCTTTGTAAACAATATCCAGATGATTTTTTGTCATACATTAACTACAAATACATATTGGTCTGACAATTATTTGGTAAATATAAATACCAGGAAAATGTTAAAATATTTCCTATTTGCCAAATTGGCTGTACAGTTAGGTCTATTAATAAAGGCCATCATTGTGATGATGATGATTATGATGCGAACGATGTTGATTTATAAATTTGTATGCATCTTTTTTATTGTTATGTATGTTTGTTATTACGTCAATGTTATTTTTATATCGAGGAAAAATTATGGTCAATAGCATTTTTTGTAAATATTGTTTTTATGGTATTTGTTTACAAATTGACTTTATAGTTGTGAGCAGTCAAAAATTATTTGCTATTTAACATTTTTGTATATGTACATTTTTGTTCTTGTATGAAATTGTCGACATAGTAGATTTATTTGATATCATAGTAAAACACAAATTTGAAATATCAGCTAGATTTTTAGACATTGCCGTCCAATACTGGATATGGGGTTATTACCAAGTATTTGTAGCATATAAATCTCATATTTCATTCCATTGCAGTTTTGAACAAGGTAAAATGGATCGAAATGGAATGGTACCTTGGTACAAGTCGTGATGATACTGGATGTAAATTGGAACATTAAACGCAGGGAATAAAAAAGAATGAAACAATAATTTTTTTCCTGTATTTGGTGTTCCAATTCCACTCCTTCCTCGTGCCGAATGTTCAATTTCAGCTGGTTTCGTGTTTTGTTCTGTATATCCATGCAACTTCAATCAATGTTTAATTTCGTTTCAGATATTTATTGTGTTGCTGGCATTCGACCGAGCTTAAGCATTTTCCTCTATGAAGTTTATCAATGTCGCTAACTAAAGCTTATCTATATACACGCAGAGAAAAAACATGGTTGCAATATGATCACTGCTACTATATTATTCTTTCTGCATTCGGGTATGGTTGTCACAATCAAGTTTTTGGTATAAAAATAGGTTCTAACCATTAATATGATCGCTACCATCATTATTATAGTAAATCCTTTTTTATTTTTTGATTGTCATTTTCTATTTGCTAACATGATTGGCTGTAACGATACTGTGGTATCAAAAATTCTGACTATGATATAAATATGATATTTATGGAACTATAAATTATTATAAATCAAATAAAACATAACTTTGACATTTACATTCATAATACTGTCTTGTTTTCATAAAACAAAAATTGTATCAGTTTAATCACCCATATAACATTATAATTTACAGTAATCAATTCATTGTTGAAAAGTTTAATATCAAAAGGATTATATATAAAAATTTTATTTTTTTAATTCTTTACAATAAAAACAGTAATCAATTTTTTAATTTATTCTCAAATGACGACTTTCTTTTGGAAAAAATAAAATACTTTTTTATAAGAATAATTCTGTAGTACCCAATATTTGCTTTGCGCGAAAAGGTTTCTCATGCAAAATAACAGATTATTAGAAATTATTCATGAAGAAAAATTCTCAGATTATGCAAACTGTTTCTTAGATATAAATTCAAATATTCTTAAAAAAAAATTTATATTCCAAAAAGGCTTAGATTCTGAGGATTTTTCATCATGAAAAATACTTATACTCTAAGAACTTTTTCTCGTAGAAATATTCTTATATTCTAAGAACTTTTTCTAAAATAAAAATTTTGAGACTCTATGACTATTTAAAAAATCTTAAAAATATCCTTGGAATCTAACAATTTTTCTATTAGAAAAATCCACAGAATCTATGTTTTTTATTAAAAAAAAATCTTTAGAATTTAAAAATTTTTTTAAACTATTTTTCTTTTAATAGTTTATATAATCAAAGAAGTTTTCTTGAATAAGTCTTTAATAAAAAAATTTTGTTTTAAAATAAATATTTCTAAAAGAAATAATCTTGAACTTAAAGAACTTCTTCATAGTTTTGAATCATAATATTATTAGTTATTTTAATATTATTGGTTATTTTATTATCAAATTTAATTATCATAATATGATAATTATATTATAGAACGAATATGGTTGGCACAATTATAATCCAAAAAATATATGATGCTCTTTGAATATGATTGCCCCAACCATGTCTTTTCTCTGCGTTATTAGATTATCACTACCGAACTTTTGTTGAGGTAGCCGAAATTTTTTTCTAGGTTCCTAGATGAAAATCTGTCAAGAAGTACCTTGCTATAAGGCGTTTGGGCAGGCAGTCAGAGGGAGTCATTTCCCTCCTCAAAGAAATTTTCAAAAATCCGGTTTTCCCAGTAGTAACCCCATATTAAAGAAACAGGCATATCAAAATTGAAAGGGGTTTGGGCAGGCCATCAAGGGGGACCTTTTCGCCTTTTTACCCATATCCGTATAAATAAAGGAAACCTTCATACCAAATTTTAACTTCTTAGCTCTAGTGGTTTGTGCAGGCTTTCAAGGAGAAGACTTTTCACCATTTTAACATAATTTTCTCATACCACCATACTTGAACATAGGGCCTTTCTGGCCAAAGGGATTTGGGCAGGCCGTCAAGTAGGAGTTTTTCCTGCTACTTTCACCTCCCTGTAGGAGTTTCCTAAAATTCAGTCTTAATAATGAGCTGTTTTCTTTCAGCGAGCGAAAAAGTTTAAAAATTAACAGATTCTGAAAATATAGCCTAAAATTAGCTGATATTTTAAAAAATTCTAAAAAATCATGAAAGACAGATAGGACGCGATTAAAGTAAAAAAGAACAACAATGTTTGTTGGGATATCAATACATCTCTCCACCACATGTATGTTCTTCAATAATTTTCAACTGGATCAATTAATGGTTTGAAATTTGTTAAAGACTAATAGTCCCAGCTCTGACTCCAAGAACTTTTAGCCGATATAATGTTGGTTGAGTTTTAAGACAATAAAGGAGTTCACAAATTGTACTAAGTGTTGTGTTGTTTTCTTCGTATTCAAAAAAAGGAAATAGTTGTTAAAAATTGCCCACACAGATATTTAAAAAAAAATCGTGAAACTTTATTATATCGTAAAGTAGACAGAATGGGGTTATGTATGGAACAATATATCGTGCAGATGGCCGCAGCGGCTGGCATGCACGCGATCTTTTAATGAAATTTTCAATGACCGTTTTGCGTGAATGCTGCGGTATTTCATTAATGAAGCGTCCAATTTCCTCTTTTAAGGCTTGAGTCGTCGTCAGCTTATTCGCGTAAACCATCGACTTCAAAAAAACCCAAAGAAAAAAATCTGATGGTGTTAAATCGCACGATCTAGGCGGCCAATTCTGATCTTCAAAACGCGAAATAACACGACCGGGAAATGACTGATGCAGCAATTGAATTGTTTCTCTGACTGTATGACATGTGGCTCCGTCTTGTTGGAACCACATGCCCTCCACATTCATTTCTTCAATTCTAGGCAAGAAAAAACTGGTTATCATTTCACGATACCGAACACCATTGACTGTTTGCGCTTGACCTGCCTCATTTTCATAAAAAAAAGGTTCAATGATTCCTCCAGCCCAAAAACCACACCACACAGTGACACGTTGAGGATGCATTTGCTTCTCGTGAATCACTCGAGGATTTTCCTCACCCCAAATGCGACAATTCTGCCTACTGACGAAGCCATCAAGATGAAAATGGGCCTCGTCACTGAAGATAATTTTATCGGCAAAATCAGCATTTTCATGTTGTCTCTCCAATACCCAATTAACGAACTCCCTTCGCTGTCCATGGTCAGCTGGCTTCAGTTCCTGAGTCAATTGAACTTTGTATGCATGAAGATGCAAATCTTTTGTCAAAATTAGCTGCAAAGTGGATTTGGAGACACCAATTTGCTGAGCTCGGTGTCGAATTGAGGTGGATGGAGTTTGAGCGACATCATCACGTACAGCTGCGACATTTTCGGTCGATCGACCTGGTCGATGGCGCGTTGTTGTCTTTACATCACTAACAGACCCAGTTTCGGCAAATTTATCCATTAATCTCTTTACAGTTGACTCTTTTGGAGCATTATTGTGACCCCAAATTGATCGCAATTTGCGAACTGTAGCCGCAAAACTTTCACCATTTTGGTAAAACAATTTCACAATGAGAATGCGTTGTTCATTCGTGTAGCGCTCCATTTTTACTAACCTCGTACCTTCTACTAGCAAACAATAACAATTGTTCAAATGTCAAACAATGACACTTCGAATGTTGCCAGATTTAAAAATTGCGTTCTTCTTGGGACACCCTTTATATTGGTGATATTTTACTAAAAATTAAAGTGTATTGGTATTGCACTGAAAAAAAAATCTCTTGTGTTGAACTTGTCTATATAGTTAGATTGTTTAACTATTTATATTTTTATGTGTTAAATTTTAAGGATGATTGAAAGAAGGAATGAATACATGATTTTATGAATGAATATTGTTATTAAATATTAAGGAGTTTTTCATTCATCCATTCATTAAAAACATTTAAAAAGAATAAAAATTCGTTTTCGTACTTTATATTCTATATGTCGTTTTTATATATAATAATAAAAAACCCAAATATATTTGCCTACATAAAAATGTTTCTTGTTATTTTCAAATTTTATCGGTGTACTCAAATAATAAAACAGATTAGCGTGATCTTGCTTCTTTCATGGTTGACATAAAACTAAAGCGCAAATTATTTGAGCGCAAACGTAAACGTATAATACCGGCCTTTTGGAAAAACCGGTTTCGGGTTTCTTCGAAAAATCGAATTTAAAAAAAAACCGGTTTCGGTTTTTGCAGAAAAAACTGGTCAACCGGTTGTTTCGTTTTTTTTTAATTTGAATAAAATTAATTGTTTTAATTACAAACAAAAAAAATTAATATATAAAGTAATAAAAATAAAAAAATACATTCTTTGAAAAAAAAAATTTATAATATTTTTTTATTGTATTTCATTTTAACATTTTATTTATTGGTTTTAATATATTTTAATATAATATCTTAAAAATTAATATTATAAAACTATGTATATTCATATCAAATGAATAGAGATCATTAAGTTTGTAAATTGGGTAAGATAAGTACGTTAGTAATTTGAACATTTAAAACGTTTGGCATTAAATACATTTTTTTTAATATTACATTTTAAATATTTAAAAGAAACCCTATTTTTCAGTTCTTAAATAATATTTTAGAAATAATATGCAATTTAAATGTTTCGTTTTAAGACGATTTTTTGTTTGCTTTTGATAAAGCTACAAGTGGAAAATACTCTTTCACTAATTGTAGATGTTGGACAAATATTCAAAAGATAATTATATAAATTTTCCAACTTTTCTTTTGGGTTTCTTTTGTCGCATTTATCAAGATATATGAAATCATCATATAATGATGAATGATTTCGTACAGTCTCTTTTTTAGGATTTTGAATACTGTTTATTGTGTTATTTAGATCAGAAATTAAACTATTTGAATTTGGAATATCCAAAGTTAAGTCTTCATCGGAATCTATCAGACTTACATTTAAATCTTCATAACCAAACAAACGATTATAAAAGTGTTTGGGAGAAATAAAAGACACCAAGTAATCCAGTTGGTGATGTAATTAAAAAAACCGGTTAACCGAACAAAAAATACCGGTTTTCAGTTTTCTTCGAATTTACAAAATATTTGAAACCGATCGTTTAAAAAAAAAGAAACCGGTTGACCGGTTTTCGGTCAGAGTGTATCGAAATGTATTCAGCAATTGGAGTGATTTTGGTTTCTTTCTTTTGTCCATGCAATTCTTTGCATTTAGGAAATGCTTTTGCATAAAAACACTAATAATATTTTCTGTTCAATTTGGAAAAAAGAGTGTAGCACATATCTGATGTGTAAAAAAACAAATAATAGTTTAGTTTGGGCAGTTGTATTATTGTTGAGGGATTTGAAAAAATCGAGATCCTTTGACGGATCTAGATTTTTCGGGTCTTCACTTTTATCACAGAAATAAAATTATAAATTGAAAATGCCGTTTTATTTGTTGTATGTACCTGTCTACGTAAATTTGGCTGCTCAAATATTCCGATATTAAATAATAAATAATTTTTTAACGAATTTTTTATTGTTGACAGATATTTCTCAATACTTGTGAAATATCCTCCAAAAAAGGTATTAAAAATATCCTAGTTGATAAATAATCGATACTTCTGCGATAAATAAATCCTTACAAATGACAAAAAAGAAAATTAAAATTTTCTTTTGTTATATATCGCCAATTTTTCTTCAAACTGAAAGAATAAAATATAAACAAAATATTGCTTTGATATTTTTCTTCCAAAAGATAAAGGAGATATCGCTATTGGAAGATATATTCCAAATGTTTGCAGGGGTTATCACGCTACAGTACTTGTACGAGTACATAGGTATTGTTGTTGTATCGTCTATTGCCGAATTTTTTAAAATTGAATTTTAACAACTCTGTTTCCAAAAGCACAATACAACAACCTAATATCTATGTTTAATTTTCTTTTTTGTTAGAAAATATCTTATACATCACTGCGTATGAGTTATAAATATAACGTACTGACATTAAATATTTATCATACGTTCAGGTGTACCTTATGAATTACATTTTATATTAAACGATGACGAAAAATTATTATTTGTTTAACTTAAATTTCAAAAAGTCATCAACAATTGTTTAACAACAAAAATGCTTTAATACTTATTATCGTTATCATGATTATAAGGCCAATGAATTGTTATAAGCACCTATACAGATTTCATAATAATTGTCATGTTTCAAAATACATACATGCATATTTATTGTCATATACAATGCCCAATATATACTAAAGATTGAAACAAAGAAAAGGCCTTAAAACATAAAATGTCCATAATAACTTGTGAAATACAAAACAATTTACCTAAATCCCTACTGAACCTATACTTAAAATTAATTGTTTGATAATGTTCATAACATTTATAACTCGACATGTAGACATAAACTGTATGCATGTAAAATACAACAACTTATACTCTTTTATAAGGGTAATTCCGACATGTTTTAGGTAGAGAAAATATCTTGTGATTATATTCAAGAACAAGTTATGTATGTGAGTTTGGGAACAAAACCAAAAAAAAGTGCAAACTCATATTTTGCATGTTGACAATACATTTGTTATGTTCATTTTTTCTGACAAGAAAGGCATACATGAATGGAATATTTACACTGGGTCTTAAAAGTATACATAATTTTATAAATGTTTATAAACTGTTAAAACCATTTCGTTTTTTTCTTCTAGTAGAAATAGCAGTAAATGGGGTCGTATGATTAATATTTTTTAGTTAAATATTCATCATATGCAAGAATGCACACTTATGTTTGAGTTCATAAATTGCTTTCTGTATAATACAAAAATCTTTCAATCATCAATTGTATTGCAAAAATTAAAATTGTTTTGAATTAAAATTGTTTTTCTTTCAATTTCCTAAACCTTTTGCTCATAGTGTCCTTGATGATGATTATAAAATATAATTTTATTGAAATTGAAAAATTCCTTTATATAACGCACGATATATGTATATATATTTTTCTGTAGTGCAAAGTAATTACGTTTATAGCATTTCAATTTTCACTCATGGTTGAAGAAAAAAACATTATAAAAAATAAAAATACATTAATTAGAACTTGGTCAAGTTTTTTGTTCATTAACCCTTTCTACATTTTTTTTTTCTATTTATATCATTCCATTATTTGTATACATATTTTATTTGGACAGGTTTTTTATTATTGTTGTTATGTACATATTAAGCTACAATTAAAATTCATTCGTCATGCAATTTGTTGTAATTCGTTCAAATTTAGCTCACGGAAATTGCAATTTCATTATGTTTGTTTATAATATTTTGTACCAGTAGTGGTAATCGGTATTACTTTATATGTATGCAAGTTGTCCATTTTATTACAATTTGCTAATATAGTAATGATGATAATTATATTGACCATTATAAAAACCTAAAAGTGAAAAATAAAACAACAGTAGAACCTCTATAAAAACAGATAATGAAATAAAAAAATAGAAAATTTTTAATTCCACAAGTTAAATCGTTCAGTTAGCATTAATATGCACGGCATTTTTAAGTCCACCAATCCATACAATTTCAAATTATTTTCAAATTGAAAATTGATATCGGAACTCTTGAACGTTGTCGCAATGGTGTTTAAATGTCCACTCAAAATTCTTTGTCGTTTAAATTAACTTAAAATATAATTAAAAATTAATAAAAATCATTTACGATCCGGTCCACTAACTTTTCATTTAAATCAAAAGAACTTTTCATTTATTTTTAAATATTAATTAATTAACTTACAATATCCAAAAGTAATAAATGATTTTTAATTTGTTTTAACTGTTAAGAAACTAAACACAAATCCGTAAAAACACAAATGACGTTTCCCTTATTTATTTCTTTTCACTGTCAACTAATTAGCGGCAAAATCTTTAAAAATAAGCTACATTCCCTTCTGTAAAAATAAATGATTTTTCGTTTTTTTTTTCTATCAAATCATTTTTAATAAAAATATTAACTATAACAATAAATCCGTATTAATATGTATTTTATTATTTATATAAATGTAAAAGGGTTGAAAATATATTTCTTTGTATTTTAAATATTTAATCATTTAAGAACAAATGTACGTATAACTTTTAAAGGCATATTTCGCGTGCAGTAAGATGGGGCCAATTACATTTTCCGATGTAAATGCAATCCACACACGGTGACCTAGAATGGAAAATATTCCTTATTGACGAGGCCCCTGAGCTTCGATAATTTGGCTATAAAAAAATATCATAAATGTTTTAAAATATCGCTGATTTATATTCCAGGCGTATTGCATTCGTATTGCTAAGAGTTATTTTCCTAGTGCGGACACTTACTCCCTAATGGGAGAACAGCTTCAATTTGAATATTATTTTTGTTCCACGTGGAAAAATTTCGAAACATTTTTCTATTGTATTGTTCGCAGCGTTGCTGGTTATGGTGTTATGAATTTTTTAATCTTTTTCAAGAAACTTTGTTTAGAGCTGTAAGATCAAAGCAAACATATTTGAGTTAATGAGAGAAAAAAAAAATGATTTCTAAAGTTGAAGATCTTTTATTTTATATTGCTTAAAGTACAATAGTTTGAATCAACCGAAAATGAAATATACTTTAACATAATATCAAGAGGATGAATTCTTTAAGAAATCTTTGACCAAGAAATAAGAAAGTATATAAAAAATAATGGAAAAAAATATTTTGGTTAAACAGATTTTGTTAGGAAATAATGTAAAATACCCAAATGTGCAAAAAAAAAAAAACAATATTAAAAAATTCACAATTTTCTTAATGTTGCACATAAAATCTCTTTAAATTTGCAATTGAAATGTAAATATATTTGCAAATATTTTCAGTAATTTTTTTCACTTTTTTTAGATATAAAATACAACATTTTTAATTTATTTAAAATTCACAATTTTTTATTATTTTTTTTTAATTTTTTGTATATTCTTTTATTTATATAATAAATTCCCATTTCAAATTAAGAAACAAAAACCAACATTTTTATAATTTTTTTGGTTTTCTGCCGACCCTTTGCATCCTGTGACTTTATATATGAAAATATAAATCCTTTTTTAGAATACTCATACTCTTAATAAAATGTATTGGCATATATTTAGACTATTTTAAGTGTTCTGAAAAAAGTACGTAAGATAGCATACATTAATAACACCATTAACATACCATTTTTTTACTATATTAACTATTTCTTTTTTCCTAACTTTGATTTAGCAAGAAACTTTAACAAATTAGATTTTTATGACTAAAAACATTTTTCCATACAATATATTTGTTAATTTACTCAATAATACTTTTGTTTTTGTAATCTTTTTATTTTGTGATCTATGTTTTATCGTATGGACAATAAAAATATTTTGTAATTTAAGTATTAAGTATACACAAAAATAAGCAGTTTTTTTTATTTTGCAAACAAAGAAGACATAAAGTAGAATTTCCGTCTTGCATATGAATGTTGTTTTTGCATACGAAAATAAAATACATGTATAAAACGGACATTCTTCTTTTTGACGTCTTTCCGAATCAGAGGGGAAAACATTTTAAGCATAAAGTTATAAAATATTTTATGCCTCAATTTTTTTTACTAATAATATATATTATTTTCCTCTTTTCAGGTAAGACAAAAACACTTTTGATTATTTCGTGAGTACAAATTTAATAATTTAATATATACAGAACGGATATGCCCAGAATTTTCGAGGATTTCAGGATATTCTATTAAATCTGATTTAGCAAAAATTTAATTGAATGAAAACGAAGATTGGAAACACGGTATAAGCTTACCAAAATATTAAACTTTTATGAATAAGGCAATCAAAAGTACCTAATATTTTATTTTAAAATATATAACTATTAAGAATGAATACAAGTGCTGATCTTGAAATTATTAAAGTTTTATACTGTATATATTAGAGCTCTTTTTAAGCTTATTTTATGATATTTACTTAATTTGTAAAGATTATATTATTTTTGATTTTTTAAAAAAGGCTTATTTCAGTTATTGTATTTTAAAATAAAGCTATATTTTCAAGCTTTGGTTTCCAACAAACGGTATTTTTAAGTGTTTTTTACTAAAATTTTAAATTACACATTTGATGTCACTTGTAAAAATAATATTTTGAAATATATAATGAAAACAATAAAGTTTTGCTGGGCTGGCGAAGTTCCAAGAAACGTTAGAGCAAATTAAATACGGATTTAAATATGTAATGTCGATTTAAATAACAAATTTCTGAAATCTAACAGGGAATGTTTTAAAGTTAATTTTTAAACTTTAACGAATTATTTTAATACACACAGAAAACAACCGAATATGTTGGCAATCGAAGTTTAGTAGTTACGTTTAATTCAATTTTGTCTGCATTTCGGATGGCAGAATATCTATTTGGTTACCAGATCGAATTTATATATTTAGTAGGTTCAACCGAATTTTTAAAAAAATTTATTTCGTATTTATTTGTTGTCTAAAGAATTTTTTTAAAACAAACTTGTAGCTTTGCTATAAACTAATCCCGTTTCGGGTGATCCTAGTGCATACAAATTATAAGACTTCTTCATAACAGCCACACAACATTCAGATTTAAATCAATTCTATCTTGAGGTTGTTTAATTTTTCCTAGATCGAATAATTTGGATCAAGATTTTGCACCTATCAATAATATAATTTATAAGAAAAATCTTTAAATCTATAATTATACAATAAAAATCATTTATTTTATAAATTTGGAATTTTTTAAAATTTTATTTATTTTGATTTGTTACGATTTTATTGAATGTTTTCAAAAATAATAAATTATTTATGTTTATTTTTATATTGGATAATTGGTATAGTTTAATATATATCGGTTAAAAATTCCCAAATTTTATGCCTTTTTGATATTTTGTGTTTCGAAAAAGTTAACTGCTTGTAAATTTGATTTTTTTGAGTTGTGATTACCAAAGCTGTTACAATATATCAGGCGTAGATGAGGAAAATATCTCCCCCCCAAATAGTAAAATTCTAAAGCAGCAAAGATAATTAATATGCCATTCCGTAGAAAATGTTTTCTTATTGGATATTTTTTAAATAAAAATAGGATTTTTAATTGAAAATTATTTTATTATTGTTAGACTTCATCTCTGATCTGGTTAGTGACAGTTATTACTGAAATTAAAAAAATTGTGAAAATGATTTCAAAATCATATGTTTGGTATATTTTGTATACCGTGTATATCAGTTTGTCATTCCGTTTGTAACATTTCGAAGTATAGGCCTAAGATCCCATAATGTATTTTTAATCGTGATTCTTGTGCAATTTAAGTCGATATAGAGATGTCCGTCTGTGCGACTATGCCTATCCCAGATTATTGTACATCCTCCCGAGCAGTTTCGTATTGAAAATGAGCAAAATCGGTGCAGCGGTTAAATAGTTATGAGTGAAAATGTGAAGATACCTCTAAATTTTCAATACAAATTGGTGTATCATAGTAGCGACTGGTACATAATATATTTTCTCTTATTTTTTCACTTAGAAGTGAATAATATTTTTATTCATATCAAATATTTTTCAACTCACCACTAAAAATTTCACCACAAAAATTTTTTTCAGCTGGAAAAATTTGGTTTCACCTCCAAATTTATTTTTTCCAAAAAATTTGTTTTCAGATGTATTTGTTGCAATTTGGTCATTACAACTAGCATTTAATTTCAATATTATATAAAACTTTGTTTTTTTAATACTACGAGTATTATAGCAATCGAATTAAAATATTCCTGTTTCATTTCGGACTTTATTGCCCAGCAAAAATCAGCCTATTTACACGCTTACCAACTTTTGTTCGCAATGCCCAAAAGGTAATGGGTACTCATTATTTTTTGGCTGTTCGTAAGCGAGAGGGTAATGGCCATTCATTACTTTGTGTTTTTTGTAAATGAGAAGGTAATGACCACTCACTATTTTTGGGGTCATTGCGAACAAACGTAATTATGCGAGTAAATAGGCTGGTAGGTAGATGAAACCCTGTTTTGCTGGGTTGTTAGGAAAACTGATTATTGCATCTGAATGATTTTAAATTAGATAGAACTTCAAGTTTTCAGGTACTAACACAGGCTTTTAACTTATACAATTGATATTATTTTATTTTTTGTTAAATTTTTTATTGTTATAATAAAATTATGGTAAATTCAGTTGATTTCTAACAAATTTATTTTCTGTATGTGTATTTTTCTAGCTTTTGACATTTTTAATCAATATCAATAACTTTCGCCTTCATAATACCTTATATTCATAAATTTTTATAAGTAACGTTTAAAAAGTAGAAAAAAAAAGAAAAAAAAGAAATTAACCACCTGTAATGAAATCTAAATAATATTTAATAAAAATAAATATACTTCATCATATGAGCGTTTGAGTTGTTTTGTATAATCGGCCTCAGGGATTATCTCCTCTGAAGTAGATCCAACTCTGTCTTGTTTAACTAAACTTTTTTTATATTTAAATTAGACCATAATCCCAATAGAAACGCTGATAATACCCATTGCTATATTGACCGTTTTGTTTACCTCTTATATTTATTACTACTAAAATTAGTAGGATTTCTTTTTTTAAAAATTATTCGTAAGTAAATTTTTGTAATAATTTAAGGGCCAACCTTAAGTACGAATTTTTACTTAAATTTTACTTGAGGAAAAATTTTAAGTAAGTACTCGTAATCGTAGTTAGTGCCGACTCTAATAACACAGTAATACTAAATCGAACTTTCTGAATCGGAATGGAATAAAACCAAATGAAAGCAAATAAAAGTTGACATTTTCCATAACAAAATTCTCAAGGGGTTTATTTGGTTTTGTGCGAGATTTCTTTTTGAACGCTTTTGAAGTTGGTGATTTTGGGACATTGTATAACAAGAAAAAATCAATAAAAATTTAATAAAATAATGCTTATTTATTTTTATAATCCTGGAAAGTTGTGGTATCTTACTGTTTTTGGCGTCGACGAATCGATTTTTGATATTTATTTTTACCTAAAAATCACGCTAGATGGCGCTGCCATACAAACTTTGCTATTTATTGTAGATTTGTCATAGAAACAACAGTGTTTTTAGTTTTTTTTAAGGCTAGAAATCAATTTTTCATGTTGGCTCTATTATAAAATATATTTCTAATGATATAACGAAGTACATTTAATTATTCTCAGTACGTTACTATTACAAAAATTGTATTTTATAAAAATATATGTTATTCTATTTATCTTAATTATAATTTTGTCTTTTTCCATGTTTAAAGTAACAAAAGCTCCAGAATTGTGGATCTGTGTATGTTTCTGTTTGTTGTTCATCGTCGGTGGTTCTCTTTAACCACCAGCATAAATCTCCTAACATAGAATCTAAATAAGCATTATTTTGTCAAATTGTTGATGATTTTTACTTCTTAGATACCGTTCCAAAATCACCCACTTCAAAAGCGTTTAAAAAAAACTCGCACTAAATTAAAAGATAAATAAAATTATATCACAAACTAGAACAAAAATTTAAATCTGGCGTGCTGATCTGATAACAAATATAATTTGGGAAGCATTTTAAGAAGCGGTCCGAATTCCAAGAAGGGTCCTATTCCTATTTTGACCTATCTTAAATAAAATTTTTCCCCAATTTAATTAAGATAAATCACCATATTTTTAGCCCTGATCACAATATAAGAAGCGAAAGCCTTGCCAGAATTTAGGCCGTTTTCCGAAATATGAGCCAAATTATACTTCGTATACTAGAATTTAAATATTGTTACTTGTTTTGAAATTGAATGTCCATATTAATTAGAGTTATCTGTAAAGATCTGAATATGTTCTTGCATACCTATCGTCATATTGTTATGGTCATATTAAGGTACAATTAGATATTTTTATTTTTTTTTTAATAATTGCTGTAAAATATTTTACTCACGTGATGTGGACATTCTGTTTGTACATTTATTTCTTTGTCATTCTGAAGCATTCCCTAATTTGGTTTTGTTAATAATAACATGAATTGGTTTTATTGTTAAAATGCAATTATAAATAACATGTAGGTTATGGATTTTTGTTGTTGCTTTAATATTTATTGTTGCAGGAATTAAGACTATAACATGACTGTGAACAACATATTTAATAAAAAGATATTAATTTTTTAAAAACATGCAAAAAATGTATTCAACTAAAATAATAAGGCTAGAAAAACTAGTGGAACAGGACTAATTAAAATTCTATAAATTTTGTAATAATTACATCAATTCGAATTCATTTTTAAATTTTAAAAATTTCCAAACAAAGATTTAATTGACTACGTTGAAGTTTCTTTTATTTTTTCCTTCTTTATTTATCAACTGATTTGAATTTAAAATAGTTCTTATTCTACTTTCAAGAAAATTTTTATAGCATGAATTTATTTAGCATTTCAATGATTTATGCTGTTTTTTCCTTCTTCATATTTTATGTTTCTTTTATTTCCACAACAGTTACAGCAGCATGTTGAAATAATTTATGATTTTTTAATGATTCCTCAAGAATATGAAAAATATTCCATTTTAGAATTCTTTTCCAAATTGCTTAATGTCTTATTTACATTTGAAAAGAATTTCAAATGAATTGTATGAAAACTCAAATTAGGTCATTTCTGTTTAAAAGAGAGAAAAATTATATATAAAAGAAATCATTTGAGGTTTATATATATAAAAAAAAAACATTTTGTGGTTTACTATGATGGCCAAATGATACGAAAAATAAAATGAATAGGAAAAATAGAGAAAAATATCAAATTATTTCAATGAATATTTTATGAATTTTGCTGGCTAAAAAAAGGTTAAAGAACTTTTAGCAAAATGCAGTTTGCATTTCATTAAATAAAGTGGCCCAACAGAAGCTGCTGCTACTGCTGCTTTTCAAAATTAATAGTTAAACGAATTTCTAAAGAAATATATTTTTTGTTTTATTTTATAATATTATCAAATTTGCCAGCAGATATTATGGAGATATTAAAAACCCTTGATAATTCAAAAATATAATAAAAAACAAAGTTTAGAGTTTATATTAAATGATATAATATAGTTTTTGCATAGTTTTTCTACCACATTTCTCTTTTGGAATAGCATATAATAAAATGTAAGCGGTTTTTATTTGTATTGTTGTAGTAGTTTATCTATTAAATTTTATCACTATTACAGCAGCATCAGTACTGCAGTTGGCATTAAGCCTGCATAATATTCATAAAATACCAAAACAAAGAGAGAACAATAGAAAAACTCATATTTTTTTAAAAAAGCTTAAATAATATAATCAGTAGGGGTTTGTAACGACCAGCAAAAAATTTTATAAGGGGATTTTAGCTTAAAAAATTCAATGGAAACCAATTCTACTTTAATCATGTATTCTCTTGCAATACTTATTTTTAATATTCCAGCCAACATACATAGGTATTTTATCTTAACTTAACTGGCTGATTCACTTACTCATCATGGCCCAGCCCAAAACACTGGAATTTTTGACAAAGCCTTTCTAAAAATTGGGTTTAGAGACTGATAAGTCGCCCCCTTAACGGCCTGCCAAACTGTTGGAGCTAGGATGTTGAAATTCGCAAGACAAAATTTTTGGAAAATCTTACGGGAGGGGCAAAGAACAGGAAAATTCTTCTTCTTGACGTCTAACCCAGTCTGCTTGGTCCAGAATTCGGAAATTTAAAATCCATACAAGCAGTAAAAAAACGGGAATCTTCATCTTTTAATCTCCAATATCAAGCCTTGATTTATACTTTAATCATACTTTAATTCAATAGCATATTCCAGAAAAACGGACACTGGAATTCAAGTCGAACATTACAGTTAGAGTATTCAAAAACCGAAACCGAAAACCGGTCAACCGGTTTCTTAATTTTTAAAAACCGATCGGTTTCGAAGATTTTGTAAATTCGAAGAAAACCGGTCTTTTTTGTTCGGTTAACCGGTTTTTTTAATTACATCACCAACTGGGTTACTTGGTCTCTTTCATTTTTTCCGAACACTTTTATAATCGTTTGTTTGGTTATGAAGATTTAGAAGTAAGCCTGATAGATTCCGATGAAGACTTAACTTTGGATATTCCAAATTCAAATAGTTTAATTTCTGATCTAAATAACACAACAAACAGTATTCAAAATCCTAAAAAAAGAGACTGTACAAAATCAGTCATCATTATATGATGATTTCATAATACTTGATAAATGCGACAAAAGAACTGAAAAGTTGGAAAATTTATATAATTGTTTCTTGACTATTTTCACTACTATTAGTGAAAGAGTATTTTCCACTTCTAGCTTTATCAAAAGCAAACAAAAAATCGTCTTAAAACGAAACATTTAAATTGGATATTATTTCTTAAATATTATTTTAGAAGTGAAAAATAGATTTTCTTTTTACATATTTAAAATGTAATATTAAAAAAACTTATTTAATGCCAAACGTTTTCCCAATTTACAAACTTAATGATCTCTATTCATTTGATATGAATATAGTTTTATAATATTAATTTTTAAGATATTATATTAAAAAATATTAAAACCAATGAATGAAATGTTGAAATGAAATACAATAAAAAAAATTTTTTTTTTCAAAGAATGTATTTTTTTATTTTTATTACTTTATATATTAAATTTCTGTTTTTTTTAAATAATTAACAAATTATAAAAGCTTTTTATTCAAATTAAAAAAAAACCGGTTGACGGGTTTTTTCTGCAAAAACCGAAACCGAAACCGGGTTTTTTAAATTATATTTTTCGAAGAAAACCGAAACCGGTTTTTTCAAAAGGCCGGTTTTTTGAATACTCTACAGTGAGAATAAACTTTAATTCACAGTTCAGTTCAATTCAAGTTTAAGCAACATAATAATAACACTTGTTTTCAAGCCCTAACTTCAAGTTTAAACAAAGCTATAAAAACACGGTAATGATTGGTTTGGGTAACAATTTATTAACATACATACAGGTTGGTTGAAAAGTTTCTGCGCTCGTAATGAAAAAATACTGTTTTTGTTACGAAATATATTTTTATATTCAATATAATCTCCTAGAAGCTCAATACACTTGTTCCAATGATCTCCAATAATTTTATCCCATCCTTATAATGGTTTTCCGGAAGCTCTGCTTCCGGAGGCTATGGCCTCTTCATTCGACGAAAAATGCTTTCCACGAAGAAATTGTTTGAGATTTCTGAAGAGATAGTAGTCATTGGGAGTCAAATTTGGTGAATACGGTGGATGTTCAAGCGTACTTTAATTCTTTGAATTTAGCCATCGTCAAAACACTTTTGTGTGCAGGTGCATTGTCTTGATGATAAATGATTTTTTTCTTCTTTAAACCAAGTCTTTTCTCACGAATTTTTCATCCAGCTGATCCAAAAGGCTGAAGTAATATTCAGAGTTGATTGTTTTACCTTTCTGCAGATAATCAATCAACAAAATTCCTTTTGCATCCCAAAAAACTAATGCCATAACCTTCTTTGCTGATTGTTGTGACTTCACCTGCTTTGGAGCTGAACAATCAGCTTTAGTCCACTGTAAACGTTCTTTAGGATCATGGTGGTAGATCCGAGTCTCATCCATAGTTATAAAACGACGCAAGAAGTCGGTTTTATTCGGCTTAAAACGCTCCAAATGACGCTGAGAAATTTCTTTCGATCCAGCTTTTGTTGAATTGTTAATGTGTGCGGCACTAACTTTCCAAACAGTTTTTTCATACGTAATTCTTCATGTAAAATATGGAGTACTCATTCGCCTGAGATGCCTATGGCATTAGCAATTTCACGCTTAGTTAAACGTGGATCTTCACTAACCATATTATGTACCTGCTCAATGATTTCTGCTGTGGTTTCAGTTTTTGGTCGTCCTTCGCGTGGATCGTCTTCAAGGCTGGTACGACCACGTTTAAATTCACCAGCCCAAAATTTCAATGGTGCGTTTTGAAGGTGAGGACTCCTTATACACATCTAACAATTGTTCATAAATTTCCTTTGCTTTTAAACCCTTAAAAGCAAAGAATCTAATGACTGCACGATATTCAATTTTTTCCATATCAAAAATAATCAATGACACGTCAACTTCAAATTGCTTGTAAACAAAGAAAGAATTGACAGAATGACTTGCAACTATGCATGTGTTCTCAGGACAGTTATACCAACTTGAGAAAAAAAGTTTGCAGCTAGCAGTGCCATCTCTTGTTGAGCGCAGGAACTTTTCAACCAACCTGTATATTTTGAAAATTTTAGTTTTGTATATTTAATCTTGATTTTTTGACGTCCACTAACACTTTTTTTTATTTTGGATCATAGAAATATGTAGAACCTTCCTGAAATAAGAAAAAATATAATGTAAGCTCAGAGTTTGGCTCCAAATAAATGTGGCTTACCATTTCTTTAAAATCCATAGAAAAAATTAAGATTTTATAAAAATCTTCACAGGAAAATTGTAAATTTTAACAAATGTTTTTATTTTATTTGAAAATATTGACAATAAACGAAAAACATGATTCAAATTATTTTTATTTGTATGAACTTGATTGTGACGGTAAAATAAACACTTAAAATAAAGCACAATACAAGCAATATTTAAATCACTTGAATTTTTAACTTTTTAATGTTTATTGGGATGTTTTAAGTTTCAAGGCACCATCAAAAATAAACGATTCCAGGAATTTGTAAACAAGAAAACAAATTGTTCACATGGTAAAAATTGGCCAAAATTCGATTTTGTTCATCACATTCGCCTGACTTAGCTTCCTCAGATTATTTTCTATTTCAAAACTTCAAAAAATGGCTCGGTGGTAGAATGGCTATTATATATAATGAGCTAGGCAGATCTTACTCTAAAAAGATTATCGATATTATTGAATATAGCTGGGAAAAATGTATCGAGCTAAAAGGAGACTATGCTAAGAAATAAAAAGAAATATTTCTAAAATTTGTTGTGTTTTCTTTGTTAGTTCGGGTAATTTTGGACCGCCCATGTATGTGTGCTCTGAAAAATATATTTTTTCTTCAGTGTGTGCTAATCACTCACTTTGCCAAGTCGTTGCAACGTTCTGGGTATCTAAACTGTTCTAATTTTAGGCACCTACATGCGTAAAAAATAACAAAAAAATTTATCATGAACCATTTTCATGTGGACTCTGGACAATACCTGGCTTTAGTCCGGGCAACATTTTTTATACGCTAATAAACGTTGCGGTCTTTTTTGGCAATGTGTCTTAAAAGAACACTGAGAAAGAGGCTTCAGCGGCAAAAAACGCTCTCATATATCTAAAATTTTAGAAGATTTAAGGCCTCCTTTATTCGTCTTTTTGGACACTAATTGTAAGTAGGTTAACTTTCACATGCTTAGCGCAAATATTTCAAACAAATTTAAGATCGGCAGGGCAGTTTCTTGAGTTAACATTTTAATAATTTGTCAAAATACTGTTTTATGGAAAAATCTTTCTTTATCGGTATTAGCAATAAATCTAAGTTTTGTCATCAATTACACCAGTATTTTAATTTTGTTATAGTATTATAATTATGGATTTCCTCAAGTGACATTGATATTTTATTTCAAGATTTAAAGTAGCTTTTAAATAAAAAATTTTAGAAATATTCAAAAATTTATTTATGAAACATTAGAGGTAAAAAGAATACTATTCCTTTTTGGCTGTTTACTTTAGGATAGAGTAATATTTATTCTGTGTGCATTACCTAAAATGCTTCCTCCCATAAATGCTTTTGTAACCACTACCAGCATTCACTTATCTCATCTAAAATATAAAACAAAAACTAATAAAAAAAAATGAAATATATAAAACTCGACCATAACTAAATGTTGCATATCTTCATGTACCAGTTTTTTGTCCGTGTATAGTATATGTTTGTGTTGTTTTATTCATACATGGGTCTAATTAATTGAGTTGAATAATAATTATTTTTTAATTAGCATTTCATTGATATCAAATGTAATAAAATTATTATCATTACCGTTATTAAAAGTAATGATAATGATTTTATTCAATTAATGGCAATGATTTTAAATTTCTTTGCAATTAATAATTAAATTAAACAACAAATAATTGCAATTGACAGATAAGCTTAAAGGTGATAAGCGTTGAAATGAAGATAAATTTCTTAAATCAGGTATGGAAAATTCTCGCTGGAGCTCATGATTATTTTTAGACATCACAGAATCAGATATAGATTTAAAATATATACACTTAAAACAGTTTGCAAGTTAAAAGAACAGAAAATGCCATTAAAAGGAAATTTGTTTTATTTAAAAACCGGTCTACTTGCTTTTCATTTATACCAATTTTTTTTTTTAATGTTGTTTAAACAACTGACACATTCGTAAGCAACAACTGATTAATCGATTAAAATGGTTAAATTTTGCTTACAAATACCGTAAAAATAACTAATTGATTTATAATTGTATCCGTTTTTGTATTTTTGTTTGTTGTTTGTTATACCAAATGTATATTTGTATGTCGATAGACACAATTTGTGTGAATGTGTATGTATATGGCCTTGTTGTTATGAAATTCTTGTAATTTAAATTTAAATAATTTTGTATAAACAAGCAATTAAAATAAAAAACAAATTGGAATTTTTTAAATATTTTTTTTTTTGAAACAGACAACAAACGAAACTTAAATTGGCAATTACTGCAACGGTCACAAATAAAAAAAATTTTCGTGTTGTGGGTAAAATTTTATTAAATTTCAAACAAATGATATAAAATATAAATTAAACTGAAAAAATCAATAAAGACAGTAAATTAATTATATCGGACAAAAGTATAAAAAAGTAAAAATAAATACACACTTCCTTGGAAAATATATGTGTGTTCCTTTATTTTTAAATGTAACGGAAATTTTTTTTATGAATCTTTATTCTGTGTTGATATTGATTTCCATTCCATTCTCATTCAGAACCAGTAAATCGAAATGGAAAGAAATGGGGAACGACTGAAATTGGAACACTAAGTACCGCGAACGAAATGGAATGGCAAACGTGATTTACATTATCGGTTTGAATTAATTTGATTACCACGTCCGGAAGACATCTGAAGAGAACCATTTTTATAAAACAGCACGAACGGTATGGATCAGAACGGGGAACGGGTACATAAATTAATATAAAAATAGTCACCCTGTGGTTGTTTTATAAAAATATTTCGGAATCCCTCAATAAACTACCTACTCTGTATTATCAAAGTGTTAACATTCTCGAGCTTGTAAAGTTTTTTCCGTTTTTGCGCTATTTTTAATAGTCAGTATCTCGATATAGTTAGTATCTCTAAAACTAAGCGAAATAGGACAAAACTAACAAAATTTTGCTTTACTATGATAATACAAATAGGCCAGGTCTGAGAGGAATTAATTTTTACAAAACCGCCAGTATAAAGCAATTTAAATTTCCCTTTCTTGAAAACAAGTACTTTTTTTGTTCAATTGTAAACAACTTTTGAGGCATTTATATGATTAGCAGTTAAAGCACATTTAAAGCTAATACAATTTTAGAATTAATAACAAAATTCCAAGTATGATTTTATTTATAATTATGTATGTATGTGCTTTTTGTTTGATGGTGTGGCGTATTTAATGAGCAAAAATTGTCAACTAATGTATGTTCACTTTATTATATTTGCTTGGCTAACATAGTTTAGTTTTTTTTGTGGTGTTGTCAGCGCTGCTACTGGTGTACACATAGTTAATTTCTTTGTTTTTTTTCATCGCTAAAAAAGAATTTAACATACATTCTATTATCTGGGGTAATGTGTTGGAAATTCTAAACAATAGCATATTAAATTAAAATAGAGAAAAATAAACAAGTTAGATTTTAAGTTACTATTAGTTTAAAAATGTATAAGTTTGAAATAGACTTTTATTAAATGTTTAAACTGATTTAAAAATGTTAAGATTTTGATATTATAGTTTCAATTAAAAAAAAATAATACAGAATCTGACATAATTCTTATTGCTAATATAAATTTGAGAATTTTTCCAATATAAGAAAAATCTCAAAATCGAATGTAATTGTAGTTATTAAGTTTTATTAAAAAAAAAAATAAAATATTTCGTGAATTAAAGTTGTTTTTAGATTAGGTATCTACCAATTTCAATTCTGTGGTTTCTTTTATTTATACAATACGTATGATCAATATTATATTTTATATTTTTATATTTATCATACCCGATACATCTTTAAAGGTAGTTTTAAATATCGAATTCTGTTGAGAAAAAAATATTCTATTTTCTAAAGATTTAACCATTTAAAGAAATTTGTTTCATCTCTTGAATTTCTTGTTTATAGGTCATTTAAGGGGAACTATTTTAATATCACGTGTTCACCTTTCCATCCCATTTCGTTCTCCTTGTCTAATTATTCATTTCCACTCGTTCCCATTCCATTTATTTCCCTTGTCAAGTGTTTTAATTCAAATCGCACCCAGTTTCATTCCATTTCCTATCCCTTGTCTAGTGTTTCAATTTTACTTGTACTCTTTCCATTCCATTTCTGTCCCCTTCCAATTTTCAATTATATCTTGCAAATGTTTCCCTCGCTACGTTATTAGCAAAGAAAATGGTTGCTCCGGCTAATGCAGGGGGGTATACGGAGTTCCCAGTACATTGCAAATTTACATTACAATCAATCCATCAATTCATCAAACTATTGATCCATCAAAACAATCAAATTTTCAATTTAGCACTTTTGCACTTTTTCAAATTTGCACATTAACACTTGCGAATTCGCACATTTACACATTTACATTTTTTTAAAATTTGGACATATGCATATGTGCACATTTGCAAATTTCCACTTTTGCAAATTTTCACTTTTACAAATTTTCACTTTTACCAAATTACAGCTGTTTCGCCAAGCTGTTTAAGAGGAGACATTTCATCCTTTTAAATTTTACCACGTCTCTGGCTAAAATTCTAAAATGCAGCTTATTTCAGGTATCTTGCTACTTCGGTGTGAACAGGCCGTTAAGGGAAGATTTTTTCCCTTTTTGCCCCTCCCCGTAAGAATTTACAAAAATCCTACCTGGGTGGATGTCTACACCAACCAATATACACAATTTATCAAATATTAACATCCCATGTCCAGCGGTTTTGGCACGCCCTCAAGGTGGAGAATTATATCCTTTTATGTCCCTCCCCGCTGGATTTTTTTCAAAAATCACGACTTTACTGTTATCTACACTGGAGATGGAGCCTGCATTCCAAATTTCAACTTCCTAGGTCCAACGGTTTGTTCAGGCCTTAAAGGGGAAACTGTTTGCACTTTAAACCCCCATTTTTACAACGTCACTGGTCTTACTTTACATTATTAAAGAGTTAGCACATACTCCCAGGAAGGCATATTTCAAATTTTAGGCTTCTAGCTAAAGGGTTTTGGGTAGGCCGTGAAAGGGGAGTTTTACCCCCTTTTCGCCCCTTTCGGAAGGAATTTCCAAAAACCCCGTCTTAGCGGACGTCTATACCGGTGGCGGAACCTGCATTACCATTTAAACCTCCTACCTCCTGCGGTTTTGGCTGAGCGATGTTGAATGAGTGAGAGTAAGCTTATTCCTTTGCATATAGAGATTAAATATCAATCATCAGCTAAACATCTTACAATTTTTAATCACAAAAACAGTTTATCATAAAATTGCACCTCTCCAAATATATACATTATTATCATTATTTTGCATTGTTTTGCTCTTGACTTTGTGCATATAACAACAATGACGTGTAAAACTCCTGCAGCGTTTAATTTTTATTTTTCAAACATTTATTTACCTTTAGGCTCAACACAGCAATTAGACTAACTACTCAAAAACGGAAAGTGGAATCAAAAGCAATTTTATTTATTTTTTTTGTTACACAACCTCTGCAATACTAATACAAGGTGGAGCAATAAATATCACCCTATTGGAAAGTGCTGCCATTTTTGCAAATGGCATCGTACGTCAGTTTGGTTTTGATGTTCGTAAAGCAAACATGTGCGAAAATTATGGTAAATAAAAATAAATCGCTATACGCTTAAGCCATAAGATATTGGAAATAAACGATTGAAAATTGAATATTAGAGCTCACTGACCATGTCATTAAGCAAAATTCTCGGTTCTGGGGAACGGAAATAAGTTAAAAAACAAATCTGTTTTCACTTTAAAAAAAATTTGCAGCGAAAGATAGTTAGGTGATGGTTCTTGCCTCACCCTGTACATACGTATAAAAAAAATACACAAACATTGCCGGCAACAAAATATAAAAAAAAAAACAAACTTGTTTACAGGAATAAGAAGAAAGAATGAAAAAAATCACTTTCACGTTTGTAAATTTCGTAAACATTCGACTTGAACAAATAGCTAAAGGCGTAAAGTTTTTTTTTCACCTCTCCAAGGCTCTCCAAAGCATTTCAATGAATAAGTACTTTAACAACAAAAATACAACGACTACAATAAAGTAAGTAGTGGAGCAAATACAACAACATCAACAAAATAAGTAAATAACTGCAGCATGTTACTTATGCTGTTGCTTTTGTCCTGTTGTTGTTGTTGCTGATGCCTTTATAGTTATTGTTGTTGTCGTTGTTTGTACTTGATAATGGTGCTGATGATTATACTACAAACGTTGCGTTGTTGATATTTATATACCTGATCCTTTTCAGTTGTTTTCATTGTTGTTGAATTCAAAAAAAAAAAGTAAATGACAACAATCATTGTTGACGATGACGACGACAGCAACAGCATACATCACGTTAACAGAAAGAAACAACAAAAAACTATGTATTAAAAGAAAATACTTTATTTTCTTGTTGTTGTGTTTTGAAGAGCACTTCAAAGTGAAATTAGAAAAATGATAATTAAAACGTTAAAAAAAATTTAGCCTAAGAGCTTGAGTTAATATATAAACAAGGATATGTATATATATATTTTTTTGTAATTAAAATCCGTAAGATAGAAGGTTAAGCATTTTTTATATACATTTTTCCATTGGCAATTTTTAGAATTTTTTTTTGTTTTTGCATAGGAATGAGATATTAAAAAATCATTCATACCTAATGTATGTCAGATCTAAATAGTAATTTAGCTCGCTTTGTTTCAAGCTAGTGGAAAAATGTTAATTTAGCTATTATTTATCAGTGTTGTTAGAACAATAATTAAAAAAAAAATAAAAGGTTCATTCATATTTAAAAGTAAAGCTTTCTCTTTCAATTGGCAATTAGTTTGTTCTACTGTTAATGGAAATTGTTTCAGTAAAAGTAAATTTATATTGTGATTTTTTGTTAAACTGCAGTTTAGAAACTAAAAATAATAAGAAGAAACATTTTAAAACAGTTTAGTTTGCAATTTCAATTTTTAAATAAATCTATCTATCTATCTATATATATAAAAATAAGTTGCATTGTGTTAGTAATTGATGTTCTCTGGAATACGTGAACCGATTTTGTTTCTGCAAAGTTCATATGAAAGGTGACGTCAATACCAAGGTTTTTATGTATAAAAGGTCTCTGCATGTGTATTGGTTCAGTTATAGCCATTTTAGTGAACACTGCATTCATTTCGAAACATGTAATGCTAGAAATGTTGCGGCATCTAGAGCATCTCAAAGTGACGAACAGCGTGCAAATGATACTTTGGCTGCTCGAAATGCCATGGCACGTGGTGGGGCTCTGCGAAATCCAGCTCCACGTCCGTATGTGCGACGTACTTTGGAGCGTGCTGCATTCAATTATGATGCAAATTTTGATTACATTTCTCATGGCAAGGTTTCAATTGGACCAATGACTACTGTTTGCAGTCAACAGATTTCTGTCTGTCGATACTGTTGCCAATTAAGAAGATGCTGTGAACTATCCAACAGAATTTTTGAATTCGTTGGACTTACCAGGATTGCCTCCGGATAATCTCCAATTGAAAGTTGGAACCTCTATTATTATGTTTCGCAATATCAATTCAACCCCGTTTGTGTAATGGTACAAGACTTGCTATTAAAAGGTTGATGGCTTATGTAATTAAAGTTTCTATTTTAACTGGAAAATTCAAAGGCGAAGATGTATTCATTCCACGCATCCCAATGATTCCGTCTGATATGCCATTTGAATTTAAACGACTTCAGTTTCCTGTTCGCCTTACGTTTGCGGTTACCATTAATAAGGCGCAAGGCCAATCCTTAGGAATTTGTGGAGTGAATTTAGAGTATCCAATTTTCTCACATGGACAGTTGTATGTAGCATGTTCGCGCGTTGGCAAACCATCGGTTTTGTATATTTACACCGAAAATGGAAAAACAAAAAATGTTGTTTACCACAGGCATTACAATAAAAGCTATTTATTACTGATTTAAATGACTTCGAATTGATTTTTTTATTTTTTTTTTTGCACTACGAAGTGTGCAGGGGGTTCGCTATTAATTTATAATCAGAAGCCCAAAGGTTTAAACGATTACATAGTAAAATAAATCAGCTTACATTAAGCATTAACATAATAATGGTAATAAATAAAAAAAATCCTTTTTTACAACAAATAAACAAAATATATTTATTTTTTTAGCGTAGAAGCACATGCCGGATATCCGCTATTAAAATTATATTATTTCGTCATCTGTTAACGATCGCTAATTTTTGATAAAAAAAAACACTAATTTCGTGTGGAATCATGAATGCTCGAAATTAATTCAATCAAAAAAATTATTTTGAGCAAAACGAAGTTTGCCGGGTCAGCTAGTTAGTTATAAAAAACAAATGTAAACTAAAATTAACTAAAACCTTTTTTAGCGATACTTTACGTTTCTCATTTTTGTTTAATATGAGAAGTAGGATAGAAATAGTAAACAAGGGCTAGCTCAAGAAAATTTATTGACAAATATCAAAGTTGTAAAGAAAGTCATATTCAATTAATTCTGTAACTAATTCTATTAAAAAATGATGACTATTACGGGTGAAAGTTTTAATATTGATAAATTTTTAATTCAGGGTATTTAATTAAAATTTTTTGGTTGGAAAAATTAATAATTACACTCTTATTAATGTAAGCGATGATTTTAGAAACAAAAAACATAAATATTTGAACAGTCAAAAAAAAAAAAAGAAAACAAGCTGTCAATGATGTGACAGTCATAAATATTTTTCAAGATGCCGAATAGAAGGGTCAAAAGTGAATTGCTTGATTGATTATTTAATTACTGCATTTTTAATGGAAATTGATAATATTTATAAAAATATTGGTATATAAAGATAATTTCTCCAAAAAACAATAAAATATTAATTTTAAAATATTATTTTTTAGAAACTTTTACAGAAGATGATGATTAAGCAACTGAAGAAATGGCTGACAATTTGGTGGAAGAAGAATTGAATATTCCTTGAGCGTAGTAATGTTTTGGTGGCGTGGAATTAGGTACTTCGGTCGATGACAACGGATATTCGGTCGATGACAACCGATTTTGTCAAATGATGCGATGCACTAAAGATTAGTTCCACCATCTTGTCTCACTTATACATATGTTCTAATGATGAATTTCATTATAAAAATACATCTTAGCAATTCTGTGTCGATTTTCAACTTGCTGTAGTTCTGTACAGATTCGGGAGAAAGTGCAAGTATTCGTAAAATAGCAACAATGTTCGGTATTGGAGATGGGGACACTGTACAAAATATAACAAAATGAGTAGTTCGGGAGTTTTTCGTACTTCAAAAAAAAAATATTTTTTGGCCCGCTAGAGGTGAAAAAGCGCATATTGTGAAGAAAACGGTTAGTGAATTACCGCACTGTATTGGTCGAGACACCTATTCATCACTCTTTGGATAATTGTTTTCATAGAACTCATTTTAAATTTTTTCTTCTTAAAAAATGACGGTAGAATTAAACGAGAAAAAATCAAAATTGAAATATAAATGTCACACATGATTTTTAAAATATTAGTTGTATAATTCAGGGTTTTACAAAAAGAGATGTAATTTTTCGTACTTTGAACTACAAAAATTAACGATTTTCTTAAAAGTGGCAACATCATTTAATTTGACGTTTATAGTGGAAAATGAAACTGAAATTAATACCCTTATTGAATCTGTTGCTTAAAATTCTTAATTAAATTTATTGATTTTTTGTTAGCTCGCGGTGGTCCCAGAAATATGTTCGATTTAAGTGACAGAGTCAAAAATATGGTTTCAAATTAAATAAATTTATTTACATAGTATATCTAGTTTGAAGAGCATCTAAGATAGAGGTTATGGAAATGAAAAGAGATGCGGTTCGTCACCGGAATGATCGGTAATTCAAGAGTACATGGCACAAGATATCGTAGACCTGTAGAATAATTAATCGAAATTTCTGGGACATACACTTCCTAGATGAAAAATACATCCAAGGACTTTCGCAGAATATGGCTGGATAAAGTTGGAAGGCGACCATACGAACGGCAAACATTTACTAAAAGAAAAATAGGATAAAGAACAATCGCAGAATACAAATAGATATTTGAGGAATATTTCAGAAGGCGACAATACCAACGGCACACAATTTCTATATGGAAAACTCGTCCCATCACCTTTGCAGGAACGGCAGGATATCCCAATTATATATTAGAAGGATTGCAAATATATATTATAAGGTTAAGGAAGATTTATATAAATTGCACGGAGATAAGAATACAAATGGAATATTCGCAGGACTTTGAAGGATATTCAGAATATACTGAAGTATTAGCAGGACGTCGAAGTGTAATCAAAAACATCGAAGGGTATTGGGATAACGTTGAATAATATTAACAGCACCTCAAAGGAAATTTGCAGGATCTCGGAGGATATTCGCAGGAGCTCAAAAGATATTCGCAAGACCGTTAAGGACTTTGAGGGATATTTACAGGACTTCATAGGATCCCACAAAATGCTTGTAATCACGATTTTGAATGCGATTTTGATTTGTTCTATGTTTTGCTCTAGCTAATTGTAAAGGTAATTGTGGCTGTTGCCAGTATACTTAGAAAATGGGAAGGCAGAGCAGATCTGGGCGAACTCAATAACACTTTCTTGAAAAATTCGAAGATTTTGTAATGCCAGACATGGAAAATAATGAATATTTATGTGTTCTTTAATAAACATAAGTTCAGGTTGGTTGAAAAGTTCCTCACCAAGAGATGACACTGCTAGCTCCAAACTTTTTTTTCTCAAGTTGGTATAACTGTCCTGAGAACACATGCAAAGTTGCAAGTCATTCTGTCAATTCTTTCTTTGTTTACAAGCCATTTGAAGTTGACGTGTCATTGATTTTTTTTTAATATGGAAAAAATTGAATATCGTGCAGTCATTAGATTCTTTGTTCTGAAGGGTTTAAAAGCAAAGGAAATTTATGAACAATTGTTAGAAGTGTATAAGGTGTCCTCACCTTCAAAACGCACCGTTGAATTTTAGCCTGGTGAATTTAAACGTGGTCGTACCAGCCTTGAAGACGATCCACGCGAAGGACGACCAAAAACTGCAACGACAGCAGAAATCATTGAGCAGGTACATAATATGGTTAGTGAAGATCCAAGTTTGACTAAGCGTGAAATTGCTAATGCCATAGGCATCTCAGATGAACGAGTACTCCATATTTTACATGAAGAATTACGTATGAAAAAACTGTTTGGAAAGTTAGTGCCGCACACATTAACAATTGAACAAAAACTGGATCGAAAACAAATTTCTCAGCGTAATTTGGAGCATTTTAAGCCGAATAAAACCGACTTCTTGTGTCGTTTTATAACTATGGATGAGACTTGGATCTACCACCAAGATCCTAAATTGAAACAAGAACGTTTACAATGGACTGAAGCTGGTTGTTCAGCTCCAAAGCAGGTGAAGTCACAACGATCAGCAAAGAAGGTTATGGCATCAGTTTTTTGGGATGCAAAAGGAATTTTGTTGATTGATTATCTTCGGAAAGGTAAAACAATCAACTCTGAATATTATTGCAGCCTTTTGGATCAGTTGGATGAAAAAATTTGTGAGAAAAGACCTGGTTTAATGAAGAAAAAAATCATTTTTCATCAAGACAATGCACCTGCTCACAAAAGTGTTTTGACGATGGCTAAATTCGAAGAATTAAAGTACGAATTGCTTGAACATCCGCCGTATTCACCAGATTTGGCTCCCAGTGACTACTATCTCTTCAAAAATCTCAAACAATTCCTTCGTGAAAAGCATTTTTCGTCGAATGAAGAGGCCATAGCAGCCGTAGACAGTTATTTTGCAGAGCTTCCGGAAAACGATTATAAGGATGGGATAAAATTAGTATGCTTTAACTTCGTTTGATCAAAATGTACAAAAATGATTTGGTAGCGTTCTCGTACACAAAATAAATTAAAAAGTCATATTTAAAAATAAAGCCGACTTTAAATCTAAAATAATATTTTTAAAATATTCAGCAATGTTCCTTTAAATAACTTGGGCATATGATTAATATTAAATATAACTTTACACCTAATCGTATGATTAACATATTTCAAGAGATGAATTATATATTACTCATACTTCAAACTTTTTCGCAGTGCCATTTAGAATTATTTAAGTAATTTTTTTAAACTATTCAAATATTTTTATGCACTAACACTTAAATATTCTTCAAGTTTTTTTTACGCACTTCTTTAACATTAAGCATACTACTTAGGCGAAAACTTTAAAGCATATAAAATCCTTTCTTTTGCATGCTTCTCCTTTTTTTTCCTAGTTTTCGAGCAAAAATAATAATAAAAAAAAAAGTTATATAAAACGAAAATTTATGTTAAGTTGCCCTACTAAAACTAATACTAACTAGCAGCATTGTACAAAAAACTCCGAGAAGAAAGAAAATATACATATTTCAACGTAATAATACCCAAAGACTCCCTAGATGAAAAATATGCAAGTACATAAAATAACTGTAACACTACGTTAAGTTTCTTTTTTGTGTTTTTTTTTTTTTTTAAGAATATGTGTAAATGTATAAGTGTGTAAGTGTGAATAAATAAATGTGTGTGTTTGTTTTTGAGTACTTTTAGCTTAAACTAAAACTGACTTACTTTACTGAAACAAAAAAATGTAATTTTTATATAATTTTTTCTCAGTTAAAAACTATAGCAAATAGAAAGATGTTAAGAAAATAAAAGCCTTAATGTTTTATGTATGCAATTTTGCAAAAAAACAAGAGAAACAATTTTAAGAAATATAAGAAAAGCAATAGAAATGAAAGATTGCTTAATTTTTTTTTTTCATCTTTTTAGATCATTATAAAAAAAAAACTTAATAAAATGAAACCTTTTTAATGGATATTTTTTTAGTATATTAAAAATATTTCTTTAATAAACCTTTTAATAAGAAGATCTTTCAGGAAAACTTAGAAACTACTTTTAAAGAAAATTAAATAAATTATATGTATGTCTTTCAGTTTTTTCGGTATAAGATCATATTATCATAAATTTCAAATAGGAAATAAGAATTAGTTTTGCAACATATAGAGAAAAGCTGTGAAAAAAATATCCTAAAACCAATGGATGAGGTTATTGCATTTTCATTTTGAATACAAGTGTCTGTATGGTGTTTACATATCTATCATGAATTCCAAATAGATATATGTTTTTTTTTTTTTTAATTCATATAGAGAAAAAACTTCAAAAAATGAATCCCCACATCCTATGGTTTTAAACACATGTGGTTCTTTCGTCATTAAACAAGTAGGCAGAAGCACTTCATTAAAATTTCATAAACACATAGTTTTGGGAGTACTTTTTATAATAATAAAATTTTAGTTTTTTTATTTAAAAAAAACCTCTATTGATTTTTTCGAAATCTGGTGATATCTAATTTAATCACATAAATACTACAAAATTTAAGTTAACATAATATTAATATAAAATTTTTATGGGTTCTTTGGGTACAGTGCAATAACTCTTAAATGAAATAAGCCCCAATAAAATAACACCGAACTTAAAAAAATTAAATAGCTCCCAAAGAAGAAAGTGAAATAAGTCCCAATATTTGGGAGTTATTTAATAATGAAATAATAAGTCCAAGGAAAATGAAAAAACTCCCAAAAGAAGTAAGTCCCAAAAAAATTAATTAACATAATTATAATTATTTTGTGTTTTTTTTATTTGTCAAAATAGTGGAAAAACCTAATAGAAATAACAGCAAATTATAATTTTTATTTTACCATCTTGTAATTATATTATATAAAAGAGAAGCGCAACGCGGCACGTGGCACCGGACGCATCGCGCCCCTCCCTTTTCATAACACTCAATATGGAGCAAAGCGAACTGTCTTTTATCTCTTACGTGAAATACTATACTATTTCATCTTTTGAAATTGTTGCAAGAACTGATTACGTATAAATTATTGAAAGTAAAGTAACTGAATGTTTTGCTACTACTTTACAAAAGATTTAAGAACTGTTACAAAAATGTCCGAATTTCTTCAAATGCAACTTTAAAAGAAATAAAATAACTCCCAACAAAAAATGGAACAATTCCCAATGTCTAATTTGCAGCCAAAATGAAATAAGTCCCAAAAAAATGATATAACTCCTAATCGTAAAAAAATTAAATAACTCCCAACAAAGTTTTATTGGGAGTTACTACATTTGGGAGTTCTTTCATTATGAAATAATTTCCAACAAAAACTTGTGAAATAAGTCCCAACATACTGGGAGTTATTTCATAATGACATAAGTCCCACTTAGTATGGAAAATATTTGGGATTTATTTAATTTTTTTCTTTTGGGACTTATTTCATTTGGGAGTTATTTCACTGTTTCAATTAGCTATCATTAGCTATTTCGTTCCCTATTACTCTAAATGCAAATGTTTGCCCACTCGATCAACTCCAATAATTTTTGATGGTAATATTTATTGTTCAGATTAGAACAATTTTATTTTAAAACTCGTAACAGTTAAGTTTTATCTTTAGTGTTGATCTATACTCGTACATGTTATTTTTTCAGTTGGAGATCATAAAAATTTAAATCTTTTCGGTGTAAATAGAATAATTAATCGGTCCAATATAAAGAACATCTCACATAACATATATATAGATCAATAATGTAGAAAACACTTCGTTATTCAATAATTTTAAGTGGAATCCATAATTGGAATACTTTAATTAAATTATGAAGAGAATATCTATAAAAGCAACCACAACACTGTCACATCTTTCAAAACATTATCTTTTCTAATCAATGTTTAATAAAAAAACTTACCCACAAAATGGAAAATTGTGGTTTGCAGTTACTATAAATTTTAATATAAAAAAAATAAATATATAAATCCATAAATTACTTTATTGTTATTTTTTATTTCAATTCTTTGTTTTTGTACCAAATTTTTTAAAATCGGTTTACAAGCACATGACGAATATTAAAGATGTGATTATAATTTGCAAATTAAAAATCAAAACTGAATTCCAAAAAAAAAACACAGTTTCAAATAAATGTATAATCATTTATTTTCAACTGAATAATCATTTATTTTAACGGATTTGTCAAATGTTTTAAAAACATTTAAAAATAAATAACAAAAACCATCTGATTTATATGAAAATAAAATAGACCAAGTTTTAAATAAAATATATATTTTCATTTAAATGGTATTATATTTTATTTGTTTTAAAGTTTTATTTTTTTATATAATTTTATTTTATAATTATACAGAGAAGGAAGAAGCCACCCAATACCACATTGGGTGACTTCGAAATATTAGGATAAATAAATATTTATAATTATTTTTAATACTTATATGTATGAAAATGTATTTTTAGTTTGACTCGAGATCATAGGAAAAGTTTTTTTTCAAATGAAAAATTTTTTTCCTTATTTTTTTTAATTTAAGTAAACATGGAGAATACACAGAAAAAGTTATTAGACACCAGCCGAATGGAATGCATTTTCTGGTCAGCTACGACTTTCATCAACATTCTTTGTGCCGAAATACCAATTGTAAATATCTCTATTTAACTCATAAATCAACGGAAAAAAGCTATTTTATGCTAACATACAGTTGATTTTGTTTACCGTATGTCCAAATTAGCTATTAGCTAATACTAAAGACATGTGTTTTTTAAAATTGTTTTTACATATGTTTAAACAATTCTTTTAACCGTGCCAAGTTATATTTTAATATTGAAGTTTATATTTTATAGTTGATCTTTTTTTTTTTTTTTTTTTTTAATACTTATATGTATGAAAATGTATTTTTAGGAAAAATAAAACTTTTCTTATGATCTCGAGTCAAACTAAAAATACATTTTTTTTGTATTTTTGTTTGTTATTTATTTTAAAAAATCTATACTCACACAATCTACAGACATATTTTGTGTGACAATATGTGTGTAAGTTTATGAGGCTCCTGTAAAAAAAAAATTAACCAAATTGAATGAATATTTTTTTTTCCTTTTTTCGAAAATTTTTATAAAATTTCAAACAAATGAAACTGAAAAAATTGGTAAATGACAGTAAACCATTTTGAACAAATGTATAATAAAGTTAAAATAAATATTTCTTTGAAAATTAAGTATATGTTCCTTATTTTTAGCTGAACTGAAAACTTTTTTATTAAACTACAAATAGTAAACTACATAATATTTTGAGTGTATAAGTCCCGAAGATATAGTTCTATATAATTATATATAACACAATTATACAGGGTGGCGCAAAAATAACCTTCCGATGTTTTTTGGCTGTAATTTAAAAAAAATGAAAAGCTGATTCTTCTTGTGGATTATTTTTATTTGGTCTTTTAATTTTTTTACATCAAGTCGAGAATATGATGTCATGTAAATGGCCGCCGCCACAGTTGATTGTCATTTAAGCCCTTTTTATGGCATTTTTCATCACTTTGGCCAAAACTTCCGGCGATAGGTCCTCAGATTCTTGACGGATTTTGTTTTTAAGAGCTGCAAGAGTCTGAGGCTTGTTGACATAAACCCGCGACTTCAAAAAGCCCCACAAAAAGAAGTCTGGAGCGGTCAAATCAGGCGATCTTGCTGGCCAGTGCAAATCGCCAAAACGGGAGATTAGGCGCCAGGGAAATGCATCCTTCAGCATATCGGTTGTGGCACGTGCAGTGTGTGGCGTTGCACCGTCCTGTTGGAACCACATGTTTTCCAATCCCAATTCATCAAGTTGCGGCAAAAAGAACTCGTTGATCATTGCTCTGTAGCGCTCACCATTCAAAGTAACCGTTTGGCCCGTGACGTCTTCGAAGAAAAAAGGTTCGATGACTGCAACAGCGAAAACAGCACACCATACAGTGACTTTAAACGGGTGTAATGGCTGTTCGTGGGTTATACGCGGATTTTCAGTGCCCCAGAAGCGTAAATTTTGCTTATTTACGTACCCGCTAAGATGGAAATGGGCCTTATCACTCATGATTATTTTTGATGAAAAATCATCTTCATTATTGCTCAAATAAATAGTCACCAATATTCCGCGTTCTGGAGCAGTGTAGCGTAACATTGTTTATTAACGTGTATTTCGCATGTGTTTACTACACAAAACAGAACTGACATTAGGGGCCAATCTCAAAATTTATAGCATTTTCTGATAGGAGGATTACTTTTCCGCCACCTTGTATGAACAATGTAGTATAATAAAGGCGTCAGCCATCATCTATAGCAATGTGTGGCTGTGTGAGTTAAGTGGTCGACAACTCTTGACATACCAAAAACAATTTTTGAATTTTATTTTTTTAATTACTAATATAATTTGTTTGATCTATTTTTATACGTTTTTTAATAAACTAGATTCCTTATAATATATTGTTGATTCTAATCTGATACAATTCTATATGCCATTTTTCGGATAAATTCGGATATTACATAATCCCCCAAATGTATTGCTATATCTTATTTGATCTGACATTTTTCGGATCAAATAAGATCCGGTAGATTTAACTGCAGCTTCGAATATCATTCGGAGTTAGTATACATAATTTAAAAATACATATTATCATCATAACTCATACACTTAAAAAAGTTTGTAAGTTAAAATAACTGAAAATATCATTTAAAAGAAATGATATTTCATTTAAAAACCGGTCTACTTATTCTTCATTTAAAATAAATGCCATTTGTTATTTATTTTTAAATGTTGATTATTAACTGACACATCCGTAAGAAACAAATGATATAATCAGTTAAAATAAATGTCAAAATTTTACCTACCAATCCTTAAAAAATAAATGTTTTTTTCATTTATTTGAAATTATTTCCGTTTTTGATTTTTTTTTTTTTTAATATACTCGTACAATACAAAATGTATGTATGAGTATGAAGCTATAGAGACTTATTGTGTGAATGTTTTTGTGTATGTATGTGTGTTTATAAAGTTCTTGTAATTTGTATTGAAAAATTTTGTATATATACAACCAATTTAAATAAAAAAACAAATTGAAATTTTTTGAATATTTTTTTTTGAAACAGACAGCAAACAAAATTTAAATTTGTAATAACTGTAACGGACACAAATAAACCACAAGTTTCCGTTTTGTGGGTAAATTATTATTAAATTTCAAACAAATGAAAAAAATAAATGAAACTGAAAAAAATGGTAAATGATAGTAAATTATTTAGAATAAATGTATAAAAAAGTTAATATAGATATTTCTTTGAAAAATAAATGTATGTTCCTTTATTTTTAAATGAAACGGAAAACTTTTTTATTAAACTACAAACAGTTAACTACATAATATTCTGAGTGTACGTTAAATTATATTATTTTTTATTGTATTTTGATTAATATTTATTAGTTTTCGTCACAACTCCAATTATTTCGTTATAGATGCCTGTTATTTACAATTTTACATTTTAAAGATAATAAAATTGTGTATAGATAAGTAATAAAAATAATTCCTAAATCGTAATTTGCTTCTGACTGAAAAATTTTAACGAAAAGCTTTTTAATATTTAATATTATTTCCTGACTCAACACACATCCAGTATTAGGCATGTAAAAGACAAATGTAAAACAAATAAAAAGAGGACACCAAAAGTGCTTTATCACAATTTTCTCCCTATTCATATGTAAAATATAAAATGACATTCTTAAGTGTGTCGCTTTCACTTGATGACATTAACTGTCAGAATTTATAATTGAAAAAAAAGCAGGAGCATTATAGAAAGTACCAGTACACAATTTTAGCAAATACATACATACATGTTATATGAAGAAATAGCCATGATTGTTGCAAAAGGCTTGTAAAGAGAAAAAATGTAATAGAAAAATAAAGATAAAAAATTCTATATAAAAAAATGTAAATCCAACATAGCCAACGTAGAATACAAACACATAAATGTTGGTTATAACGAACAATAAGGGTCAGTCTTACAGTGAACACTTATTTGTATTTCCTTTTTTGAGACTTAAGTCTACAATGTAAACAACATAAGTAAACTTTTTATACAATTTCTTAGATAGATTGTAATAGAATTTGTATGTTAATCATATGTTACGCTCACAATACAATAAAATTTCACAATACAATATAAATTTCGGGTAAAAATTTAAAGTTATGTTTTAGTTATTGCTTAAATGTTCACTATAATATCGGCCATAGGAATTTTAATGTATTTTATACTAAGGTGGCACCAAAGTATAACCAAATATATATAATATTATAAAGGATTTTACACTTAAAGCACGTAGCGCTATCCTGCTGGAACCGCATGTCGTCTACATCCATATCGTTTAATTTGGGTCAAAATAAATCGGTGTTCAACGTTCTGTTGGTCGCCGTTGAAGTCGTACCTCGTGCATTGGTACCTGAAAAACATTGTCGAATAACAGATTAGACAGATATGGCGTTCGCAGGCCGCCAACATCTATCCGCACCAATTGCAAAACCCTATATAAAATATTTTGTGTATATCAGGTTTCCTTTTTAACACCAAAGAATCAGACAAAATTTTGAAAAACTAATGCAAATTTCTTTGGCTAGGGCGGACATTGATCCCGTCCAAAGAGGAATAACTGCACTCACAATATATTTTTCCTTACCGACAGTAGTTTAATTAAAAAGTAATACGTAAAGTTTGTTTTTAAATGAAGAATCAATTGAAATTCATAGAAATATCTTTTTTAACTATTTTAATCAGTCATTCAAAAAACAAACTATAAAAATTTACAGACATTCAGTAGGAGTTGATATTTTCTGTTTAATGTAAAATTTTATGTTTTCTGCTTAAAAAAATAGAAATTCATACACTCACAATATATCTTCCATAACAGAATGTAGTTTATTTAAAAAGTAATACGTAAAGTTTGTTTTTAAACAAAGAATCAATTTAAATTCATAGAAATACATTTTTTAACTATTTGAATCAGTCATTCAAAAAACAAACTATAAAAATTTACAGACATTCAGTAGGAGTTGATATTTTCAGTTAAATGTAAAATTTTATGTTTTATGTTTTCTGTTTTAAAAATATAAATTCATGTAATTCCTTATTGTTTTTTTTAACAAAATAGTTTGTTTATATACGAAATTATTTCAATAAAAATTACAAAAAATTATTCAAATATAGATACACACAAGAAAATAAAAAAAATATACGTATGTGCGTGTTGTGTTTTGAAAAATTACACACAAATAAAAAAAATTTCCATATGAAAAACAAACCACAAAAATCGTTTTTTTCTACTTTTTGTCAGTTAAAAATTGATGATTATTTTAAACTACTTTCGATTGCTTTTACTACTGATGTCGATTATTAAACAATGATTGAAAATAAACAAGAAAATGGGCTGAATATAATGAAAAATCAGTAGTCCTCTTTTTGATTGTATTTTCGATTAATTTAATATGTATTTTAGATTATTTTTAACGAAATAATATTGTGAGTGTACAATTCCTTTTTGTTTTTTTACCAAAATAGATTGTATATATACAAAATTATTTCAATAAAAATGACAAGAAATTATTTAAATATACAGACACACAAAGCATGTGTTGTGTTCTGTTTTGTAATTACATACAAATAAAAAAACTTTCAATTTGAAAAACAAACCACAAAAGTATTTTTTCTAACTTTTTGTCAGTAAAAATTTGATGGTTATTTTAAGCAACTTCCTATTGTTTTTACTTTTGTCAATTATTTAACAATGATTAAAAATAAACAACAAAATGGGTTGAATAAATGGAAAATCAGTAGTTCTCTTTTTGATTGTATTTTCGATTAATCTAATATGTAATTTAAGTTGTTTATAACGAAATAATATTGTGAGTGTGGAATAGGGCTTGTTAAACACACTTAAAGCCTTGTTTCCTCATTATAGACCAAGAACTGGGTCCCAAACTGTTTCTGTGTATTTATAGCACGCGACTAGTAATTTCACATAGTCCGCGTGATGTCATATGGCATCACTACCTGGGAATGGGTTACAACTTTTTAAGTAAATTTTTGCAAATTAGGAAAGTTATGCAAAAATATTGATTAAAATTAAGGAAATAGTGTTTTTACTAGCCTATAATGGGTTTTTATATTTTCGTCAATTATTGTAAGGGACCATACCAATTATTGTAAGAGACCATATCGGGAAATTTTTTTCGAATTTGATGCTAGATTTCGATTTAGGAAGTTAGTGGAAAATTCCGACTCCAAATCCAGTAAAAAACTAAAATTATTTAAGTTCTTTGTTAGAGGGTGGGTGGGGGGGCGGAGGTGCGTTTTTATTTTAATATTTTAATAAATGCTACCCTAGTGAAAAAACGAATGTAAATAATATGCATGTGTGATATGATGATTGTATGATGGTAGTAGTACAACTGTGGTTGACAGTCGTTTGTAAACATGTCGAAACCATTATGACAATTAAATTTTCTTTTTTTTTATAACAACCTACATTTTTCTACGGAAAATGATTTCAGCAATTTTAAATTAAAATAATTTCAATTTAAATTTTCTATTTCATTTAAGTTTTAATAATTGCAAAAAGTTATAGTACTTGGTTTTACCTAAAATTTTCCAAAAAAAAAAAAAACTTTTCTGTTTATTGTTTCAAAAATTTTATTGTTACAATTTCTTTTAAGAAAAATCCAAGACCCATAAGAATTTTCTAATCTTTGTTTTTTAACAAAAAAGAACAAAAAATAAACTTTTCTCTTCAATATCTACAAAAAAAATAAAACTTTTCACTTAAGCTAATCACATCATAAGTTTTACAATAAATTCTTAACATAAGGAACATTATACAAAAGTTTTATGTGGTTTTCTATAAAAATGATAATCAACTAACATTTCCTTGCGCATACACTTAGAAGAAAAAAAGAATATATAAAAAGGTATATCTTAAAGATATTTAAAAGAGAGAAAAACTCTTAAGAAAACAATAGAATATTAAAATCAATTCAAAATATTAAATCAATGATTAACATAAATGGGAGTAAAAAAACAACATCCTTAATAATAAAAAAAAAAACAAAAAAGTCAATAGGAAAACCCTTATCATTATTATATACAACAATGGAAAATATAAGAAAATGTGGCAAAAAAAAAAAAAAGAAAATCTCAAATTTTGCATGATAAGACAAAAATATTCTTTTTCAAACCATAAAATAAAAAATGTGCGGCAGAAAATTATATGCGTGTCCTTGCATATTTTGCTTTGTTATTATCTTGGAAAATTTATATAAAAATAAAACAAATACTCTTTAACCTTCTTAAGTCAAATCACTTCAATATTTTTTTTATTTTTTTAATAGTTCCTTGATTTTATTTTTATTTATTATCCCCCTTTTTAAAAAATATTAGAAAAATCTTTATGTAAACAATAAACCCCATAAAATTTGAGTTTTTGTATTATAAAACCATGACAAAAAGTAAAATTTTTAACATGGATATAAAAGTGTATATTTTTTTGTTTGAAAGAAAATTTTATAAATACAATATGCTATCGTCAATAAAATAAAAGTATTGGAAACCAATACAATTTCCTAAAGATATAAAAACATCTGTGGAAATCATAAAATCACAATATTATGAATTACAATAAGAAAGTGATGTTATTATATGGGAGATTTTATCTTAAGTGTACGAACTTTTAATATCGATGTTTTGAGATCGTGATGAAACTTGCTCTAAGCTATAATGGATGGGTCAAGGACTCTCCGAGTGGAATCGTGTTCATTTTTGACATTTTCGTCAAACTGCCCTATTTTTAGATACACATAACTTAATACCTCTTGAAGTTAGAAAATTTTGTCCAAAATATTTTTAATAGCTTTTTCTTTAACATTTTTTAAAAAATATATAAAAACAATTTATTTATTTTTATTTTTGCAAAAATTTAAGAACTCATTGGTCCTAAAAAAAAAAAATATGTAACCCGCTTTGGAATAAAAAAGAAAATGTTTGTACTTTTTAAAAAAGAAAATTGAAAATTAAAAAAAAAATTGCGCAAATTTTTCTAAAAAATAAGTAGATCTAGAGGGAGACACATTTCATGCGACATGAAACAAAATACATTTTTGAAATCTTGAGGAAATTTTCTTTCATATTTGTACCCACACTTATATGTTATTACGTGTACCAGTTTTTGGGGCTTGGGGTGCCCCGGCCCTAAAAGTGAAAGACAGAACACATTTTTTTTTTTTGTTATTTCAGAGGGGTCACATTTTTTGTTTGTTTCAGCTACGCCTGATAAAGTGCACTTCAGCCAAAATGGCATATATCAAAAATTTACTAACGTTACTAAACGTTTATTTTGATAGATAAACAAGTCACATTCCTCTAAGTGACCACAAAGCTTTTAAATGAAAGGACCTAAACTTTCTTAAAAATATATTTCTAGTCTGGTTCGAGATCATAGAAAAAATTTTTTTTTGGATCACAACTACTACCCAATAGGACTTAACTTGGTTTTAAAAGTTTATTCATATACGGAATAACTAGAGGTTCGGAATTATCGAACTTTTTCATTTCTCCTGATTGTTGGGGAAAAATCTTTATTTTCTTTGAATCGTAGATATAGATAAGGTTTGTGAATTTCAGATATTCTCCCATTCAAAGATATCTACGATTATTCCTCTCCGTTTCACATCCCAAATATAACACAAATTAAATATAATTTCGTTTTTTTTACAACATACTCAAGTTCCAACACAGTCGGAATGAACTGCTATGTAGACTTTCCTTTCAGTAGAGTTTGTAAGCTCGACTATAAGATTAACTACACCACATTACGATTTAGGTGATATTTGGAAAATCGAAACCAGTACCTGAAAGCGTGCTGATCCTTTTATATGGGCAGAATAATTAAGCCTGAAATAAATGTAAAAATTCTGAGAGAAATTGCTCATTTAAGTAAACACGTTAAAAGTGGTCTGATTTTCTTTAAATATAAAGGATGATAGATTCAAGTGGCAGGTCTCGCACTCGTAAGCATTAAGTAGATTCAATAAGCGACTCTATTTTGAAAGACTACACCAACGTAGGGAGCTGACCATACATCTCTAGAAGCTCAAGAAAGCTGAGCTGCAGAGGCAGCTGGTTGCGAAGTCTAGCATATCCCTATGCTCTTACCTTCCAAGAAGCTGTAGCAGCAGGTCGCCGCACTGCTAGTAGAAGCCGCCATCACATATATATCAACGGAAAAAATATTAAGCAAGGCATTGGGAGTTTCGGTAGGCAACTCCTTATTGCTCTAGTAACTCCTATGCAATCCGAGCACTAAAGAGTACAACTGCCTCGTAACCACTTTCTGCGTAAATCCACAATAATATTTTTTAACTCCAACCCTATCTTAAATCAAACATCTTCCTGTAGGAGTAAAAAGCAACTAAAGCCATCTTAACCGTGTACCCCGTGCTAAGTTCCTACGATATTTTAGAGTCTTAGCAATATATCTATCATTTTTCGAATAGGGTGACTTCGCAGCTCTGAATACACGGCAGTCTAAAGTTCGATTTGGGTCTAGTGGTGTAAATCACCAGCACTGTTTTATTTAGAGTTACTTCCAGAGTATATAGAGAGCTAATTATGATGACATTTAACACATCCCGAAACATACCTTATACTAACGTCTGCAGAATGAAGTGTGTACGGACTTATTAACAGTAATAAAAAATTTTGATGAGATATTAAGGACTTCGAATTAATATGTACAATATTTAAATACATAATATAAACTAACTTTGAAAAAAAAAAAAAATAGTATTACAACCATATCCATAGAACTTTCCTATTTTTTTAAAGCACCTGACGCATTGATTTCGCGATCATATTTGCATTCATTTTCGCCAGCTATCTTTTAATTATATTTGTAAAGCAGTTGCATTTTTATATTTGTAAGTAGATTTTATGAAACAGCTGAAAAGTTATTTTCACATTTAAAATATATTATTATCATTTCATCACATATTCGTGATAAGATTTTTCTATACCTACCACAATTTCTGTCATCTGTATTTCTGTATTTCCCGATTTTGGCTGCATTGCAAAGCACAGTTATAACTGGAATCATATTTTGACTATATAATTATAAATTAAAATTTTTCTAAATTGCATTTCAGCAAAATTATAAAGTAGTTCATATTTGTTTTTGATTTGAATATATTCAAAATAAATTTACAAATTTCGACTTTCTACTGACAAAAATTTAGTCATGATATTGTAAATTGTTTTCTTTATATAATCATGGTTGAAAATCAGTTGATATTTTATTCCTTATACGTCAGTAATACCATATCCACAAAAGTGTAAAGAAGTTCAGTAAAGATTACAGAAATATGTACATATATTATTAATAAATTTTTTTCATAGCACCTAATCCAAATTTATATCTCAAATTCATTTTTTTAAAGATCTTTTATTTTTGTATATTATAGTTTAATTTAAAAATATTCGTCCCAGCAGAAGACAGGACATTTTCCATTATAATTTTGATATTGAAAATATTAATTTTACCTTATTTTAAGCCTTTTTAATGCTTTCGGAAATTAATTTATTTTTCTCCCCGCTTTTTGCATTTCATTAAAAGGTAACTTTATATACATAAGCTGATTACTATCGATTATTAATTTTACCCAAAAAATAAATAGAATATTAAAGAGGGAAAAGTACAATAAATATACAATCACAAAATTGTTCCGATCCAATTTGTTTGATTTGAATGAATGCTGACAATAAAAAATTATAACATCAAATATTGATAAAAGTAATAAAATAAAGACAACCAGATAAAGTGTAGTCGTAAGAAAAAGAAATTACAATCATAAGTCAAGACTTAAAGTAACAGTAAGAATAGACTAATTTGAAACCTTTGGAATTAAAACCTTATCTACAAATGATGCTGATGAAATGAAATATAAAATTTCTTTAAGTCTTATATCGTTTTTTTTTTGTCATAATATTTGTATTGATGCCATTTGACAATAAGTCAATAAGCGCATTTGTGAGCCATGAAATGAAATCGACAAAAAAAATAATGTTATAAATAAAGGAAATGGGTATAAAAGTAATATTTTTTGTACACGGCATCATCAGCATCGACAACAAAATCAGTAGTAGCAAGACAACCCACAAGTTTAAGCAGCGTTAAGCCTCAATTGGATTTGTTGCTAATGGTAACAGTTTTCTCATTTTTTCCTTTATAAAAATTCTTATTGTTGTTACTATTTTAACAAATGTTTGCAAGAAATTGTACGTAGTTTTATTTTCATGTCATGCCTCCCTCTTAAAGGCACATAAACATATTTAGGTTGTTAATATTCTGCCAACAAAACTGTGACCTTTAATAGGAAAAAGACCTAAAGAAAAAAAAAGTTTTTTCCTTTACATTACAAAATTACTAGGTATTAAATATTACTGATAAAACCTATAACAATGTTTAACAATAACAAATTTTGTTATTATATTTTTATAATATTGACCATATTTTTTATACGAATTTAACGCTCAATATATTTATGGCAAATATTGATAAAGGAATTTTTTGTAGTTATGATATTTTGTTTAAAAAAACATTAAGTTTGGGGCTTTGATTGCATGGCGAGTTTTTTTTAATCATGTTGGGAAATGTTCGAAGGCATTTTAAGGACCCCTTATAGATCACCAAAATTTTATTTATTTGAATTCTCTTAAAAATCTTCTTTAAGACCGTAGGGCACTAGTTTGTTTGTCCAGGTTAATGCACAGCATAGAGGGCGGAGAGAAGAACGAAAAGCGGTACAGACTCGCTTGTGCTCGCAATTCTCTTGTGTTTTTTAATTCATACATGTAATGTATATGTAAAAGATACTTAAAGTTATTGCAATTTTTACAGTGTGGACTCGAATGCAAGTTCAAAAGAGAATTTAAGAAAATTTTTGCAAGAAAAATTAATGTGTGTAAACCCGTACTTTTTAGCAGTTTTGCTAGATTTTTTTTATCAAAGGTATCGGCAAATATTTGACAGAAATAGAAACATTATTTGAAATGACAATCAACGAAATATAAAAACTTAGAGGGTATTGAAAAAAGCTTTGAAATTAATAATTTTTATTATAAATACCCAGTTTTATCACTTCAAGTATAGGGTCTGCCATCTAACGTTTTGTTTTCAACTAGTGCTTATTTCGTGAATGGTAACACTTAGCTCATGTCTGAGTTGACAGATAATTAGTTTTATCCTTCCACTGAACGAATATGGTTGTGTATACGCTTGAACAACGCTGGAAAATATTGAAAATCATGGTAATGTTGCAGAATGTCATCTTTTCAGATGAAGCTCATTTTGATCTTGGCGGGTATGTAAACAAGCAAAATTGTCGCATTTGGGGCACAGAAAACCCGCACGCATACATTGAAAAGCCGATGCACCCAAAACGAGTCACTGTTTGGTGAGGATTTTGGTCCAGAGGCATAATTGGGCCATTTTTTCGAAAATGAGCAAGGAGTGGCCGTTACAGTCAATGGCGATCGTTATCGGGTCATGGTGAACGAATTTTTGTTCACTAAAATTGAAGAGGAGGATATTGGCAGCATTTGGTTTCAACAGGACGGCGCTACGTATCACACAGCCGAAGCTTCACTCGATGTTTTGCACTTTGTTTTTGAAGATCGCATTATCAGCCGCAGAGCTGATGTCGTTTGGCCACCTCGGAGCTGCGATTTGACACCGTTGGACTAACTGACCGCACTTTACTTAAGGAATCATGTGTCTTTAGAAAAACTGTTTATGAAAGAAAAAACAAATTGCAATGTACTCGGAAAATATTTTTATAGAAAATTTAATTGAAAATGTTAAAAAACAAACGTGCATGTATGACAAAAGGGGTGGTTTTTTTATTTGTTTTTCGATTGAGATGCAAGCACTGTTGCATTTTTTAGTACTTTTTTATTTATGTTTTAATTTGTTTCTTTAAATTATTTTAAACTAATATAGATTTACTTCTTAATTGTAAAATATTAATAACTAGTACACATTAAATAATATTTTTTTAAAGTACATATATTTTGGAAATATAAGAAGAAAACAGTTTTTTATGAAAAAGTACAAAAAGTACATTGTAGCCACCCAAAAGTCTTCAATAAGTTGATTAAGCATTTGACAAACTATAATATAGTTAGCCCTCTAGTTCTCTTTCTGAATTTTCTGTGCTTCCATCATCTATATGGAAGTTTTTGCTGTACCAACAGGTTTCCGCAAGAACAGCATTAGGAGATTTTTTTTCTTCGGTATCTGCAAATTGTTTTATTAAAATGTGTTGCAAAAAAAATACATTCAATGCTTTTTTTGGCATTAGCACTACTCAATTAATTCTAATGAAATTTTAATGCCAATGGAAAAATGTATTACATATAAAATAAATATGGAAAAATTTTGCTCAATATAGCCCAGCATCAAAAGGAGATGAATTAACTTTTAAAAACCCTTTGGGGATTTGATCTACTGATAGTCTAAAATCTGTTCCCATTTGTCTCATTCGGGAAAGATTCGATTACCCAAAATTTGTTGCATAGTGTTATTTTTGATAAGGTACTTTTTAAAATTTTCGTCAGCAACGTAGTAAACATAGGGGTTCGCAACGTACTCCTTCGGTGTTGCCATATTACTTAACCCCCCCGAAGTAAAATAACATAACAGGGCTATGAAATTAAAAGCTTCAACAAATTCGCCAGCTCTTCATCAAAAGATGGAAAACAAATGTTATAAGTTTTATTATTTGGCGCAACTACAATGTTGCCATATTTGGAGTCCTACTTCCTTAGAAGTCATCTTTCAACAACTTTCATCTCTCTAACACATTAGTTAAAATGAAGACTTTTTTGAGTGCTGCTTCACTTCAAAAAAAAAAAAAAAAAAACTATCACACTGTTAAAGATTAAAATTTGGGATATAGATTCTTTCTCCGATCTAGCCATTTATTAAAACGCAATATTTAAAAATTTTTAGAGGAAAGGATTTCCCCTTAAAGTCCCCAAAAGCCCTTCTGCTAGATATCTGAAAGTTAAACATATTTGTTTTTTGCAGTATGGCCTAAGTCAATAAGAAAGTGATCAAAGTAATAAGCAGCAGAAAAAGGGTCTTCTGCATATACTTCGGTGTCAAACTATTTTTTTTTTATGAAAAAAGAAATTTTTATGAGAAGTTGCACTTATTCGTTGTATTTAAAACACACAAAATGTGTGCACTTGTAAACTCGCTGCATTCCAAAATACTAGAAATAAGTAATTAATATAATCAATATTTATTCGTATGCTTATATGCAGTTTAAAATTAAGGATTTTAAATAATAAATATGCTTTTAAGTACACTCACCAAAAAAAGTCTGTAATGGCAACTGAAAATTTTGCTGTTATTACGGGAAATTCTGCTAATTTGAGGCCAGCGGTATTTTTTGCTAATCTTAGCAACACATGTCTGCTGACGTGTGGAACAATGAAATTAGTAGAAAAATTAGTAGTCGCTACTAAATTTTAGTAGACTTTTTGTAAAGTGGAATTTAAAACCCCTTTTGCTAAAATCAGCAAAAAAAATTACTAAATACTATTAATATTATTACAAAGTTTTAGATTTATTTTTTTTATCGAGCATCAAAAATTTTAATTATATTTTTTAAAAGATGTTTTATACAAAATGAAAAAAAAATCAAAGGCTTAAAAATCTTAAAAATTCTTAAAACATAAACGAATTTATCATTTTGTTTTAATTTGGTCATTTCTGTTTTGAAAAATATTTTAGTAAATTTTTTTTTACTTTTAAGGTGAAATTTAAATTGTTGTTAGGGCTGATTTTTAGAAATAAAAAAACTTTAGTGCTATTTTAAGTGGATGTCCTATTTTTAGACATAAGTCGGTATCTTCACTTGCGATCCCTTTTTTAATCCTATGAAACATTTTAGGGCAATTTAAGTTTGTATGTATAAGTTTAAATTATTAGAAATAAAATTTCCATAATATCCACTTTTTTAAAATTAGTAATTTTTTTGCTAATTTTAGCAAATCGGTTTTCAAAAATTTGTAAAATGATTTCTGAAATTAGTAACGAAAATTTGTAGATATTCTGTAAAAACTCTGTAATTTGTAAAATCTGAATAGCAAAAAGATTTGCTAAATAATATTTTTTTTTACTAAAAATCAGTACAAAAATAGTAAAGTGGGATTGAAAACCGTTTACAAATTTTTCTACTAATTTTTTTTTCTGAGTGTAATTCAAAAAAATATAGTTACCGATATCACATTACTTTTGTATGCACAGAGAAAAAATTTGTCAGTTTCTAACTGAAATTCGGTTACTAAAACACTAATCGCTTGGTATAACTGATAATTGTTTCACAAAAAAAACACGATTAACACAAGTTAATGTTGGTTGCAACACCCAAAATATTCAACAACCACATTTGAAAACGGTTGTCATAACCGAATTTATTGGTTGTCATAACCGACATTATTGATTGTCGCAACCAAAATATACTTTACAATTCGGTTGGAATTTAATTTTGCAGTGTGTAATTAAATAAGTAGTCAAGCGTAAGCTTGGCTGCTTATAAAAAACTTTTCTTTAAATAAAAATAACTTGTACTGGTGCCGAATTATATGCAGTAAAAGATTTTAATTTCATTATTTAATCACATAATTGGTAATGAATAAATGCTTGCTAGGAACTGTAAAATAGGTAAGTTCCTGCTCCGGCGTAGACATCTTCTTAGAAGTGAAAACTTAAATTTAAAATATTTATATGTCCCATGGTGTATGGGCTTATTTACTGAATAAAAACTTTTTTAAATTTCCAATTAGATCATGGGAAAACAAGGCTGAAATGTGAAAAAATTCCGCCATTAATAAAATTCTATCAAATATGAAATTTATATAACGATTTCCATAATAGTCAAATCTTTGAGCATTTTAATAATGCATAATACGTTGATACTGAACCCCAAAATTTATATTTTATTACATATGACACGTCCATGTAACCGGCCAGCAATGCATTAGTTACTTGATATGTGCTGTGACAGTTCCGTTTCCCACAGGGCCTATACCTTGTTATAACGGAACACATTTGTTCCGACTTAAGTTGTTATTGTCTGAACAAATTTTTGGCTCCCCAATTATATGTTTTTCCTTCTTTTGTAGGATCTCGTCCTTTTTGGATTTTTGATTTAAATTTTTAGCTAAAATTTGTATTACTTATGTCTAGATGAAAGTTTTAAAAAATAAACCAGTCCGTAATGTGAAATAGATAATTGTTTTGGCTCTCCTGGAATATAAGATTATGTCACATAAGCCATATTTGCTAAAACAACAGATTTCTCTGACTTTTAAAGTCTGAGTAAGCAAACTTAAATTTCTTTAGTATTATACGTCTTCATATGAATGTTGGTTTATGAAAATAAATACCAGAATTAGGTTAAAAAAATTTTTAAATGCAATACTTTAGAGCTTTAAAAATGTATTTACATTAAAATAAATTAAATATTTTAAAAACAGTAGCTAAATTGTTTTTTTTTTTACTTTTGATAAATTTCATTTCCTGCTTTCAATTGAAAACATATGCATTGTTTTTGAATTAATAATATCAATTAAATTTTTATATACATATTTTTCAATTTCAATTTCAAAAAAAAAAAACAATTTATCAATTATTCAAATACAAAATTCTTTAAAAAAATATATTTTACATGCTATCTGACTATAAAAATAACTAAACAACAATACACATAAACAACTATATAATTTTATATAAATATGTATTAAATCAATTTTCAACACCAAAAAATATGCTTTAAATTTTTGTTATGTGCAAAGTCAGTTCAAAATAAATTATTTAATGGTCGAAATACTATAAAAGTTAAAAAATTATCACAAACAAAAAATTTTAATTGAAATACAAAAAAAAAAAAAAAAAAAACCATACATATTCTAAATAGAATGAAGAGTAAAATAAATCATTCAAATGAAATTCAATTGAATTTCAATTTTATGTTTTGTAATGAAACGATGATGAAATCACAATGCAAAATCTACAATAAAATTGGAGTTTGAATAAGGAAGAGCTAAAATATTATGATTTAACAACGATGGCGATGATGAAAAGGATGACAATGACTATGAACAAAATAATGTTGGCTATGAAAGATGGCTGCCATAACTGTTATGGTCTGGCTGTCTAGCAAATCTATAGTTAAAAGCCTATTCAAATTTATGATTTCTTTTTTTTTTTTTTTTTTTGCTCAAATATTTTTGGTTAAAGTATCATCGATCAATGACAAATGCACATGAAATAGAAAATATTACAAAATAATCATGATTTTCCAAATAAAAACAAGACTCATAAACCTTTTAAACAATTGCTAAATTCAAGTTAAATTTTCATTTAAAGCCCTGTAATGGAGAACAAAACAAACTATAGAGTATAAGATTTTTTTTTGGGCATCAACATAATAATGCAATTTCCGTTAATATTGACTCATCTACATTTCCAATACAAACACAGACATGTGTTTATTTAATATCATGAAGTAAAAAAAAATTGGGGAAAAACTAAACAATACATTTTCATTCTATTCGATGTTTGTACAAGTAAACTGCATATAAAGACTTTAGCATAAAATCCATTAAAAATATTGAAAAATGTTTTTTTCTACATGGGATTTTTGGCAATCAAATATACACCATAGGCACTGTGGGGCAGCAATTAATTAATTTCTAGCAAATCGTTACAAAATAAGGGCAAATAGATAGAGCTAAATTAATTAAAAATAACGAAAAAGAAGAGGTTTCGAATTCACCAGATGTTTTTTGAATATACACTAGAATTCAGGGAGAATTGCAATATTGCCATGTTTGAATCCCTTTGTCTTTTACCAACTATCATCTCTGCATTTTAAATTTCATACTTATCAAAATCCAAAACTTTCCGTAAACTAATTTACAAATACACCGATAACTTTTTTAATTATCCGCTGCATTAGATGTCCTTTTTTAAATTTTGAAAATCTGCTATCATAATCCTATTCAGCGACCTCAAGTATATGCGATAAATATATTTTATGAATCCGATTTTTTTTTAAATCAACCGCTTTATTGAATTTTACTAATTACATTCACTCACTCACTAACTCAATCAATCAACATCGCCCAGACCAAATGTCTGAAGGCAGGAATCTGAAATATTTGAATATTAGATGGGATTTCAGGGCAAAAATGCGAATAGTCTCCCTCTTGACAGCCTGGCTTGAAACTTGAAATTTTAAATATTCCCTTGCTAATCTCTCATAAGTTACTTTTTTGAAATGTTCGACAGAACCATGGTAAGAAGGGGGTACCAAAGGAAAAAGTCTCTACTTTAACGGCATGCTCAAACCGCTTAACCTAGGAAAATAAAATTAGGTACATAGGAATGTTCTCCGGAATAGGCATCCACTTAGATGGGACTTTTTGAAATTCCTACAGGTGGGTGGGAGAGGGGGTGGATTTGGCATATAGTGACACGGGATCCTTGAAAATTCTCATGGGGAGTGGCAATCCGGAAGGATGTCTTTCTATTAGTGTACTGCCCAAAACCTGAGGTATGGGCTTATTCCTTAAAGATATACTTTCTGAAATATGCAATTAAAGTATAGTAAAACTTGGAATAAAAGAGTGAAAAATGTGCTTTATTGATACGTGCAAACAAACCCTGTAAAATATTAAACTTGAAATTGTTACGTTCATATGAAATATCCATTACAAAGAGGTTAAACAAATTTATTAAAAAATTTAAATTCTTAGAAACATGAATTAAATTTTCTTCTTAATATATATAATAATATATAGAAGCGGGCTTTTACGCAGTTTATACACCCCTTTCAAAACAAAACTCGTTAAATAAGTTTTTAAAGCTGATTTAAATTTTGAAGAATCAATACGCGAATTCATTTTTCTGATTGATTTATTTACTAACATAATTAAATTTTTATCTTATTTGAAGAACCAAGTTGATTTAAATAAGTCATTTTATAAATCAAACGAAACAAATTAACTTGAATAATTAAATTTTAAATCAAATAATCAAATCAATTTTGATTTGAGTCACGTATCAAAAAAGAATTATTTTCATTCTCGAATATGATTTCATTCGCGAATTAAAGTTATTTTTATTAAATCATGATTTATTTAATTTTAAACCCGATGGGTATCATAGAATTTTTATAAAACAGCCACAGGGTGACTAGATTTTTATTATCAAATTATACGAATACAAATTTTGTTTCCCGTTTAAATTCGTTCGTATAAAGATATGGCTGTTTTATAAAAATAGATTTTTATTATGTTTGTATATTATTACTCTAACTGATCAGAAATTTTGTCTGTTTTGCTTTACGATTTTACAAAATGGCGAATATTTAGAAAACTAAGCGAGATTTGCAAGTCAATTTTTATGTCTTTTTTTATTTTGTTTTAATTCGCAAATCAAACAAAAGAATTATGTTTCAAATGAATCAAAAAAATTTTAAATGATATTGATTAATCAATTAAGATTTTAAATATGATTTAATAAATTTCCCAAAAAATATTGAATCAACTCGCTAATTTACAAAATGAATTATTTTTTTTTTCGAAAATTAATTCAATCAAAATTTATATTTTTTAAGGTCTGGTGTTATAATACAGTCCTATTTAGCGATTCAAAAATTATAGTATATCAATTTTAAAACAAATTTCAAAACATTAAAAAATTATTTGCTGTACTGAGTGTGTCATTTTGAATATTAAAAATCTGTATCAGTATCGTATGCAGAGATTTAAAAAACTTTGGTGTCAAACTCCAAACAAATCATTGCGCTGGCTAACATATTAAAAGTGTAATATCTCAATTTTCACCTTATTTTAGGCTCGTTGTCATTACTTTAAAATCTTCATCTTTCATATTATCTAAGTATAGAATATCAACAAAATAAGCATAAATTTGGAGTGCAGGGACTCCCCTTAATAATGAATAGACCCATGTATTAGACATATATATATTTAGAAATTTGAGGAATTTTAACCCATAGTGTTTACAATTGCATACATTTTGTTTATCCTTTTATCTATTTGTATTGATTTTAAATTTGTTGTATGGCAATGTATGTGTATAGACATCATGTTAAACCAGAAAATGTTGATGTGTTTGAATATTTTGCTATTTGCTATTTTTACTATTACTGCATCTACAATACTATATACAACTACTTTTACTATGTACAATGCAAGCATAGTAAAAATAATACTCATTCACTTCCATACATACATACATTATTACTACTAATACTATTATATTTGTACATTGGTATACATGAATATTTAAATGTATTCTAGTATACGAGTATGTTTGTATAAATGTTTGCATATTTACAAATGTTAATGTATTTATTTCCGCTTTTATTTGGTATTTTAGTTATACAAGTTTGAATATGATGTGTTTTCTTTTTCTATTTGTTAAAAAATTAAATGCAATTTTAGGTAAGTTTGTAGAAAATTGTAGAAATGGGAGAAAAGTAAATTTGTGCAATCAACAAATACAAAAAAAAAACTTGTATGCCGGATTAAAAATGATTTTACTTAAGTGAAATATGGACATATACAATTTAACCCTGCTGTTAGGTTAAGTCCATTTGGTCCAATTTTTGGATTGTTTCCTTGTAATTTTTGAACGGTGCCATATAGTGACTAAATTTTTAAGCTCACGTGGTCTTTTTATAAAACCATGTTATACACAAAAATTCAAGGTTCTGACTTAAAACAGGACTGAGAAAAATAAAATATTACGTATCTTAGGTTAAGGCACCTTTTGGTCCATAGTATATTTTTTTTTATTTTTTTTACATTGATTTAAAAAAATAAGTATTTATTAGTTGGTTTTATAATAATTGGCATTGCATGATGAGCAACATGTTTTTCGGTTAGTTTTGCAAATAAACTTGCTGCAAATGAAGCATTTTATGTCAGACTTAGACTTGCAGCAACTACAAATTCCACGCTTTCGAGCCCCTGAAGAAGTATGTTTTGAAGAGGCCACTGGAACTATGCACGGTGATCGTATTTCAGTCAATAACTGTGCTGAGAACTCTTGTTGAGGTAGTCTAGTCCGTTTTATCATATACGCGTTAGCCAGAGAAAGTGCCAGTTGGTCTCCTGCGATTCCGATCAGCTGGAGCCCATGAAACGTCGATTTCAGAAAATATTATGTACGCATTCAATGCGGATATATCAAGTATGTTTGCAAATACAATGTTTGGCCATCGATTTGTTTTGCGTTTTGTGCTGTAGGAACCAACCATTTGATCAGCAGTATCTACGCCACCTAAAAGAGATGAAGTATTAGAAATTACAGGAGAACATAAAACTAACATAACTTTTGTTGAATTATAATACGAAACAATCTCTGGTTTTTTCTTCAATCCACTCTCATCAACTGCAACTGTCTTGTGCATTGAACTAATCAATATTGTTGCTTTGTTCTTGTGGCTAATGTATGATACTAATGTCGCAATGCCATCAAATGCAAATGTAGAATGGTACAAAGGGAGTTTTTTGACAGCCAGCAATTTCGGAGGAATGAATGTTTTATTTTTTCGTACTGTTCCCACATATGTAAGTTTCCTTTCCTGAAGTTTTTTTACCAACTCAAAAGTGTAAAAAAAATTGTCGCCTGTTATATTTTGCCCTTTCAAGCCTTCTGTTAAGTCCAATACAACGCGTTGTCCTTGGTTCTTTTCCGGCTGTGCATTTCTAGGCTTACCAAGGTATAGTTGTATTTTCCACACGTAGCCTGAATTAGAGTCCACCGATAACCAAAATTTCAAACCATATTTTGCAGGTTTTGATGGCATAAACTGTCGAAAAGTACATCGCCTCCTGAATGCAACAAGTTGCTCATCAATGGTGACATTTTCGTGACAATTGTAAAACATTGGAAGAAGTTGTTGCCAGCGGTCCCACAGTTCACGAACAGGAGCAAATTTATCGCAACTACGCATTTGTCGTTGACCCAAAACATCATCGAAACGTATGGCACCATTAATCATATAAAATGTATCTTCAGACATAATTGATCGGAAATGTGACCAAATTTGGCATCAAATAAACCATGAACATCTTAATTTTTTCCACTTTCAGTAATAGATTTTATATTAGCCAACTATTTTGCTCAAATAAAAAAACAAGATTATACATACCGACATACGCCTGCAAGAATGAGCACAGCAATATATGCGCGCAAAGCGTCTTCATCAATATCTTTCCACTTGCCACCAAACTTGACCCTGCATACTTATTAGTATTTTCGATGATAATTCTTTCTATTGGAGGCGGAAAAATCAACAAAAAAGCTGACAGAATGTCATTGCATCTGGACACTGCAAATCGAGTTGGTCCTGGTAGCGTTGAGATAATATTATTAGCCGTAGCTCCAAGAGGCTGAGGTAATGGAGTGTCACTCCAAACCATTTTGTTTTTAGAAATAAAATACGGATCAACAGAGCTAGTTGCAGCTAGGACGGGTTCCCGTTCAGTATCTGTTTCAGAAGAACTTGTTTCGCTATTTTCTGAAATGTAATCAAATTCCGAATCTGAAATATCAGAGTCACTTTCTGTATTGAGCAGTTCTCGTATCTGATCTTCGTTCAAGTTTGCCATGTCGTAAGTAAAACACGTCTGAACTATTGAAAACAACTCACAAGGATTCCAAGAGGAATCCCTCAACAAATTTTTACATTAGCTGTGTTTGCGTGGTTCACGTGAATCACGCGTGAGCGTGAGTTATTTTAATTTTACTGACGTGAGTAGTGCGTAAGTAAATAAAAATTCGAGTGAGTGATTCATGAGAGATTATATTTTTTGCGTGAGCGTGAGCCAAAATTCATTCACGCGCCCATCTCTAGCGTTGAGTAAAGCTTAAATTAAAAATATTTTGGGAAAAGTGATCCAGAATATATACAAATATAAGATTAAATAGTTATTTTGTATGAATATTGAAGTATGGACCAAATGGTCCATTAACCTAACATTCGTAAGTTTTTTCTAACATAACATCAGGGTTAATATAGTATTGTATGATCAATTCTAATTAACATTAGAAATATATTTTTAAATTTCATTTAATGTTCACCCAATTTCTATGTAAATTAACACAATCAGAGTAAATTTACCCAATTAAGGAAAGTGATGTTTTAAAACACATATAAATAGATTCAGTTTCTTGGTAACTTTTACACATTTGCTTATTCTCAAAATATAATTTTCTACAAACAAATTAAGTAAAATTACAAATTAATTAGAAAATTATTCATTATATGTGCACAAACTTACACATAATGTGTGCATTTATTTGTTTACACACACATAGTAAATTTATCTTATTTAAAGTAGCAGTTTGGTAGAGAACAGTTTTCTACTAGATCTTAAAAATGAAACCACATTATTAAAAAAAATATTTTTTTTTTATTTTGATCATTACGTTTTTTTGGATTAATTTTTAAAGATTTCATCGTGAAGTGGCTAATGCCATTGTTAATCATCTTTTGGAAGCATATTACCGCATTTTTTTGGGAGAGAAGTTCTCACACTCACTGAATATCGCCAAAACGAAACGTTTGGCGACCCGAATACGCATCTTTAAAAATTTCCATTTTACCAATTCATTAATTTGTGGCAATTAAAACTCGTTGATCATGATTCTTTATCGCTCACCAGTCACAGTAACGTGTTATCACGGCATTATCGAATAAATAAGGCCCAATGTCACCCCTAGTGTAAATAGCGCATTATGCAGTGACTTTGAGTGGATGCAATAATGGCTCTACGTGAATAATACATGCATTCCCTATGCTTCAGAAGTATAAATACTAGTTGTTTATGTATTCGTTCAGATGAAAATAAGCCCTGTCACTCCTGATAAATTTGGGCAGAAAATAGTTCATTGCAAAAGAGTCAGAAGTATTCCTCGTATCTGTTTACAAATATTAAAAACAAACCCCGACAGTTGCCGTCATTTGCAAAATTTATAGCATCTTTCAAAATGGTGATACATTTTGGGCGACCTTGTGTATAAATTGAAAAAATTTCAATAGAATATTACTTCGTATTAAATTATTTAAATTTCACGTAAAGAAAAAACATGTTTGGGGCAATCCTATTCGAAGAGGATCATATATTTTCGGGTTTATGGCTGCGCCAACCATATTCGTACTATAATATGGTTATTATATTATGATAATAAAATAAGAATATTTTTACCATAAAATGGTCCCTAAAGATATGTTATAATTCAAAAATTACCATATTATGGTCCTAAATAAACATGTTATATTGAATTTATCATAATATGATCGCACGTAATCATAGTATGATCAAAATTTAATTCTATTATAGTCCCTTATAACTATATTATGATTCCGGGATTATCATTATACGATCCATAATCTAAGAAAATTTCTTATGGGAAAAGTTCTTAGAAACTATGAAAAAGCTCTTTAAATTTAAGAATATTTCCTTTAGAAATGTTTTTTTTTTAAAAAATTAATATTAAGGAATTTTTGAAGAAAAATTGTGAAAAAAAAATTATAGATTCTAAGAACTTTTCTTTCAAGAAAACTTTAATTCTGTGGACTTTTTTTAAGAAAAATACTTAAAACTTTTTTTGTTAGACAATTTTAAGATTTTTTTTTTAAGTGTTTAGAAATTTTTCTTTAAGAAAAAGTCTTTAGAATCTAAGAATATTTCTGCTAGAAAAAGTCCTTAGAATCAAAGTATTTTTCATGATGAAAAGTCATCAGAACCTATGAATTTTTTTTGGTAAGAAACAGTTTGGAGAATCTGGGAATTTTAGTTTAATGAAAAGTCCATAGAATCTAAAAATGTATTTATCAGATAAATTTATAAATATCTATTATTTTGAGTAAGAAAACTTTTTGTACAAAATAAAAATAATCGTGTTTTCTACAGACTTTTTCTTATAAAAAATATTTTATTAATATTTCCAGAACTTTTTACAAGAAATGAATTAATAAACATATTAAAAAAAATATCTAATTGTTTTTATTGAAAAGAATTAAAATATATATATATAAATCTTTTAATAGAAACTTTTTGACAATGAATTGATTAGTGTAAATAATATTATATGTATAAGGAATTTTCGAAAAACCCCTTTAAAAAAAATCTTCTAAAGCTAAAAAAAAAATTAACTGGATCTTAATGGGCCAATGAAATGTTTTAATGCCATATGAAAGGTATTTTCTACCCATCTGATATTTGTCCAGTTTTAGTAAACAATATATGATTGTTTTTTAAGAAAAAACAAACTGACTGAGCTGATAAAATTTTGGTTTTCATGAAAAGAAGACAATATTATGAATGTTTAATTTGATGTATAATTATTTATTAATTGTAGCCAGAATTTTATCGTTAATGTAATAATTATATTTTTTTCATAGTCATAATTTTTGTTACCACGGTATGGTTACAGCCAATCATGTTATAAAATAGAAGGTGACAATCATAAAATAGTAAAATATTATCATTATTTAGATGGTAGCGACCATGTTGATTGTTAGAAACCCAATAATTTGCTTCGATTGCAGCAAGCACACTATAGTAGCAGTGATCATATTAAAACCATGTTTTTTCTCTGCGTCCTTCTCTTAAGAGACTAATTTTACAACAAATAGCATAGAAATCTACTTATTGGGGAATTTCAGAACAATTTTGTCCTTTTCCAACTGAAATATTGGTTGTGAAAACAAAATTTGGTTAATACTTATATAACTGAATTTACTTTTATTCAAAGTTTCTTATAACCACAATTAAGAGTTTATGTATGTAACTTAAAATATTAAATATGATGGTTTTATTTGCAAAGTCTGTTTACTTACACCAACATTGTATTATTATAACTTATAAAAATTTAAATATATAAAGAATATTTATAATTAAATTTGACAAACTTTTAATACATATTTTTTCCTGTTCTCTCTATCTTTTTAGGTAATAAACTTTAAATTGTTGTTTATTCAGCAAACAGGTTATAAAATCATTTTTAATCTTCTAAAGGTATTTAAAATAATAATTGAATTTTATTCAAATTTACATAACTTTTTAACTATACAAATATAATAAAATTTTAACTTAATGACAAAAGATGAAAAACAATTTTATAAGAAAATTTTAATTGAAAAATCTTCAACCCATAAAAACAAACAAAACTATTACGAAGGGGGACACATGTGTTTAAAATTAAAAAACAAAAACATAAAGTTTTGTAACTATCAAAATTCCCTTGATAAAAATTAATATAAGAAAATTAAGACCTATGAGTTTTAATGTTTGTTTGCAGTAAACAAATTATGTAATTTCATAATTAAATTATTGAAATTACTAAATGTAAGGGAATATATGCATGTATGTATTTAACCCATAACAACCCTTAGACATGGATAAAAACTATTAACTATAAAAAAGGAAAATATTGTTAACTAACAAGGCTCATTAGAGGCAAAACTATTCAATCAAAAACAAATGACATACAATACATCAACGATAACATTGCTGAAATAAATGGATAAGAAAATATTGTTGAATTGTGTGGGGGAAGAGCGGGGGTGGTGGGGAGACTTAATATAATATTAAGATATAATATTGCCCTCAATAAAAAAAAATTGGTTAAATTTTAGTTTGTTAGCAGCCACACTTTTAATTTTTCTGTAATAAAGACTTTCAGGCAAATTTAACTATTTTTGTTTAAAGTAAATACTTTCCAGAAGAAATAATTATTCCATAGTTTTTTCTCCTCTACAATATGTTAATGGTTTTCAGAATTTATCACTTTTACTTACGAATACTTTTGAGTGTATATATGTATTATTCAAACACCCGTAAAAACTTACATACAAGGTTTGTTTTGTTGTAAATCATATGTATTTTTACGTATTGTTACTGTATGGCATGATGGCTGGTTATACCTTTTGTCATAATATAATGGGGTATTATTGAAAAGTTGTCATCAACCCTAATTTAGTTTTAATAACTTACAACATTTTACTAAAGGGACCAGCAAACAAACACAAAGTAGACACACAAAAAAAGTTCTATCAAGCAAATAGGTTTATAAAGAAGAAAACAAAGCAAAACCTTAAAAGTGTCCTTTCCTTAAACTAACATAAAAAAATCGAAATTTAAACGTTTAAGCTTTCAAAAAGAAAAAGTTTTCAAAACATAAATTTTTAACTATTTATAAATAGTATATTAGATATATGAAAGGGTAGTAAAATCTAATCATTCACTCATATATTCCCAGAAATTTCCACCAGCTTGTTTATATTCAGTGAAATTTTTTCGCAAACAACAAAAAGGGGTTGTTAGACATATTAGAGAGTGCCAGTCAGGCTTTTGTAATTTTCCTCCTTTTAATTTTTTTCATACTGTTAAATATATTCCCTGTGTAATTACTCAATTCAAAGCGTAAATAATTAATGAGTTTTACGTGTGCATGTGAATAGGTTTGTATTGCAGGTCCTGTATAAAATAGACTAAATGATTAAATGTTGAAATATATAATTTGTATGTTAGTGTGGAAATTTTATGTTGACATGCACAAAATCAATGCATTTGTTTAACAATTTTCCTTTTCTTTATACATTTCAATTGATGTGCGTGATTTCCGGAAGCTTGTTTTATATTATTATTTTATACAGCATGATAATAAAGTGCTGACATTTGGGATGTATGTATGTCATAAAAACGCATTAAAAAAGTGACAATTTTTTACTGAAATTAGAGCAATAGAATAACACAATATACTATTTCAAAAATTGTTTGATTAGGATAAAAGTTAACATTTCAGTGAAATAAGCAAATAAAAAAAACAATTTTAGCACACTAAGAAAAAATACAAAAAGAAGAGTATTCCAAATGTGCAAAATTTGAATGTACTCAAATAGACTTGTATTAATATTTGTCTATAGATGGATAAGCTCAGAAAACTCAGAAATTTTGATTTTCTGGCTGTAAGCTATATTAAAGAGAAAATCGGATGGTAAAAAAATACAAATTCTGTTTTTATGCTGTGTAATTTTTTTGTCACCTACTGTAGTTTATTAAAAAGTAATATAGAGTTTTTTTTTTTTGAAATTCATAGAAATATATTTTTTAACTATTTGATCAGTCATTCAAAAAATAAACTATAAAAATACAGACTTTCAATAAAAGTTGATATTTTCAGTAAAATGTAAAATTTTATGTTTCTAAAATAGAAATTCAAAAATTGCTTCTCGATTTTTATCAAAATAGTTTGTTTATATACAGAATTATTTCAATACAAATTACAAGAAATTGTTCAAGTATACATATAAACAAATAAAACAATAATATATTTCCTTGTGTGTTTTGTATTATGTAATTACATACATATAAAAAAATCTTTTAATTTGAAAAAAACTACAAAAATCGTGTTTTTCTAATATTTTGTCAGTTAAAAATTCATGATTATTTTAAACGACTCGATTGTTTTTACTACTTTATCGATAATTAAAATTAAAAATGAACAACAGAATGGGTTGAATACAATGAAAGATCAGTAGTTTTCCTTTTAATTGTATTTTCGATTAATAATAAAAAAAAAATTATTTTAGATTGTTTTTAACGAAATAATTTTGTGAGTGTATTTTAGTACGAAAAAGTTATTAGTACCACTTTTTGAAGAACACTTATATGGGCAAGAGGTCAAGCATGAATCGTTTCTAACTAACGTCAGCATATTTTTGGCCTTGGGCTGATGAAAGCCAGGTTACCAAATTTCATAAAATTATCTTTAGATTTGCGAATGGTGGCTTACGATCAAGCTTAAATGGTTAGATGGATGCACGGTCGAACGGACGGGCGGACATCGCTAAATAAACTCAAAAAGTGATTCCATGTTCTTTAAGGAAATTTAAAGGATGTGAACTCCCTACGGCAGACAATCTCGTTGTATACACGGTGCAGGTTTCTCTCAGGATGCTTAGTGCTACTCCTGGCTGAAATTAAGCTTTATATTAGTTAATTTAATCTGAGAACACTCATAAGGTATTTGCAAGGCTGTCGAAGGAGCTGCATGTACGTCTTACAGATCCTGGGCACATGCAGTATATTCCAGGATTGTAGAAGGTCACGTAAGGATGTAACCTTTGTATGGCACACGTCCTTGTAGAAATCTCACTCCAAAACTCTTGCAGGATATTCCAGGATTCCATGAGGACACGTAAGGATGTGACCTGCGCACGATACATATACTCCTAGGATGTTTTAGGGGTCTTAAAGAACTTGCCAAATATGGCACCTATTTATGGCACAGTTCCTGACTGAAAATAAGCTTGACATTTATTAGATTTAGGGATACTCACGGGTTGTCTACAAGGCACACCTCTTGGTGGAGATCTTCTTCAGGCACACAAACTGGGGCACATAAAGAGGAGACCTGAAGGAAGCACGTTTTATGATACTCATAGGATATTGGAGGGCTCTTGAAGGCCACGCAAAGGATGTCAACTATGAAGTACATACGTCCTGGCTGAAAAAAAGCTTGAATGGGTTAATTAGTTTGAAGGCTACTCACAGATTGTCTGCACACGGTTTCCTATGGGATTCTCGTTCAAGGACACTACTAGCAGGCTATTTCTGGGTTCTCGGAGGACACTAAAATGCCGTAATCTGTTAATGGCACACGTCCCGGCTACGCTTTGCTGAAGGACGTTTTCAGGATTCTTTAGAATTATCAATGGAGGTTACCTTTGTACGGTACAAATCCTAACTGAAAGGACCTTCAAGGATATTCGCAGGACCTTTGAGGATTCTCGAAGGATCTTTCAAAAAATTCGCAGGACTTTTAAGGTTTGGTTGTAGCAACCGAAATTTTTGGTTGTCGCAGCCAAATGTATTTCAGGGTCTTAAAAATTTTCTTAAAAAAAGTTTCTTAAAGAATTTCTTAGAGTGTAGTTTCGTTTTTTTAACTTTTCTCCCGAATAATTATTCATCTCTTAAGGAATTACCTTAAAACCTAAAAAACTATTTAAGTGCAAATAAACACATGCATATTTAAACACCTTAATGCCAAGGGAACAAAATGGTGGTATCTCAGATTCATTTAACAATTTGGGTACAAAACTAACAGCATATATGTCACCTAGTTAACAAGTAAAGCAAATAGAAATTTAGAAAAGTAAAAAATATCAAAAGACTAGTAAAAAAACAGCAGAAACGTATGTAGTTCTAAAAAGTATTTGCCACCTGCATCTTTTGCTCTAAAAATTTCTAATTTTTTCAACTTCTTTTTTTCGCAAAGTACATACTACATAAAAAACTTTTTCTCCTTCAAATATTTATTGAACTAGAAAATTCGAAGTGTAGCTGTGGAAAAGGAAACTAACGTCTACCTAAAAAGTTTTTTTAACAAACTAACATGACTCAGCGTTTCAAGGAAGACAAATGCATACTGCAGTTTTTACATGTCAAAAAGGAAAGTGTGAGGAAAACAAATATCCATGATGGTTTTAGGTTTTTTTTCTACTCTTCTTCCGTTTCCCTTTTTTTTTATTATTGTTGGCCACAAATTCAACATGCATGTATAAATGTGACTTTAAGAGTATGACTTTAAATACTTTAACTATGTATGACAGCATATGGTGGCATATGAATGAATTTCAATTTGAAAACTTTTGTCTTGATAGTTTTCTTTGCAAAAAAGTTTTTTTCTTTTTGCTTCGTTTTTAGAAAATTCTTCAAAGTTTTTGGCATACCTTTGTTGATTTAAAAAGTTTTTTATAACAATGCAAATATTGATGTTTGACTTAAAAGGACATTTACAGAAATAACTTAAGAAATTAAGGAAATATTAAGAAAAAAATTTAATTTAAATAAATGTCTTTTAAAACTTATTTAATTTAAAAATATTTTACTTATATGATTTTTTTCAATAAACAGAAAAAATATAAATGAGTTTATACTATTGTTTCCAATTCGGTTAATCGATTAACCGATTTCTCAATTAATCGCCTCTATAATAATTATTCGTTCCGAATAATCGATTAAAAAAGGTCGATTAACCGGTCAACTTTTAATATGATTTTTTCTGTTATTTTTCTTAAAACTTCCTAATATTCTGAACTTTGCCATGAAATTCGTAGAAAAAAACATCAAAAAAAAATATAATTAAATTATTTTCAAATCGACTGAATCAAAGCAAATGTTATATAGGCTTTAAGAATTATGATAGAAAATTTTTATTTTTGTTTAAATTTCTTTAACAAAATAAATTTTAATAATATAAATATTTATTTTCATGTCCAAAAAATTTAATGAGATCCTTCAACCTCCACATACATGCATTTCTAGCTGACAATAGATCTGATCAAAAGCTTAGCAGAGCTTTATCTATTCAAATATATTTTTTTCTTCCTAGCAATGAAACACGTGACTGGGTATATTGCTATGACGTTACTTATAACATATTGTAAAATATTACTTATTTATTTTATTTATTAATCATATAATTACAAATTATATGTTAATACCCTAACCGAGCACTAGCAACAAAGGCCATCGGCTCGTTGTAGCGAGAACAGACCAGAGCCTCTGGAGGAAATTGAACCCACGACCCCCGCACTGATAAGCTAGCACGCTACCAACTAGCCTACCGGGGCGCTCTATTGTAAAATAATAATATAAAATTGCTTTAAATAAAAAAACTGTATTTTATAAAAATATTTTCAATCAAATTCTATGAAAAAATTTACAAAAACTAAAAAAAAAAAAATTTGATGAAGTAGGTTGTTTAATCAAAAATATTTATGAATTCGCTTATTTGAATTCTTAATTAAAGACTTGTCAGGAATATGTTTGGTTTTTATATCTTTTTTAATATAAAACCTCTTTAACTCTAAAGGTTAAACCAGGTAGTGAAAGGGTCAAGGAACAGTGGCAGTACTATCAAACGTTGTTTGTGAATTTCGCAAAAACTATTCATACCATATTTTTAAGAATTTTGTATTGCTTTTTGGTTCTGAAGGCACCAATATGACAAGGCATGATTCTTTAAAAAATCTCAGAATGCTTTGAATTGTCCTAAACATACACTTCAGAAACCAACGCAACAGACTTAACATGATATATCAGAAAAAAACAGCACTGTGTGTACTTATTGATGAAAGAAATACATTTATTTTGCATTAAACGATTGGCGATTAACCCATTAGAAGCCATTGTACTCAACTGAGTACACCTTGACTTTTTTAGATTTTCTCTGACACTATTTGTAATATAATTTAAGTAAAATAATTTTCTGAGAGCCAACTAAATTTAGAAATTAAAAGCAAAAGCTTTTTCTAATCTAATACTGATATTATTGTTTAAATTCACATCTTTTGATAGCAATTGAAAAATATTAAATTTTGCCAACATTTTTCTTAAAGGTAAAAATTTAATTATTGAAATTTGTAATAAAAATTTAAATTAAATTAAATTTAAATTAATTTTTCTTTCAATTTCGATTATACTTTATTCTATTTGATGCCTCTGCCTATAACATTAATATATTTTTTATAAGTTTCCTTCTCCAAATTGTATTTGGCCATTAATAGGTTAATCGATTGATTAATCGCCAATTTTTCCGATTAATCGACCCATGTAACAGATTAATAAATTTTCTTCATTTTTCGAATAATGTCCTAACCGATTAACCGGCAGGGTCTAATAATTGTAAACACTAGTTTATACTTCGAAGGTGATAATACTACCCAGCAAAAAAAATGGTAGTCATTCTGTGACTATAACTTCTTTCATTGCTTCCTAAACTTCAGTTGACATTCTTTTATGATTTTTTGGTGTTATTCTTAGGCACTTCCAAAAGAATTCATGTGTTCATATTTCAAATACAGTGACCTGGATATAAACCCAATGCATATCTTAAAAAATCACTCTTCATTACTTCTAAAGCATATGTTATAGTATATCGTTTATTTTTTTAATCTAAAGCATTTATTCAAATTGAAAAAATAGTTCTGATGAAATTTTTTAATTTTTTTATTAAATAATTTTTTATATTTTTGTTTAAAATTTCATGAGGGTTAGAATTTATGCAGTTTTGCAATTTTTATAAAAGTTTTGAAAAATCAAGAAAAACTGATTTTTTTGACCTTTAACTGAAACGAGCTGGCCTGTCATTTGCATTTTTTCAGCCTTAAATATTTATGACGACGCAATCTGTGCATTTTTGCATTTTGTTTATTATTTAACACTACACCATTTCCAGCTTTAATTCAGAATTTATCAAAATAATCTTAAAATTGTGTAAAAACTATTTCAAATTGCCCAAAAATGTTTTAAAATTGTCCAAAAATTATTTAAAATTGTTCAAATATATTTTAAAATTGTCTAAAAATATTTCCAAGTTGTACAACCTGTTTTTAAACTATCCAAAATTTGTCTAAAAATTCATTAAAATTTTTAAAAATGTTTCAAAAATGCTTTTTCACTAATGCAGAATTATTTATTTGTTTTAATAAAAAGTATTTGTATATCAATGCATAAATTTCGCTTCTTTAAACTTATTTTTCTGCATTCTTATGAATTAAATTTTCATCAAAGCTTAAATACTACAAAGTATATGAACATTTTCCACTCATGCATCAGAATATCTAATCATTGCATCGTCATTGCTTCCTTATAGTAAAGTATGAGTAATACTAGTAGCTCTATTTGAATACTTCCATCCTATGACACGCTAATGTTAAATTCATCGATGAAACCATTAGAAAAGAAGTGATGCCTTTGCCATAGTAGTGATGCTTTTATTGCTTCTTTGGCAGCTTCATTTTTGCTGGGTAATTACCATTTTAATTAATTTTGCACCCATAATGCAAATGTTATAATATTAATAACTAAATATTGTATGCAAATAATTCATATACAATTTAATTAAAGTAGCAATAATAATTAAATTAATAATTGAAAATTACAGACAATCCTAGACTTTCTTTACTTTTATGAAGCTGACAATATTCCTTAACAATTGGTTTAATTCCTTTTTATTAAGTAAACATTTCAAATTTTCGTCTTAGAGTTAGATTTGTTAAAATTAATTTTTTGCATTTAAAAATTAGTGGATCTATTTGTTGTTTTTTAATTATTAAGTTCTATCTAAAATCCGAAATATTTATGAACATAGATGATCATACATGGACTTGTATGTGATTATACATGGGCATCCATGGTCACATACGTCCATTCGCGGTTCAATATATGCCCATACCTGATGATATATATAAACCTTTATTGTCGGAACTGAAATTCGAAGGCATATGTCGTTGTATGTGATCATATATACTCATATATGATAATGGAAAAAGGAGAAAATCTCTCTCCCTTGCCCAAACTGCCCAAACTGCTTTGGCTACTTTGAACTTTAGACAAGAGGAAATTGAACGGGGTACATGTTGAATAATGTATAAGGTAAGGGGTAGGAGAAGTAATGGAATGGGGAATGAGTGGATAAGAAACCTCAGGTTAGGGGAACGGGTGTAATGGTGCAATGATTTTAACGTTGAACTGTTACAAAGAAGGTTGTGGGTTCAATTCCTTGCGACGGTAAGAAAAATCACAAATAATATTTGTGATTTTTCTCTTTCTCATACATAATACAACGTCTTCCTTCAGTAATAGCACTTAAGCCCACCGAAGTAAAATAACAAAACAAAAAAAAATAAAAAGCTTCAACAATTTTCGCCAAGTCCCTACCAAATGTCGAGCAACAACTGTTCTAAAATTTATCATCTCGCGCAATTACAGTGTTGCCATATTTGAAGTCTTTCATCTTTCACCAACTTTCATCTATTTTCTATTCCCTTTCCAAAGAAAGCAACATGTTACGAGTAATAAGTAGGACGAATTTCCCGAGTGAAAAAAGTGACTTTTCTAAAGTTCCACCAAAACCTTTTGAGCTAAAATTCAGAATTCTAAAACCTATGTTTGTTCTCTGGAACATGGAATAATTCAGTGACAGCGTACCTTTTGATATTTTCGCCACGAACGTGGTACTTATGGAGGTTAAAAAACAATACATCATTTAACGACGGGTCTGGGCACTACTTTGTTTAGAAATCTAATATTTAAAATATGTGTTTCTGATCTAGTATTTTGATATGTATGGGCTGCTATTTAGATACAGAAATACTCTAAGAGGGGGGTAGTGAAAGTTTTTACTGATAGGATCAAAAATATATGTTTTCTTTTTGTAGGTTTTTGTTTAAAATCATGAAAATCTGGCTTGGTTATTATAATAAAAAACTTATATAATTACACCCAAACATAATATGAAACGAATGGTGTAAATCGAAGAAAAAAAATTTTTTTTGCTTAAAAAATATTTATATTTGCAAACCTAATTTTTAATGTTATTTGTTAAATATTTAAATTATCCCTAAGCACAACAAAAAATATAATCTCAAGATTGTCATCTGTCCATTTGTGTTTACTGTTTTTTTTTATATATACATATTTGTATCTTTTGCGTCCCTTGTAATTAAGTAAAGTGAAAATATATTTCATCCCACAATTAGAGAAAATCTCACACTCATTCCAACAGTTTAAACCCAATTTATAAAGATAAAAGTAAACTGACTCACAAATACCCACCACATTTTATTCTTAACAACAGCAACAACAATATTAAAGCCCCCCAAAAAAATTATTTATAAAGGTCTCTTTGCTATGAAAATTATAACAAACATGAAATTTCTCTCCCCTCCTCCTATGAGGTTGCTAACTGATGATGTTGTTGTTGATGAAAATATATGGACACAGTCTTTTTATATGAGAGATGATGATGGGATGCTCTTGAAAATATTTTGCAATTAAGTTTAATTGAAAATTTTCACTTGAAATTATGATGATGAAAACGTGCTTAAACCTGAAACAAAAATTTTTTGTTCTACTTACACTGTTATTATATTGTATAAATCATTTCAATGGTATCTCAGCCTTAAAATCTAAACAAGGAAATAAACAACATAATGAAATGAAAGTGATTTTTATATATTAAACACGGTCAAAAAAATTTGTATTATATGAAGGTTGAAGCAAACGTGCGTTAAAAATGTTTCAGCATAGTATTTTTTTTTTGTCATCTATCCATCTCCAATGTAAAGAAAAAAGATCACAACTTGATTATAAAAAATGCTTCATATCCTTATGGTTTTTCATCACCATCGTCATCATCAACAGCATCATGAGTATCTTCATTATTTTGCTGTTCGATGATGGTGCTGTTGTTGTTATTTAAACAAGCCATTTTTGTTGTTTTTATCTTGATTGTTGTTGACTTTGATGGGTATTCAAGTGCACCAGTCAGTAGACATACTAGTACTAGTGGAAGTCCTTATACTCTTAGTAATCATAGTATGTTACTAGACCATATAAATCCTTTTTTCTTCTCCAATTTGGGTCTTGTTATTTTAAGTATTGGCTGGTTTGATTGTAGTCAACTTTTCTTTTCAGTTTTTTTTTTGTCATTATATTCACAAAAATTAACCCATACAAAATACTGCTGTTGATGAGAGTATGTCAGTCAGCTCAATATGTATATGTTTATGATGTTGTAAAAATGTTGCCAATTGAAACATGTTTAGACTTGTTTCTAGGTTTAATTAGTATTTGACAAACTTGTATGTTGGTTGCAAGTATACCAGCGGTGATGGCTCGATGTTTATCACGTTAATTGTAAGATTGATTAGATGGTTGATGAACGCATGGAGAGACATCACAAAAAGGTTAAATGATGTACATTTTAGGTAATTGAGAGCTTATGGTAAAAGATTTAATGTGTTATACAACATAAGTGAAATAAGTAAAATGTAGATACATACATTATGGCAAAAGGGAAAAAAATTAATTGCGTATTTTCCGAAAACAACGTTATCACTAGATTGTATTTTATAAAAATAATATTCTATACAACAGGTAGTAAAGAAATTAAAAAAAATATGTTTATTAACGTGCATCGAATACGAACTTTGGAGGTAGAAAAGAAGCTGTAAAATATTTTTTTATTAAATTTCAGCTAAAACAGAATAAATCTTCGATCCTTACCTCCTGCATTACTTTAAAACATAAAATAATGCATGTATGCTGAAGCAAGCAATTTAAGTGATGTAAGTAATTACAAACATAATTTGTGCAGACCCACCTAATAGTATATTAATTAACTCAGAATTACTTGCTAAGCAGATTTAACGATATCCGCCCTCCTCCTGTTTACGTAATATGAACCACTGCAGGTCGTAATTTTGAAAATAATTACATGCAATTTCCGAAGTGCCATTCGTGTGCCATTTCAAAACATGAAACGGGACGTAAATTCCACTGTAATAGGCAGATCTGATGCGGTTGGATGTAATACAGGACTATGGAGGGTATGGAGGGTACTTAACCAGAACCGACTGTAGAATTCTGGTGGGGGTAGTCACGGCTCACGGATGGCTACCACAGCAACACTCTTATTAATTTTTGTTGAAACTTACCCAACTTATAGTACACTCTAAAAAATGCTTGTAAATTTACTACTATAAAATGGTTAAAGTTTTATGTAATATTACGATAATTCGGTAAAAATAAACACCAAATGCGTAAAACTTTTTTGCGCACACTTTCATATACAATAATACACACACGAAGTATTTTTAGACACGATGTGTTTACAATTAAACACATTATGCCTAAAATTAGTATTATTTTGTTGAATAAAAATTTTACGCTTAAAGTTTGTAAATATACTAACTTATAATGGTAAAACAAATTATGACATATTAAAATTTAAAAAGAAAACTTTATTAGTTTTTTTAAATTTATCAATTATTCGGAATTAATAATCAAAAAAATTATTGTTTTTATTATTTTTGTGAGTTTCTAAACAATAAATTTATAGTTTTTATTTTTATTGTGAATTACTAAACAATAAATTTGTTGTTTTTATTACAAAGCAAACATCTTAGCAGACAATATGCGCATTTTTTAGGATTTTTTCGAATTATATGTGTACATTTACAGGAAAATCGTGTTTCTTTACGCACACATTTGGTAAATTTATTCTTCAATTTTAAAATTTGATTTAAATTTTAGGCATGAATTTACGCATAATGTGTGTGTTCATCATTTTACGCATAATGTGTGTATTTTTTTAATTTACGCACACAGAGTTAATTTACACAACTTATAGTAGGAGTACAATTTCCTACTATAAGTTGGGTAAATTTCAACAGAAATTAATTAGAGTGTAGGAAACTGTTCTCCTACTATAAGTTGGGTAAATTTACTCTGTGTGTGCAAATGAAAAAAATTACACACATTATGCGTAAATTGATGAACACAAAATAGGTAAAATTATATTAAAAGTACCTAAAATTAAAACAAATTTTAAAATAGAAGAGTAAATTTACCAAATTTGTGCGTAAAGAAACACGATTTTCCTGTAGATGTACACATACAATTCGTAAAAATCCTAAAAAAATACGCATATTTTCTACGACGATGTTTGTTTTGCAATAAAAACAATAAATTTATTGTTTAGTAATTCACAATAAAAATAAAAGCAATAAATTTATTGTTTATAAACTATAAAAGAATATAAACAATAATTTTTTTGATTAGTTATTCCAAATAATTGATAAATTTAAAAAACTAATAAAGTTTTCTTTTTAAATTTTTTAAATGTTTTAGATTTTTTTTTTTCAATTTCAATATGTCAAAATTTGTTTTACCTTTATAAGTTAAATATATACAAACTTTGAGCGTAAAATTTTTATTCAACAAAATAATACTAAATTTTAGGCATTAAACACATAATTGTAAATACATATTGTCGAAAAATACTTCGTGTGTGTAATATTGTATATGAAAGTGTGCGCAAAAAAGTTTTACGCATTTGGTGTTAATATTTACCGAATTATCGTAATATTACATAAAACTTTACCCATTTTACAGTAGTAAATTTACAAGCATTTTTTAGAGTGTACCATAAGATTGATATGAAAATTTTAAAACGGCGATTCTATTAAAGGCAAGTGTCTTTTTTGTATTACCGGGTTTATTCCGCTATTTTACCTGTTCAATTTTGAAATATCTTAAACTACCTTTATAATAACACTAAGCTACCGAAACACCTATTTATAAAGATATAACAAAATTTAACGGTCATTATTATGAAATAAACCCCGTAAAAAGTGCAATCGAAGTTTAAAAATTTTCCCAGCGGTATTAATCAGAGCGTGATAGACAACTACCGTTATAATGAAAAGTTATTGCTTACCAACCATAAAATTGAGTTAAATAGAGATATTTATAATTGGCATTTTCAAGGGCACGAAGAATGTTGATGGAGGTCGTAGCGGACTAGAAAATGCATTCTATTCAGCTTGTGTCTAATAACTTTTTCTGTGTATTCTCCATGATTACTAAATAAAAATAATAAAAAAGTTGTTTCACAATTATATAAATTTGCTAGAATTCAAGTTTATCACTGACTCAGATCTTGCAATGTTTAGCTATTTTATAGTGCTTAAAAATAACGATAACACGAGTTTTAAAGAATCAAAAAACAGCGATAATATTAACTAAAATGCAATAACTACAATAACAACTTGGAACTAAATAGAATAAGGAATTTGAACAAATTGTTGTGACAAATTAAAACTTGTAACAACCTTTCGTTTTGAATGTTTGTAAGACACTGTTTTTTATTCATAAAATGTACCCTTAAGTGCTAAACATGAAATTTTTAAAACTAAAATATGCCGAACACATCTGTCCGGTTTTTCCTAAACAAACAGCTAATCATCTCGTCTATCGCCTAGACAATACCCTAAACTATTTTTATAAGCAAGCAACCTGTTTGACCAGACAGCTCAACCTAATCTAAATTAAATTTCCTACTTAAGTTTATATTTATATTATGATTTCAAACAAGGAGTTCTATAAAATTTTCTTAATCAAGCTAAGCTCAGTTCCTCCGGACTCGTTTTACACCATTTTGAAGACCAAATAGTTCGAAAAATTATGAAAATTTTATTGCTGTCTTGTGGGATTTTGCTCTTTGAAATCAAATCGGAACTAACTTTTCGGCACGTGAGCCATCTAGAAAGCCAAAAATTTGACAAATAAAAGTTTAAGGCTGCAAAAAACTGACAAATGTACAATCGCCATTTTGAAATTATCTCGGATATTATCAAAATGATATTTAACTGGCGTATTAATTCGCAGCCTAGAATATCTGACCGATACGTTCCAATATAGAGTATTTTACTATTTAAACTTTTTCGACGCGTCTTTCTGGTATAGGGTATAATGACTTTGTGCTGATGTTTTGTTATTTTACCAAAAATATTTAAACCAAACGCACCTTACACCTAATATAACTTTTTATTAAACTTCAGTATCATACTAATGAGACATTGTGAAAATGTATTATTAAAATATTAAAATTTATCAATTTGTATTGAAAACTTTGAAATGTCTTCACATTTTCACGTATAGCTTTAAAATCATTGGGCCGATTCTACACATGACAATTTGCTTAAGATAATGACAACCATTTTTAAGAAACCCCATAGAGTGCAGGGTATACTAAGACAAATAGCTCTTGTTCGTTACATTTCAATATATCCCAGCGTTCTCATTTCTGGCTATAAGAACCCTTAAACACATAATGCCATATTTTATGCTCTAAAAAAATTCTAACTTTTTGCATCCACATATGTATGTTAATAACTAACAAGTGCATATTATAAAAACATAGACAGATTGTAAGCATAATTTCACACATATAAGTCAAAAAATTCATACTCATACTGCTGCAAAATAAGATTTTAACCAAATAAACAAACACACAATCACTTGGGGACATAATCATAAACCATAATAAACTTATTTTGAAAAAGCCTATTTGTATAGAATTGCTAAAAGTACGGGGGTTAAGGGACTTAAGTTTATTTCTTTTTTTATATGAAGTTATGCAAATATTCTTAATACGCTTATTTGAATTAACCCTGTAGCGCACGAGACTGCCTTTAGGCTATATTTCCAAAATTTGCGATTTTTTCCTTTTGTGCGAAACGAGTCAAACTAGAAATATCGTTAAATTAAAAAAACAAAAACCAAAAAATATCTAAAATATTAAACATACCTGAAAGACATTTATAATGAAAATGATATAGAATTAAGGGGCTTAGTATTCTGATGTTGAATGAATAATTATGATGTTGAACCATTCTTTTACAGGATTCCTTCAGGATACGCTAAAAAAAATCGTTTTAACTCAAATATCGATTGGAAAATTTTATTATTTATACTAATAACAAAATGTATTTTGTTCTTCGACCTTTTTAATATAAATTCCAGGTAATAAGTATTCAAGCTTAAGGTCTTTTTTTACAAAATTATTTATTTTTTATCCAATATTTCGCTATCTCAATGGATAGCTTCTTCAGGGATATTTTGTTTTTTAATTTTAAACAAATTTTTTTTTTTTTTTGTTTAAAATTAAATTATTTTGTTTAAAATTAAAAAACAAAATATCCCTGAAGAAGCTATCCATTGAGATAGCGAAATATTGGATAAAAAATAAATAATTTTGTAAAAAAAGACCTTAAAAATGTATAAATTTAAAGAAAGTATATTGTAAATTTCGTAAGTTTCCCAAAGCTGAAGTCATAACTTCTTTAAATTTAAAATATTTTAATTTGATTTTATATTGAAAAAAAATATATATTTTGTTCATAACTCTGATTTTCCATCGCCCAAAACCATGCAGAAAAAAAAATTAAATTTTCAGAAACTCTTCCACTGTTTAGTTTTCATGTAATGCGTGCATTAAAGAGTTAAAATTTATGCCTCCAGTAGAAGTGATATATTTATTAAATTTGTATTAAATGTCAGCGTTATGTTATGTTTATGTTTACTTTTGCAAAAACCACTACATACTACAAATTCTACAACTGCTAGTATACACTATAACAAGTGGGTATGTAGTTTTTATTAGGTTGGCTTTAATACACACAGAGAAAACCTAAGCTAGAATTCAATGATTTTCATTAGAAATGTTTCAGTTTGTTTGTAATTCGATCACAAGTACTTTCCAAACAAAATTACAGTAAATTTAACATATTTAATACAAAATGACAATGAGTGTAACAAAAAAAAAGATAATTTGCCTAAAACAATTTTTACTCAACCTATATTTAAAAAATTCATTCAAGCCTATATATGGTGTTTAGAAATATTTTTAATGTAGAAATTACAAAGAAACAATACCAGCAACCAAAGCATCAGTTATTAAAAATATAATTACTAAAACAAATTTAAATAGAAAAAGGTTTACAATTTATTAAAACCACCAAAATTCTTTTTAAAAAAATTTCTATATTTTCTGCTGAAGTGGAAGTGCTCAGAAAAATTATTTTGGTGTTTATAACCAATTACATGGAAATATATATTTTTTTAAGAAAAATTATATAATCACATTGAAAATACTGAAATATACATTATAACCAATTAACTAATTGTAGCAGCTATAAGTTAGTAGTACCAACTTAATTTAATTAATATTTTCTCAATTCTATTTAATTCGTTATTGGCACCCAACTGTTTGGAACAAATTCGGCAGTTACTTGGATATAACAAAAATAAATAACAGAAAATAAAAAGTTTAAAGAAAAAAAACAAACAAATTAAATAAAATAAAATAAATAAGAAATTAAATAATAGAATTTTCAGGACTTTATAAGAGGTAAATATTAAAATACTATATAATACTAGCATTCAGAAGTCATTAATTTTCTTTTATGTATGTTTTTCTTCAGGAAAATTGAACAACAATCAAATTCAAAGCTTAATTTTAACCTAAGTTTTCAAAAGTTCAAGTTGAGATAGAAATTTTAAGATAATTTTAAATGTCAGAAGATAATTTTGTTTTCCAAAAAGAAACAATCCGTGAAGATATATAAAAATACTATTCAAAAAGAAAAAGTAAATTGATGTCACTCTTTTTCTAAAAAAGCGCTCAGATTCCAATACTGTTTTCATTGCTGCATCAACCTAGATGTGCAATATATTTTATCTTTTACAAAACCTCCAATTTTAGTTTTTTCTTGTAAAAACTTTTAATTTCCTATACATTAACTAAGAAGACTTTTCCTTAAGGAAACACCATAACATTCTGGAGTTATTTCCTAAAGTGAAACCCATAGACTCTGAGGATTGTTTTCCTAAAAAAAAAAATCTCTAAACATTTCATCAAATAGTAAGTAAATTTTCTAAAGAAACCCGACAAATTCAGGAGACTTTTCCTAGAGTAAAGCTTTAAGACTCTGAAGACCCTTTCAAAATTGGGGTACTCTTTTTCTTTAGAAAAACTCTTAAATTCTGAGGACTTTTTTTTGTATGAAAGTTATTAAATTTGGGGGACTTTCTTCCTAAAAAATCTTAAGATTCTGAAGACCTTTTCTCATAGGCAAACGATCTGGTTATGGCTTTTGCAAAAAAAAAAAAAATTCTAATTAGTTTTTCTTATAGGAAAACCCTTAAGTTCTGAGGACCTTTTCCTGAATAAAAACTCCCAGATTCTGAGGACTTTTTCTTGCAGGTTCAAAAGATTTTTTCCTATAGAAAAACCATTTGATTTTAAGGAAATTTTCCTATACAAAAAACCATAGGAGCCAGATGACTTTTCGTTACGAAATAAAGCTCCAAGTCTTAGAACTTTTCTATTGGAAGCAGTTCCCAACATCAATGCATTTTTCTCTAACGAAAGAAATCCACAAAAATTATAAGGATATTTTTTGAGAACTTTTTTATATTAAAAAATACCTTCAGAGAGTTTAAGGGCTTTTTATGGGAATATCCCCATAATCTATCGATTTTTCTTTTTAGTTGAAAGTTATTTTTAGTTAAAAGTCCTCTGAATCTGAGAATTTTTGATTTGTTATTAACTGTATTTGATAAATATCTAAAGTTATATAATAATACAAATTTGAATTTATTGAAAAAGGTGTTTAATTTAATTTGTAATTATTAAAAAAATAGTCGGTCGGATTTACAGAATACCAAATAAATAAAATTTACTTTGAAACGGTAAGCGTTGCCGTGCTATGCTCAACGAATTTTTGATTCCAAAAATTCAAGAGAATGACATGGTCGACGGGGCAACATGTCGCAAATCCAACGCAACCATCGATATTTTGAAAATCGAATAATCAGCCGAAATTGTGATGTCAATTGGCAGCCTCTGAGCTGTAATTTGACCCTTTGGATTATTTTCTGTAAGCAGCCTTTAAGGATAAATGTAACGCAAACCATCCACAAACAATTCAAGTGTTGAAACATGAATCGAAGTTGCCATTGAAGAAATTCGAGCCGAAACAATCAAAAATGTACTAATAAATTGGGTTGATCGGATAAGGTACTGCCGAGTCACATAATATTGTGTTCCATTCTTAAATAATTGAGTTCAACCTTCTTGTCCTTTGCAAGAATTATTTACTGTTTGTTTGCAATATAAAACAATTTGAGGACTTTTGAAATTTTTTAATAAATGATATTCATTTACTGGCCCTATTGCTGGGTGTTCTAAATTGATAAACAGAAAAACAATTCTATCATTCGTATTCTAGTAGTATTATTTCATTAAAAATAATCTAAAATACATTTTAAATTAATCGAAAATACAATCAAAATGAGGACTACTGATTTTTTATTATATTCAGCCTATTTTGTTGTTATTTTCTATCAATGTTTAATAATAAACAAAAGTAGTAAAAACAATCGAAAGTCGTCTAAGATAATCTACTGACTGACAAAACATTAGAAAAAAAAAAGATTTTTGTAGTTTGTTTTTAAAATTGAAAGTTTTTTTATTTGTATATAATTACAAAACACAACACACACAGATGTGTATATTTTGATTTTCTATGTGTGAATGCATTTTTGAATAATTTCTTGTAATTTTTTTTGATATAATTTTGTATTTATACAAACTATTTTGGTAGAAAAAAACAAAACGCAATTATTTGAATTTATATTTTTAGAAACAGAAAACATAAAATTTTCCTTTTAACAGAAAATATTAACTCCTACTGAAAGTCTGGGTATTTTTTCTAAAAAATTTTTTGATTTCTAAAGAAGAATATTTCACTATCTGAGAATTTTCCTAAAAGAAAAATATTTGGAAAAAGTTCAATGAAATAAAAGGAAAGGATTTTTTTTTTAATTTCATCAGAAATGCTGATTTGCTGATTCGAAATATAAGAAAAAGGGAAATATAAAAAGGGGCTTGGCCAAGTTATAAAATCTCAACTAAAAAATTTTCTTTGGCGAAACTGACAAAGAAAACCTTACGTATCTTAATGGAGTTTAGAAAACTTCTTAGGAGTCTTAAGATTTATAAAAACAAAAATTTCCATAGAATCTGTATAGCCACCAAGTGTATTTCTAAAAAAAACGTTTCAGTAAATAACTTGATTCTTAATAACTTTCTTCACCAATATAACTTTTTTAAAGCATTTATATTACGTTCGTACTGAATGCCAAAAGATGTTTATTCAATTTTTTACGTTTTTGATTCAAAATTTGTATGGAAATTGACGGTCGAAAACTTAAAAAAAAAAATTAAATAATTATTTTTTTTATAACCTACTTATAGAAATTCACAAGATAAAATTTAAATTTTTTTATGTGTTATAAATATTTTTTTCCCAGATTTTTATTTACATTTTAATAAAAAAATATTTTCCAAAATTTTTTGATAACGATGTATTACATAAATATATTCGGTATCATCTATCAAATAAATTCTAAAATAATATTTTTTAAATTCGGTAGATATCACTAAATGTTTAGTGGGTACAAAAATATTATACAATCGTTCGAATAGTAAATTGGCTACAGCACTCGCATCAAAAACAGAATTTTAAGTTATTACTAGTGACTATAAAAAATTTAATATATAAATGTTATCCTAATTTGTATATAAACTGATCCATAATTTATTATTATAGTGTAAGAAGCAGTAGTAGTCGTAAAAGTTATTTTGACTGTGAATGTTTGTGCTTATACAAATAAATTTTGCTGATTTAAGTACAACTAACTACTACTACTATACAGTATGTTGTATGAAAATTTATAGCATTTTATGAAAATAATGTGTAGTTTTGTTGTTTACATTACGTAATTAATTTAATGTATTTGTTGAAGTCTTGGTATTTATACTCTTTCTCTACGCATACACACATACAAACACAAAGACTTTTGTCAATTAATTTATGTGCATTAAGACACAAAACACTGTTCACTGTTTTACATACACACACACATGTTTTGATGTGTATTTGTGTTGGCGTTTTATAAGTATGAGTATTTGTCTATAAGTGTGTGGAAGTTTGGTATTTTGAAGATGAAGTTTGAGTGCCAAAAATTTTAATACAAGTTTGAGGTACACATTTTTGAAATGTATACACTGAAACAAAAAACTTTTGCAAAAAATATACATAAAACACATTGCTTACTGGTTAAATTTATTGGTTTTTAAAGAACGGTTTAATAACCAACTTAATCAAAGAAATCCATGCGTAAAATTATTTTAAACTGCTAACGAAAGCCAAAAATGTAGTTATTATAAAAATTCTTTGTATGGTAGGCGTATTTTATTATGGATTGAATTAAAGCAGATTTATTTTGCTTCTCATGTATTTATAAGAGGTTTTGTCCAAGAACTGTGGAACAAAATGTGCAGAGCTAAAGTCTTCAAGTCAATCATTGAACCATCAAGCCCAGTTCAAACTCCAAGTACTACACTCACAATATATTTTCCGTTACCGACTGTAGTTTATTTAAAAAGTAATACGTAAAGTTTGTTCAAATTCATATAAATATATTTTTTAACTATTTGAATCAGTCATTCAAAAAACAAATTATAAAAAGTTACAGACATTTAGTGGGAGTTGATATTTTCTGTTAAATGTAAAATTTATGTTTTCTGTTTTTAAAATATAAATTCATATAATTTTTTATTGTTTTTTACCAAAATATGTTGTTCATATACAAAATTATTTCAATAAAAATTACAACAAATTATTCAAATATAGATACACACAGAAAATAAAAATATATATGTACATCTGTGTGTGTTGTGTTTTGTAAAATTACATACAAATACAAAAAATTTTAATTCGAAAAACAAACCACAAAAATCGTTTTTTTCTACTTTTTGCCAGTTAAAAATTGGTGGTTATTTTAAACTACTTTCGATTGCTTTTACTACATATGTCGATTATTAAACAATGATTGAAAATAAACAACAAAATGGGCTGAATATAATGAAAAATCAGTAGTCCTCTTCTTAATTGCATTTTTGATTAATTTAATATGCTTTTTAGATTATTTTTAACGAAATAATATTGTGAGTGTATTGATTTTAGCAAGGACTATGTAACTTTCAGGAGTGCATAGTGTTGAAAGCATCGAACCAATCATTAGCCATGCTTTTAACTTTGTACATCCTGAAAGTTCCATGGTCCTTGCTAAAATCCACGTATTAGAAATTTCGCAACTCATTCGTTTGAACTTGGATCGGTGTCTTGGTGGATCTATGATTGGCTCGATTATTTTAACTCTCTTCATCCTAATAATCCACAAAAATTGATGTTTCTTTAAGAAGTTTCAAATTAGACAAATAAATTTATTTTATTGTCACACTACATTTTTTTTTATTTAAAGCCGATTCTAACAATCTTTGGTATTTTCAAAAAAAATTGTCGGTAGAAACTACTAAAAATGACAATTAAAACAAAAAGGAGACAACAAAGAACTAACTAACTGTTACAAATAGCTAACGAATATATTAAAAATAACTATCAATGTCGTAAAAATTACTGACAAATTTTTACTACAAAAATGTTGATACAACTGCCAAAAGTAATAAAAAACAACAATTTTTTGTTAGAGTCAACAATATGTTCTTTCAATTATTAAAAAAAAAAATTAAATCATTTATCCTTAACACGCTAAATTATATTTTTGCAACGCGAAAAATAAAATTTATCCACGACTACGTATGAAGTAGAACTGTACTATTTTGAAAAATAAAAGATTATCAGTATCAGTATAACAGATCGATTTAACCAATCTTATAACTCTCCTAAATAAAGAAATGGTTACTTTTGTGTCCCTTTGGCGAAACCTCCCGCTTCTATCGTACATCTTACATGAGTCTTATTTTATTAGAATGCGCCAAATTTAGTGAAAATCGATATGAAGAAATAAAGTAAAAAAAATTGGTAAAAAAATAATATAATTTTATATTACACTCCTAACACCGTCCAACAGAAAATGTTACACACAAACCGGATCATATATGTTTGAAACTAGAGACCAAATGGAGTAAAACTTAGTAAAAAGACCTCAAAGTTTAAAACGATAACATTTTTAAATAAATAAATAAATAAAAGAGGAGAAACTAAGAAATTTTTCGAAATTTTTTACTTTATCTTATCGTGAAAAAAGGATAGTGATAATATCCTTTTAAAAGGAAATTTTGAATATCATTTTTCACAATATTATAAGTAAAAAATTGCATAGAATTGTTTAGTTTCTCCTGTTTTGGGACGAGTATAAGTATTAAAATTCATTTTTCAAAAATGTTATCCTTTAACACTTTAAGATCCTTGTAAAGAAAAACGGGATCAAGAAACAAAAAACTGAAAGTTTTGTGTCCATCGACTTTTGGAAAATATATATTTTATTTCTTTTTTAAAAAATACTTTTTAATTTGTATATTGTAGCAAAGCTTTAGATTTTTATTGCCCCTTTAGTATATGCTAGGTCTTCATCATATATTTAAAAAAAAATTATGTTTATTTCAAAAGATATTGAAGGACAAAATTTTCAAAGGACATTATTAATATCCTTTCTTCGCGATTTGATACAGTATAAAATTGTATAAAATTGTTTTGTTTCTCCTTTTTCATTTGACATCAATATCGTTGTTATGGTAGTATAAGTATTAAAATTTATTTTCTTAAAAATTTAATCCTTTTAAACTTTAAGGTACTTTTAGAAGGAAACAGCATCACGAAATTAAAAATTGAAAATTTAGCTTTATTCCATTTGGTCTCTAGTTTATAACGTATATAGTCCGGTTCATATCTAACGACTTTTCTCTTTTTTGTCGGATGGTGTAATAATACATGCGAAAAATTTATAAAATTAATGTCTAAACAACAAAATCTTTTGTAGAAAAAACATTTTTTTTTTATTTGTGTTATTTTCACATTTTTTTCGTAGTTTTTGCATGGATTATTATAAATGTAGGGAATCTTCCCACATCTCATACACGCTGATTTAAATAAAACTCGTATATGTAAAGGGTGGTTAAATTTTAAGGGCCGATGTTGAATGTGAACCACAAATAAACGTCAAGTTTTTTCTGCATTTCGTGCACTTCGTGATATTTTTTGGTCAGCATAATCGTCCGAATGTGTCCACAATCGGGAGAATTGCGGGCAAATTTCAGCAAACTGGGTCTGTGAAAACACCTGTGCATGCTTCCCCAGTTCGTTCTGCGGAAAACATTGCTGTTGTTCGCGATAGTGTGTCATGAGGTCGGCCAAGCATTTACCGTGAATGGTGTTCGCTATCACGAGATGATAACGAACTTATTGTGGCCAGAAATTGAGGATATGACCCTGGACGATATGTGGTTTCAACAGGACGGTGCCACTTGCCACACAGCTAACGAAACAATGGCTCTTTTGCGCGACAAATTCAATGGCCGTGTTATCTCACGTGGTGGCGTTGTCAATTGGCCGCCAAGGTGATGTTATTTGACACCGTTGGACTCCTTTCTTTGGGGTTATTTTAAAGAAAAGGTGTACGTCAATAAGCCAGCAACAATTCAAGATCTAAAAGATGACATAATTCGGTAATTAACGGCATAGAACCTCAATTATGCCTCAGCGTCATCCAAAATTTGGACCATCGGATGGAGGTGTGCCGCCGAGGTCGCGGCGGCCATTTGACCGATATTTTGTTCCGCACATAATTGAACCATACCATATTATCATAATAAAAAGGAATGGCAATAATTTTGTGTTTATTCAAAATTAACATCGGCCCTTAAAATTTAACCACGTTTAATAGAGAACAAAAATTTAAGATTAGTCGGTTTTTTTATTTGTCACCTCAAAGACTTAATGATTAAAAAGTTATGTAGAAAATGACACATTTCTATGTTTTTTTATATTTATGTTGCTTTCATACGCTATATACCATAGTATATTTATATAACAAATATTATACAAATAACAAATTAAATAACAAATATTAATAGCAGAATAAACTGGACCGGCCTAAAAGGACATTTTCCACGACCTGTCCTGTGACCGGTGACACATGACCGGTGACGTTCTGAAATCACCTTCCCGACAACGATGAAATATTACAGATCTAAAAGTCCTTTCATCTGTTTCGTGACCGATAAAAAAAAGATCCGTCTAAAAAACCTATCCCCTGACTGCTGAAAAGAGGACAGATCCAGCAGATATCAGTGAAGTTATACAAATATGCTTAAAAAACGTATGTGATGAAATAATATGTCAACCTTCTTTATTCAAAGTTCGTTATTTTCTTTTAAATATCTTTATGAACTTTTATTTTTCAATAAATTTTTGAGAAGAAAGTAAGGGCTTGCTGGCGTAATAAAATTGTTCTTACTTGTACTATTTTTTCTAAGTGTATGTAAAACAAATAAATTTTATAATGTTTATAATTGCATCAAGTAAATGAAGCATATTAAATTAATTCAATTAAATTTGAACTTAAAGTGGGTGTGTTCAAGTTATGTTTTAGCTTTATAATGAGGAATTTTTAGACAAAATGATTTATATAAAATTGTATGGCTTTTAATATTGACATAAATACATAATTTCAATGATTTTGTTAAAAATTTTTAAAATTTTTCCTCTCAATAAATAGTTTTGACAATCAGAAAAATATTTAACAAATATTAAGTAATTTAAGTAAATTTTAAGAAATTTGGGAATGATTTGGCTTCAAAGAAGTTTTAACTTAAGTCAAGTATATCCTTTTCTTAAAAAAAACAGCAAACAATTTTTTTCTTAAAGTAAGTAAATTTCATCTTAAATTTTTGGGAATAATAATAAAATTTTGTATATTTTCTTAAATTTAGTAAATAATTTTTGTAAACGAGCACATTTATCTTAAATTTGAATACGCTTGAACTCGTTATTATTAGTTTATAAATTATTTTCATGTTATACACACAAATTTCGCTTATTAACATTTATTTATTTGTAACTCTTATCAAAAGCAAGTATATTTCATAAAATCTATGTACACTTAGAAAAAAAAGTTAGTAGAAAAATTAGTAAACGGTTTTCAATCGCACTCTACTATTTTTGTACTGATTTTTCGTAAAAAAATTATTATTTAGCAAATCTTTTTGCTATTTACATTTTACAAATTACAGAATTTTTACAGAATATTTACAAATTTTTGTTGCTAATTTCAGGAATCATTTTACAAATTTTTTAAAACCGATTTGCTAAAATTAGCAAAAAATATTACTAATTTTGAAAAAGTGGATATTGATGGAAATGTTATTTCTAATTAAAACTTACACCTACAAACTTAAATTTTCTTAAAATGTTACATATATTAAAAAAGGGATCGGAAGTGAAGATATCGACCAATGTCTAAAAAGAGGACATCCACTTAAAATAGCACTAAAAAGGTTTTTTAGTTCTAAAAATCCGCCCTAAAAACAATTAAAATTTAACCTTAAAAGTAAAAAAAAATTGACCAAAATATTTTTTCAAAACAGAAATTACCAAATTAAAACAAAATGATTAATTCGTTTTTTAAAAAATATAATCAAGATAAGAAAAATAAATTCAAAGCTTTTTACTAATATTAATAATATTTAGTAATTTTTTTGCTGATTTTAGCAAACAGATTTTAAATTCCACTTTACAAAAAGTCTACTAAAATTTAGTAGCGGCTACTAATTTTTCTACTAATCTCATTGTACTACACGTCAGCAGACATGTGTTGCTAAGATTAGCGAAAAATACCGCTGGGCTCAAATTAGCAGAATTTCCCGTAATAACAGCAAAATTTTCATTACAGACTTTTTTTGGTGAGTGTAATCAATTAATTTTTTTTTTTGTATATGAATGTTAACGAAAACAATTAGAACATTATTTTCGTTAATACATACAAATATTTTTAATTTGAAATTTATAACTTAAATGTTGATGGTCTAAACTAAATAAGTTATACAATATAAACTATGAACTATATGAGAATTGTATAGGTTAAAAAATATTCAAAATAATTTTAGGAATGCTAAAGAAACCATTTCCTTAAATTTAAGAAGTTAGCATACTTGGTTTAAATAAGTTGAAATGCTTGAACTAAAACTAAAGAAGTTCCATATTTAGATTTTGCATTTTCATACAATTTTAAATTTCCTTATTTGTTCGTTTATAAATTCTTAACATTTAAAATATTTTCTTTAAAAGAAATAAATTTCTTAACTTTTTTAAGGAACATTTAACATGAATAAAGAAAGAAAAATTAAAGAAAATTTCTTCATATTTTTTGGTTAATGAAAGTTTTTAGTAAACTAAAATCAAAATAATTTGCATTATTTTGAAGCATTTATATTAATTTTAAGAAAAATAGTCATAGAATTTATTTTAGTAAGTTGTGAACTTATTTTTAGTTAATACATTTTTTTTGAGATAACTTATTTTCACTTAAAATGTTTGGTAGTGTCTTAAGATGTCTGATGTTTCCACAACATTTTTTCTTATATACGTCTTTTGTAAACTTTTTTGACAGTAAAGTTTATAATATATTTTTAAAACCAACTCGTTAATATCAATTTACTCATATACAGAAGAATTAATTCCTCTAAACTGAAGTTGTGACATCTATCTAATTCCAAAACCAGTTCTGTATCCTTAAAACCTTTGCTTCAGTAAGAGGTAATAAATTGATTTCTCAGAAATAATATCAAATTAAAGTAACCAACATTTGATCTCTAGAATTACTTCACATTAAGTTCGTTGCAACCTACAATTTTTCTGGATTATTTTAAAATTCTAAATTTAACATCAAATATTAAAACTAAACCAAAAAGAACAACAACTTTCCATAAAAACAAGGCCAAAACTCTGTATCTAGCAGATGTGTATGCTTGTATGTTCATAAAACTATTTAAACAAGTGCATACAATTTGTTAATGTCAGTGACTCTACAATTTTTATTTGAACAGTTAAAATTTTATGGCAATTTGTGTATACAGTATATGATGATATGTATGTATTCTACTCTGATGTATGTTGTATACAGGAAAGGAAAACTACAAAAATACAACATAAATTTAAGCTTAATTTAGAATAAACACTAACAACAGGAACAGTACTGGTCGTGATAGTATCTAAATAAAACAACAGCAACAGTCTGTTGTAGTATGAAGGAGTACATGTAGAGAAGAACAATTCCTTTTCTGGGTATTATATATCAGCAGCAGCAGCAGCAATTAGCAACAAATTAATGTGTTTTTTTTTCAGTACAAGAGTATAAAAAACTGAAAACCTAAAAATAAGACAGTAAATTTTAAACAAATTTTTTGTATAAAACTGATACTGACTTTCTTACATTCTAAAACAAATTTATTATGGGAACAATACACAGTCAAAAAAGGGTGGGTAATAAATACTAGAGAAATTATAGGATTTAGTTGTTTTTCAAGTCAAGATATTTTAAAAATAATAGTACCACCTTATCTCACTTGATGTATTTTAATTGTGTCATACAAATACACCATTTTATATTGAGAGTATTTTAGGCCCCTGAATATTTAGAATAAAAAAAGCTTGTTTGATAAATAACAGAAATCTAAGAACAACCTGTCCCAATTTTGAGGCCACCCCAGGACTTAAGCATATGAAATAGAGTGAAGAAACCCATTCTTGTTTTTGGTACATTTTTTTGGAGGCATGTAATATAAATTCCAAAATTATTATTAAATACAGGAAGTATGGTATTCCACACATAGGGAGTAAAGTGAGTGGATTCTGAAGTCATAATAGTAATAATTATATATTTGTTTTAATAAATACTTAAAATATATAAAAAAAATAGCTTTAACCGAACTTAGGGTTTGTCTCGCCCTTGAAATGCCGACTCACTTTGTGCTTTGTTTCATAGACAAAAATCAAAAATAAAATGTTGGTCATGAATAATTGATAAATAATATATTTTTGGAAAGATTATAAAGCAACTAAAAGATATAAAAAACAAATTTTTGATTTAACTCTTTTTGGCGCCATGAGAGGGCGATAAACTTGGACAATTTTAAGCAATAATGGTATAACAATAAATATGGCTTTAGTAAAATTCATTTTTTAAAAAATTTATTTAAGGTTTGGTTTTATTTTCTCTTAATATATTTGTAATCGACTAAAAATACACTGTACAGTATAAATCTTTAGCATCTGAATCTGAAAATTACTTTTTTTTTGTGTTATAAAATCGAAATTTACAAAACTTTGATGGAGTAAAAAAATAAAATACGAAAAAAGGGTTATTTTTTTGTTGTTTTTCAAAGTTTATACTATTATCTCAAAGATAATGAAAAGAACTCAACCAATATTTAGCCACAAATTACAAAAAAACATGTTTTTATATATGTCTATTTTTTTAATTTATACTAAAATTTGTTCCACTTTTAAGTGCCAAAATTTGAAATGACGTAAAAATAATAAATATTTACCAAAAAATGTGGATGAAAAATATATTTTAGATGTTTCACAAAAAAAAATTTAAAAATGAAGTTTTTCAAAAAGTGGCTTAAAGTTTTTTTTATTTAATTGTTCTAGTATATTTGTAATAAATTAAAAACCCATCTAAAAATCGAAATATATATGAGCATACATGATCATACATGGGCTTGTATATGATCATACATGGGCATACATGGTCATATACGTCCATACATTATTCAATATATGACCATGATCTCATACATGATCTCATATATGACCATATATCTTCGGATCCGAAATTTGAGGGTATATGGTGATATATGTGCATATATTATCATACATGCTAACATATTATTCATGTATGCTCGTATATGATCATATACGTCCATATACCCTCAAATTTCGGATCCGAAGATATATGGTCATATATGAGATCATGTATGGTCATATATTGAACAATGTATGGACGTATATGACCATGTATGCCCATGTATGATCATATACAGGCCCATGTATGATCATGTATGCTCATATATTTCGATTTTTAGATGGGTGATATAAATTTTTTTGTAAGTTTTAATGTAAATCTTAAAATTTTTTTTGTGGCTTTAATTTATAGATTTTGTTTTGTAAAAACCCAAAATTTACAAAACTTTGATGGAGTAAAAAAAAAAAATACAAAAAAAGGGTTATTTTTTTGTAGTTTTTCAAAGTTTATACTATTATCTCAAAGATAATGAAAAGAATAGAACAAATATTTTACCATTAATTATAAAAAATTATATTTTTAAAAATGTCTATTTTCATCACAAAACGAAAATTTGTGATTTATTTGTGTCCCTCAGTGAAGCATAACCTAGAAATAATTTAGAAGTTTACAAGTTTCATCCCCTCGTTTTACTAAAAATATTGAAATTTTATATCTATCTAATTTGTTTTAGAAAATTTGAACATCATAAATAAGGACAATCAAAAAATATATTTTTTCGAGACCCTTTCGTGGTCCCTAAAATACCCAAAAATACTTCACGACATGATTATATTTTATGAAATTCGAAATTAAGTATTTTAAAGAACTATTGCTCAATATTGAGTCCTAAAGTCTTTTTCCCTGGATCATGGGTTAAAAAATATTAATGCCCATAATTCGGAATTGCGATTTGATTGGAGTTTTGTTTTTTTTTTGTCCAATATACTTGAGAAAAGTTTTAGAGTAATTCTAAGGAAACTGTTATTTTAATATTTTTTTTATTGCAATTGTATGCAATTTTTATAACACAAGTGCAATCTATATATTTCAAGCGTAAATTAAAATTCAAAGGACAGCATTAAGGGGAAGACCCTTAACTATCTGCCCAAATCCCTTTGGGTAGTAATTTTATATTTAAAATATGTATGCCCTGGAATAGGTTATAAATAGACACTTTTTGAATTTCAAATAAGGACGTGATAAAAAGGGTGTAGACAACGTAGGCATCTTCTAAGAGGGAATTTTAGAAATTTGAATGCAGTGAGGCAAAAACTTTCTCCCTTAACGTTCTTGTCTAAGCACCTTCGGCTGGAAATTTGAAATTAAAAATGTGTCCCTGTGGTATAGGCTAATTCCTAAAAGAAAACTAATAAAAAGAACAGCAACTAAAAAATTTAATTGCGGCATGTATAATATAGCTATGGTAGACATTATCCTTGACGGCATTTTTTTTCAAATTTTTATGGCAGTGAAGAAACGGGGAAAATCTTTTCGTTAGCGACCTAACCAAAATATTTCACCTAGGAATCTGATATCTGAAATATGTTTGTTTTCCTGTAATATATTCTAATTCACTGAAGACATAACTTTTGTAATTTCCAATTCATTTTTGCTACTAAATTTATTTATCATTTACTTTTTATATGATAATATTTTTTAAAAGTTCTCGTATTCTTCTGATATATTGATCGCTTAAAATATTAGTTCATTTATCTTGTGCCACAACAAACTCTTGTGAAGTTCTTAAATTAATTTTGTTATGTTAGCTTACATATTTCCATGCATTTCCATGAAAACCCCTTTCCATCTCTTCTCTAAAGTTTACCATAAACAGTTTTATAAATAGTATTTTTCTTTTCTCTTTACTTTCCGTCAAGTTGCACTCATTTGTTTAACTTAACATACCCTTAATAGCGTTCAGTTAATTGTTAATAGGCCTTCATGCATAAATAAAAAGAATATATTTAGAAGTAAAAAAAACTTGAGCGAAGAAAATTTGTGCTTCTACAAAGTAAATTTACTCGTGTGGCCAGTGTTAAATGCCAAAATGAAATATCAACTCGTGTTTAAGAACAAGAAATATAAACTTTTCATTTTTTTTTGTGTTACATTGTTTTTTTTTTTTTTTTTTTGCAAAAAAACTTAAACATTGCATAAATGTGCACGTACAGTGTACATATGACAAGCGTGCACAAGCAGGCAACCATGCCAGCAAGTATATAGTACAATAATAACAACTATAAAGCAACAGGGTTGAGATAATGCAATTTAAACAATTCTACAATTGAACAGAAACAAAAGTGTTAAAGGTAAAAACAAACTCAAACATTCTACAGTGTGAAATGTAAATGTTGAAAAAAAAAAAAATAAAAAAAAATTAAACAACAATGGAAAATGTTTAACAATGACAAAAAATAGAAGTTTTGTAAAGTTTATACTTTACAATGACATATAAAAGACATTTACAATGGTTTAAAATTAAGAAAAAATAATAAAAACTTAAAGTAGAAATACGATTTTTGTTTTGTAGTTGTGCTAACAAATTAACACATCAAAGTTTAAATTATTTAAATCAAGTTAAATTAAAAACTAAAATTTTGTGAGAAAAAAAGAGAATATGAAACAAAGGTTTAGTATTTTGGAAAGAAAATTGTGATAAAAAATGTTGGTTGAAAAATTGTATTGGAGTTTTGGTAGAAAAATTGTATTTACGGATTTATTATGCAAAAATGGTTACAAATGTATTATTCAAAGTATTGCCTATCGCTTTTCACAACTTTTTTCATCCTACCATCTCGGAAGAAGGACTCATCTTTTGAGGCAATTCAATCATCGACCCAATTTTTGCATTGTTCATAAGAGTTGCAGATCGGTCATTTACCGGAACAAATAGTACATAGTCGGAAAGAGCAATGTCTGGAGAATTCGGCAGGTGTGTTAGAAATTCGTATTTTTGCGTTTGCAATAAGATCTTGACCGGCTTGCACCATGCGGCCGAGAGCAGTCATGTTACATAATCACTTTGTCGTGCCGTTTCTGCTTCAGTGCGCAGCTTAAACGCATGAGTTGAGTCAATTTTGTTCATCGGCTTTTCAATAAATGTAAACAAATTATACGGTATGGACTACGTTCAAAGCTTAATTTAGATTACAAATTCCCTATACACCGTGACCAAAAATAAGTCTTTTGTGCAGTGTCATTTTGTCCCAGAGATTGAGGCTACCAATGAAGGCAATAACCCTACTCGTTATAGATGTCCAAATTTCCAAAGGGGATGATGTATATCCTTCAAGGAATTGTAGTCTTCTGCAGCAAAGCCTAAAATATAAGCAGAGTATATGTACTACCGCCTCAAAATCCATATTTCCGTATCAGGCAGGCACTTAGCTCCTCTCAGAATATAGTGCCCAGTAAAAAATCCAGTTCTATTCTTTAAGTTATTTCTGTTCAGGCAAGTAATCTCATGGAGTTATCACAATATGAAGCCATGAATGTTTTCGCCTGACGCTGGATATTATATGCAGTACAACCCACAAAAGGTTCAGGGATAACGCAGACCCCGCAGTTGGCCAACCGGTCAGCCCCTATTTGCCCACGTGTCCAGGATCTTCACTTAAGTTTAACCTATTACATCCACAATACTGTCCTGAGTGCCTGTTGCCTGTCCGAAAGAATATATCGTAAATAAGAGCCACCCTTGTCCTTTTCTCAGGGTACTTGCCCATCGGAAGGGCCCGCACTCGTATCGCTATTAAAACATCTTTGAACCACATTTTTGACCCCATATCGGATTCTTAGAATTTGATGGTTTATGCGTCCCTCTCGAAAATTATCACCTCGTAATTCCTAACAAAAATCTGCTAACAATTTTATGTGAAGGTAAGTGTTCTACCCAGAGTGACCCCAAAATATCTAACAACGTTAAAAAAGCCAACAGTCTTACCATCCATTGTTGGCTCCACCAAGTTGAGCTTCCTTTGTTTAGTGAAAGATACCGGAATTAACTTTGATGTGTTCATTCACCCCAACCAGTGATGGAATTACATAGTCATTGGCGTAGTTATAGGTTTTTAACTCTAGATCGTTCAATTTTTCAAGTACACAGAGACAACAGATTCATTGTGACAAATCTTGCCAAGTTAATAATTAGTTTGGAGCCACCAACATATTTTTTGTATGGCGACCGAAATTCGGTTAATATAACAGAATATCGGTTGAAACCATGTACTTTAAAGGAATCTGGAATACAATTGTTTGCGATTACCGAATAATTGGGTTGCTGCAAATAAATTATTTAGATGGAAATAAATTTGGTTGTCACAACATATCTGTTTTCTCTATGTAGCTCATGAATAAAATCTTAACTTGAGGTTGTAATTGAATTCAGAACAATGAAATTCTTACTATTATTCATTTTAGGCTATTATGATCTTGGCAAACTTTCAGCACATTCTCAAGGATTCTTAATTTAAATTTTTAAAACATTAAAACAAGTATTATGAACTTTACAAAGTATTCAACTTAAAACATTTACAAAAAGTAAATAAAAAAAGCCAACATCCTAACTCCATTATAAAAAATATTAATTTTCCTTTCCTTTTTAAATGTTAACTATTATAAATGATATGTTTCATTTTTTTTGTAATAACAATTTCTTTTTAACCTATAAATACAAAACAAAACAACTCTCGTGCTTAAATATAGACCTATAAAATTTTCTTCTTAATTATCAGCAAAATGCAATTATATACTTACTAACATACTAAAAATGAAAACAACAACAAGTATTTTAGAAAATGTATACCATAAAAACATATTGTTAAAAAATAATTACCAGTTTGTATTGGTAGAGTTTAACAGCAAAAAACCTTAAAAACAACAATATTTTTAAGCAAAATGTAGGTTTTCTTTTCACTTAACAATGCAACATATTTGCTACAATTTCCGGTTAAAATGTTAAAGAAGTTTAAGAAATAATAGTTTATTTTCTTTTGGCATAATCATTACAAACATGCAACAATTTAATGAAACTGAGTATAAAACAAGAAAATTGTAAAGAACAATAAAGGACTATTTAGAAACCACAAAATAACAGTATTTTATTTTTATAATATAAGTTACAAGGATAATTTCAAGGCAAGTTTTGTTGTTTTAAAGAATTTTTATGGTAATATAATTGAAGGCAACCAGTCGGTCTTTAATCGTATTTATCAAATAGAACTTGTAAAGTTGTAGTTGATGGTTTTGAAACTTTGACAAACTTGCAAACATCTGGTATCCCTCAAGGTTAAAGGGCCCGCTTTTATTTAATTTGTTCATTAATGATGTGACAAATTGTTCTTCTAAAGCCAATTTTATTATTTATGTGGATGATTTAAAAATATTTCATAAAGTATGCTCCATTACTGATGTTTTGGATATGCAAAATGAATTAAATAATCTCCTTAACTGGTGTGAGCTCAACTGCCTTTATTTGAACTTATCGAAATTTTTTCACGTTTCTTACTCACGATCTCGAAATCCAATTCGATCAGTTTTTAGGTTTGGAGAAACCTTACACAATAACTGATTTAGGTGTTGATTTTGATTCCACCTTGTCTTTTATTCCACATATTAATTACATAATTCCGAAAGTTAATACAATGCTTCCGTTTATTAGGAGAAAATATTCAGATTTTTCTGATCCCAATACGTTAAGATTGGTATACACTTCATATGTTAGATCGAAATTGGATTATGCATCTGTAGTATGGAGTTCATATTGTGGAATTTATATCTCCCGTATTGAAAGAGTGCAGCGAATATTTCTTAAACATCCACTTTCATCGTTTGATAACCCTTTACCTTGTTATAGGTCAAAAAGTTTGTTTTTAGGTTTAGAAACGTTAGAAAATCGACGTAGACTTCAATCTGCATTACTTATGTATGATATAGTTACTGGAAGAATTGACTGTCCTGAGCTGTTATCGCAGGTATAGTTTTATGTGCCACGTAGAATAATTTGCTATAAGCATTGTATTTTTAACATTACTTGCAATCGCACTAACTATGCCCAATATATTATTTTTAATCGCCCGTATAATGATATTAATTATATTAATGAAATTGCTTTCAATAAAAATCCGAACCATGTTATTGAATTTTGCACTTCAAAGGAAACCTTTAAATTGTTACTTTTTGAATTTTTTAATCTGTAATTTTTTTTAACTATAATATATGTTGTATCTAGTCTGTAAGGAAATTTTATAACATATTCTCCATTGACTTAATAAATAAAATGAAATGAATATGCGACAAGACGGCTTCATGAATATTCCACCATGACCACGCTCGGCCACATGTTACAAGACCGGTTAAAAACTATTTAGAAAAAACTATTTAGAATCCAACCACTAGGAAAGTTTTGCCTTCACGCAGAAAAAAAACATGTTTGGGGCGATCATATTCGAAGAGCGTCATTTATTTGTAGGATTATAATTATGCCAACAATAGTGGTATTATAATATAGTTATCATAATATGATAACATACTATTATAAGAGTTATATAATGATTCTAATCTACGAAAAAGTTAAAGTAAAATTTCTTTAAGAAATATTTTCCTGAAGAAAAATTTGATATTTTTCAAGAAAATTTCTTTGATTCTATCGATTTTTTTAAAAAGCAAAAAAACTTTAAATTCTAAGGTGTTTTTTAATAAAAAACATAGATTTTATACACTTTTCTAATAGAAAAATTCCTAAATTCTAGGTAATTTTGTAAGATTTTTTTTAAAAATTGTTTAGAGGCACAGAATTTTTTTTTTGAAAAAGTCTATAAGTTCTAAGAATATTTCTACTAAAAAAAGTTCTAACAATCTAAGTATAAAAATATGATGAAATATCCCAAGTATCTAATAGCCTGTTGCTCGATCTCGAACGAAAAACTAGTCGAACGAAAGCAAGTCACTCGAATTCGAATCAATTTGTGTTTCTCTATTTCGAAAGCCTTTGATCGACTTGACTTACGTATGTCAATTTTTGTTTCTTACGCATTTACAAATCACAGAGATGCCAGATCATATATTTTAAGCATTTGTTACAATTTTCTTTAAAAGTAGCAAAATTACTACTAAACTGCTTAAAGACAAAAACAACCCTGTGATCAGCTGTATATGACAAATGAAATAAAAAAATAACAATAAACAAATTAATTTTTATTTGGAAAGTGTGTTTATTTGTGAAAATTTTTGTTATCGATTGCTTGTGGGTGAAATTGTTGTTTGGAGAGTTTTTCTGTTACCTGTTGTCAGTTCGGTGCGGTCACTGCTAAAGGCCTTGTAAAATAAAAATTTAAATATGAGCTTCTTGGGCAAACGTAAGCCACAAACAACACACACATACCTTTTACAACACAGCAACAGCGTAATAGGGAGTGAAACGGATTTTAGTTTTCTATTCAAATTTTCCTCCTCTGCGGAAAATTTGTTTGCTCCGAACACCAGAGTCCTTCTGGCAAAATCAGGCCTTTCTTCCAAATAAAATACAAACGTCTTCGGATGGTCCATTGTTGATTTTTTTAACTTAAATTTAAAATTCTTAATAAACTATAAATATTTGTATTATTTTGTACTTACTTTTTGTTATCCATTACTTTTTTTACTTCATTTTGCTTTTAAAATATCAAATATATATTTACTCGACAAAAAAAATAGCAAGTGACTGATTTTGACATTTGCGTTAGAGCTGTTCGAAATAGAGAAACCAAATTTTGTATGAAAACAGTTACGTTTTCATTCGACTTGTCGTTCGACTGATCGTTCGCATAGAAATAGAGTTAGTGAAACCCAAATCAGTTTTCTTTCGACTAGAAAGCGAACGAACGTGCTCTTTCGAAATAGAGGAACAGGCTATAAGTATTTTTTAATCAAGGAATCTACGTTTTTTAGGAACATGTTTTTGTCTAAAAAACAGTTTGCCGAATATGAGAATTTCACTTTAAGGAAAAATCCATAGAATCCAAAAATAATTCTATGAGAAAAATTTCTATAAGACTTTTCGTACAAAGCAAGTCTTGTGTTCTACAGACTTTTTGTTATAAAAAATATTTTATTAATATTCTGAATACTCTTCCCACAAATTTTATCGACAATGAATTGATTAGGCATTTTCGAAAATAAACCTCCAGTTGATAATGATCTTATGTTGTTATTTTTACATGGCTGATTGAACTGATACAATTTTTTTTTAATATAACAATACAGTATTATGACTGTAAATGTCAAAGTCATATTTTATTTGATTTATAATTATTTATTGATTGTTGTCAGCATTCCAGGGATCCATAATTATCATATTTTTTTCATATTCAGAATTTTTTTTACGACAGTATGGTTATAGCCATATTTACAATAATAACGATGGTAGCAATCATATTGATGGTTAAAAACCTATTTATCAACAAATAACCTAATTGAGACAACGATACCCGAATGCAGCCAACATAATGTAGTAGTAGCAATCATGTTGCAAACATGTTTTTTCTTTGTGTGTTTTGGCACAAATGTTATAAAAAACTCGATGCACTCATAATAAGCCATGCTTGAAAATACAAAAATATTTTTCGTGAATTTGTTTTCATACAATTTTAAAAATTTTTTTATATATTAAAAACATTTTTATATTAAAAAATTTCATTAATATATAAATTTTCTAAAGAATTCAAACATAATTTCGTAAATTTGGGTTACTATAAAAAAGAATAATATTGTGACATCACAAAATTTTCCTACTTCAGTTACAATTTTTGTAAATAATTTAAACAAAGTTTTGTAAAATAATTTTTGCGCAAAATTGCTTTGTATTTTACAACATATTTATATTTTTACAAATATTTTTATGAAATTACGTAAAATGTATAAATAAAAATTTGCTATTATTTACGATATGTCATTTGTATATATTACGAAAATTTTTGTAAAGTCAAAAAACCAAATCTTTCGTGGTTCACGGTTTTCGTTTATTTTACCTCTGTGTTATTATGAGTGTGAATACAATTTAAAAATAATACAAATGTTTAAAGATTTTTGTTTTAAAATCGTTACTTGTTTTATAAGATTTATAAAGATTTTTCGAATGCCAGTTTTTTATTACTCTAGGCGTATGAGCAATATTTAATATCAGTGCTGTTAATCATACGCACCAGTGATCTTTATTGAACAATGCAAAATAAAAAGATTTGTATCAGATTTATATCAGTAATTGATGAGAAAATAAAATCAAACTATTAAATTTTTAAATTTGAATTAAAAATGCTAAATTAAATTTCAAATAAATCATGAAGTTTTTTCACAAATCTATACCTTTAAATTCCCCATCAATTAAACATACACTCATAATAATCCATACCTAAACATACAAATATATTTTTCGTAAATTTTTTTTCGTACAATATACAAAAATATATTTGTATATATTGCAAAGCTCTCGTATATTACAATTTTTTTTAAATTTATAAATTTTCATTAGTATAAAGTATGAAAAAATTTTTACACCCATCTAAAAATCGAAATATATATGAGCATACATGATCATACATGCGCCTGTATATGATCATACAAGGGCATACAGTCATATACGTCCATACATTGTTCAATATATGACCATACATGATCTCATATATGATCATATATCTTCGGATCCGAAATATACGTCCATACATTGTTCAATATATGACCATACATGATCTCATATATGATCATATATCTTCGGATCCGAAATTTGAGGGTATATGGACGTATATGATCATATACGAGCATACATGAATAATATATGAGCATGTATGATAATATATGCACATATATCACCATATACCCTCAAATTTCGGATCCGAAGATATATGATCATATATGTATGCCCATGTATGATCACATACAAGCCCATGTATGATCATGTATGCTCATAAATATTTCGATTTTTAGATGGGACATTAGCGTGTCATAGGATTCAAATGTAGCTACTAGCATTACTCATACTTTACTGTAAGGAAGCAATGATAATACAATGATTAGATATTCTGATGCATGAGTGGAAAATGTTCATATACTTTGTAATATTTAAGCTTTGATGAAATTTTAATTCATAAGAATGCAGAAAAATAAGTTTAAAGAAGCGAAATTTATGCATTGATATACAAATACTTTTTATTACAACAAATAAATAATTCTGCATTAGTGAAAAAGCATTTTTGAAACATTTTTCAAAAATTTTCATGAATTTCTAGACAAATTTTAAAATATTTTTGGATACTTTTAGAACTGGTTGTACAATTTGGAAACATTTTTAGACAATTTTAAATAATTTTTGCACAATTTTTAAAAATTTTTGGGCAATTTGAAATAATTTTTACACAATTTTAAAATTATTTTGATAAGTTCTGAATTAAAACTGGAAATGGTGTAGTGTTAAATAATAATCATAATGCAAAAATGCACAGATTGCGCCGTCATAAAAATTTAAAGCTGAAAAAATACAAACGACAGGCCAGCTAATTTCAATTAAAGGTTAAAAAAATCAGTTTTTTTGATTTTTCAAAACTTTTATAAAAATTGAAAACTGCATAAATTCTAACCCTCATGAAATTTTAAACTAAAATATAAAAAATTACTTAATAAAAAAAATAAGAAAAGTTCATCAGAACTATTTTTTCAATTTGAATAAATACTTTAGATTCAAACAAAAAATATACGATATACTATAACTTATGCTTTAGAAGTAATGAAGAGTGATATTTTAAGATATACATCGGGTTTATATCCAGATCACTGCATTTCATATATGAACACATGAATTTTTTGGTAGTGCCTTAGAATAACACCAACAAATCATAAAAGAATGTCAACTGAAGTTTAGGAAGCAATGAAAGAAGTTATAGTCACAGAATGACTCCAATTTTTTTGCTGGGTATGTTTACATATTTCGTAAATATAAACAAACTTTTATAAAATAATATTTTTTTTTGAAAAAAAATTATTTTGCATTTTCACAAAATATTTATATATTTGAAAACATTTTTGTATTATTTATAAATTTTCTCAAAACATACAAATACATTTTTTTTACTATATCAAAGTAAGCAAATCTTTTCTTAAATTAACCACAGGTTTTGTGTAGTTTACTTATGGATTATTATTAATGTAACAAATTAATGTGTTGTTTTAAATTCTTTGTCTAATATTGTAAACTTTAATATTTATGGTCTCCCTTCATTAAATTTCTAAATTCTTATGTCTTGTATGTTCATAATAAACTAAAGACATTTTTTAATTATATATATTTGGATTATCATGGCAATAATTAAAAATTCTTAACATACATATTACAGTATGACATAATTGTTGTAGTTTTTCTCTTTCTATTTTTTTTTTTTTTTGGTACTTTCTTCATTCTTTCTGCTGACATACTTAAATTTCCATAATAGTTTTTCTTATTACATCATACATACACTTACAATAGCATACAAAATTGTAGGTTGCAAAATATACAAAGAAAAAAATTATGCTAAAATGCAAATTTTAAATTCTACACCAGAGAATACAAAAATAGGATACATTTCCTTTGTATGTGTATTTGCAGTGAGTGTATGCATATATACATTCATGTAGATAATATATGTACATATTGTAGTTTTGTATGCCTTAGAATTTTAACCAGAAATTGATAGTTTATTATGGTATTAAAACGTAGTACAATAGAGAAGTGCATTTTAATATGTTCTGTTATTTGTTTATCCTTTTAGGAAATACTATGTATGTGAAAGTTGATTTACAATATAGACATGTACATTAGCGTGGATAGAATTCAGATTTTGAAAGTTGTGACTGTAAAAATACTTTCGGATCGCTTCAGTCAAATCGGAATGTTCATCTACTTTGTTCTTTTGATTTGAGAATCTGAAATTTTGGGGCAGTTATTACTTTTACAAGTTGTAACTAGATATAAAAAATATTTTTATTAAGTTCCAGCTTAATTGGATTCATTTTTCACGTGCACTTTTCATTTAAAAATCCAAAGTTTTTAAGCAAAGTGAACTTTTTCGAAATCAATTTTTTCACGGTTTAGAAAAAAACCTTATGTATACACTCACCAAAAAAAGTCTGTAATGGCAACTGAAAATTTTGCTGTTATTACGGGAAATTCTGCTAATTTGAGCCCAGCGGTATTTTTTGCTAATCTTAGCAACACATGTCTGCTGACGTGTAGTACAATGAAATTAGTAGAAAAATTAGTAGCCGCTACTAAATTTTAGTAGACTTTTTGTAAAGTGGAATTTAAAATCTGTTTGCTAAGTCAGCAAAAAAAATTACTAAATTTTATTAATATTAGGAAAGAGCTTTGAATATATTTTTCTTATCGAGTATCAAAAATTTTGAATATATTTTTTAAAAAACGAATTAATCATTTTGTTTTAATTTGGTAATTTCTGTTTTGAAAAATATTTTGGTCAATTTTTTTTTTTACTTTTAAGGTCAAATTCTAATTGTGTTAAGGGCTTATTTTTAGAACTAAAAAAAACTTTTTAGTGCTATTTTAAGTGGATGTCCTATATTCACTTCCGATCCCTTTTTTAATGTATGTAGCATTTTAAAGCAATTTAAGTTTGTAGGTGTAAGTTTTAATTAGAAATAACATTTCCTTTAATATCCACTTTTTTAAAATTAGTAATTTTTTTTGCTAATTATAGCAAATCGGTTTTCAAAAATTTGTAAAATGATTTCTGAACTGAGCAACAAAAATTTGTAAATATTCTGTAAAAATTCTGTAATTTGTAAAATGTAAATAGCAAAAAGATTTTCTAAATAATAATTTTTTACTAAAAATCAGTACAAAAATAGTAGAGTGGGATTGAAAACCGTTTACAAATTTTTCTTTGAGTGTATGCACTTTGATTAAATCGCTGTGCATACGGAAAATTGAATCCAATGGAAATTTTAGACTTTTTGGTTATCAGAGAGAATGAAAAAATATTTTTCCGGAAAATTATTTAGATTAAAACAAATGTTTCATTTTGCTTGGAAACACATACGACATACACGTGGATAACGACAAACTCCGACATCAAGAACACGGAATTCACGTTACTATTTTGCAATGGATGGATTTTCTGTCCAAATTTCTCATGAGCAGCGAGGCCAACTTTCATCTGAATGCGTACGTAAAAAACAAAATTTGCGACTTTGGGGTACTGAGAGTCCGCGTATCATTCATAAAGAGTCTCTGTATGGTGTGCCTTTCAGGACCGTGATCAAGCAGCTTTTAATGTCGTATATTGATTAGTTTTGACTAGAGAAAATGTTGTTCCAACAGGACGTCTCAACTGTACAAACATTGTCCAGGAAACAATGTAAATTTTGAAGGTCGCCTAATGTCTCGTTTAAGCGATTTGTAGTAGTCAGCACGACCGCCTGATTAAACTGATCCTGATGTTTTTCACTGGGGTCTATATAAATAAGCCACAAGATTGCGATGACTTATCGCCCGAAGTTTTGTTAAGTGTCAAAGTACACATTGCAAAAAAAAACATTTTTTTATAATTTTTATAATCAGACTTGGACTTTTTCGCACTAACAAGGAATATACCCTAACCTAAATAGTCAAATTTTGATGAAATTTTTATGTGACACTAAGATCGACCTATTTCAGCTTTTGGGACACCCAGGAATTTTAAGAGGCCAAATATATGTATCTTCTTTAAGGTATTTAAATTAAAGGAATTATATTACACGTCGATTACCTTTATTTACTTTTATTCAGTATTGCGTTTTAAAATCAATAAAATAATAAAAACTTTAGAAAAAATATATGTGGTTTATAGTTGTTAAATATAATAATTAGTGTGGGGGCGAACTGACTAAATAAAATTTCAACTAAATTCAGGTTTCCAATTTTCTATGGTATTTGAAAAAATTTTCAAATATTTTTCAAAGAATTTTTTTTAGATTTTTTTTGGTCTTAATGGAATTATTTAAATTGTATATTGTCTTTTAAAACAATTAAACTCGTGATTTTAGTTGGATAACTTTCTAATTAAAAATCTTAGATTCAAATACGACATTAAGTCGTAACTAGAGTCTTCGAAATTCTGGGCTTTTCCCTTTTAAGTAGTTATAGATATAGAGCTATATTTCGGGAAAAAAACAAAGCTTTTTTTAAAAAAATGTAGGTCAGTGTAGCCATAATAAAAAATTGTCAATTAACCATAAATTGCACAGAAATGACAATTGAAATTAAAAACAATTCCAAAATAAAAGAATACAATTTAAATTCAAAAGATTACAAATAAAATTAAAAAATTCGCAACTGATACGTAATACACATCAATTTAAACCAAAAAATGCGAAAAGCAATTGAGAAAATTAATGAATTTCAACAAATATTTATTTAACTTAAATTGATGTTTTTAAATTTCAATTTTAAGTCATTCCAAAAGTTTTTCAAACAATCTAGTAATCGCTTTTGAAATGGTATTTAGATTTAACGTGGCCCTTCCACGTTCCCCCGATATCTGTGCCGTGTTTTTGTTTTTCGAAATTCGTTGTTCGCAGTGTACCGAGGCTCAAAGTTGGTCATTTTGTTTAAATCAAAGAAGTGTTTTTTTTAAATTTGTTCGAATAAAAATTTTGCATTTTTTTAATATTAATGTAAAGAAACTGCTTGTTTTCGAACCCATTATTAAAAAGTACAAGATCAAAGCTTTCATATGAGATACGATTTGTAAAAATAATTGCTTTATATCTTACACCAGTTTAAACATGAGGTAATTAAAAAGTATCCAACATCGATACACTGTAAATTTTGAAAAATCAAAATAGCACAGATATCACAGTAACGTGGAATATTTATGTCCAAACTATCCATGATACCCATTGAATGACTTCTTGGTTTTTTTAATAGCATTTCATATTTTTGAATTTCAATTGTTATTTTTTTAATTTCAAATGCTGTTTTTCAAATTTGATAAAAATGCTTAAATTAAAATTACTTATTAATTACTAATTAACTCTTAAGTGTTAGTACACTCAGAAAAAAAAGTTAGTAGAAAAATTTGTAAACGGTTTTCAATCCCACTACTATTTTTGTACTGATTTTTAGTAAAAAAAATTTTATTTAGCAAATCTTTTTGCTATTTACATTTTACAAATTACAGAGTTTTTACAGAATATCTACAAATTTTCATTGCTAATTTCAGAAATCATTTTACAAATTTTTGAAAACCGATTTGCTAAAATTAGCAAAAAAATATTACTAATTTTAAAAAAGTGGTTATTGAAGGAAATGTTATTTCTAATTAAAACTTTCACCTACAAACTTAAATTTCCTTAGACTGATGTCTAAAAAGAGGACATCCACTTAAAATAGCACCAAAAAGTTTTTTTTTATTTCTAAAAATCAGCCCTAACAACAATTTAAATTTCACCCTAAAAGTAAAAAAAAAAATTGACTAAAATATTTTTCAAAACAGAAATTACCAAATTAAAACAAAATGATAAATTCGTTTATGTTTTAACAATTTTTAAGATTTTTAGCCTTTGATTTTTTTTTCATTTTGTATAAAACATGCTCGATAAAAAAAATAAATCTAAAGCTTTGTAATAATATTAATAGTGTTTAGTAATTTTTTTGCTGATTTTAGCAAACAGATTTTAAATTCCACTTCACAAAAAGTCTACTAAAATTTAGTAGCGGCTACTAATTTTCCTACTAATTTCATTGTACTACACGACAGCAAACATGTGTTGCTAAGATTAGCAAAAAATACCGCTGGGCTCAAATGAGCAGAATTTCCCGTAATAACAGCAAAATTTTCAGTTGCCGTTACAGACTTTTTTTGGTGAGTGTAAATCTTAATAAAATAAATGCTAATGAATACTTAAAATGCAGAGGAGGAGTTTGTTATTATTTATATGGGGACTACTGAAATTCTAAAGCCGTATGGGATATAGCCAGAGTTACCAACATGGGTAGGACCACCAAAAAAAACCGTTCAAATTTACAAACAGATGATCCAACGAAATATTACAAATCAGTCTTATTCCTTCCATATTTAGATAAAATAATCTCAAGAATTTTATCGAAATGATCTAATATCAGGGACTTTCTGCATTCGCTTTGTTGTTTACATATCATGAAGAGGTAAACCGAGAAAAAATTGTTGGCAGTTTTATGTTGAAAAATCGTCGTACTTATTTTTAATGTATACATTAAATCTCAGTCAATGTGATAAAAAAGTTAAAAAAAAAAATTATATAAATTTAAACTGTAAATTTTGTTTTAAATGCTAAAAAAGATCGAAAAATTTAGGTTTTAAAATTACCAGCTTTTTAAAGAAAAAATATATATAAAATATTTTGTGCCCCCCGCCAAACAAAATCCTGGGCACGCCACTGTGGAGAAGTATATCGTGCCAAATTCCCATATTTTATTCCCTATTAAATGTCAGAGTACATGTATTTTTCTTTTTTTATATTCATCCTATATTGGAATTTAACGAATTTTCGGCGAAAGGACTTTTTATTACTTTTTCGAACAATTCGTTAAACACATTTGTTAACATGAGTATTTGATGAATACATTATTTTAATGCTGAATTTCTTCCATTGGCCAAGTGAAACCGTTTGTTTTCTATCACTTATATCATCAAAATTACAGTGTGTAGGTTGAAGTTCTTTCCTTCTAAGTAAGCTAACTATAACAATTAGCGAAAATTTAACAATCGTGTATTAATAAGTCTTTATTTAAATTATAGTTTCAGAATCATGAAAATCTCAGTTTTTAAATCGCAATGATATCAAGTTTAAATTTTGTGTGCAATTAGATAAAAAAATAAAATGCTGTCTATTGACAATTATTGGACTAAATGAGATCATATTAATCTATGTATATCAAATAGTTAACATCAAAACAAGATACTTTTCAGTTTATTTTAAAATGAAAATGACTTTAATGTAATAAAACCACAAAATAACATTATAACTAGACAACATATTTTGAAACCAATGCCAAAGTACACAACCAATTCCAGAGTAAAAAACAGGCAAAACTCCCACATATAAACCTATAGAAACAATAAAACTAAATACAGACATAAATTCAGTGACAACACAAATACCCACATCACGGCAAATAACGACACCAAACAAGTTAACGAGTATGTGATGATTTTCAGAGAAATGAAAATTATTGTTTTTAGGTAATTTTTTGTTTTATATTTTTTTTTTTAAACAAAACGAGTCACCATATAAAAAACGTTACAAAAACAAATAAACCCTTTTAATGTTGAACACAGCCGCAGGACACTCCCAAATAAACAATTAGTAAAAAAACACGAATGTCCTTGTGTTTCACAAAAAAAAAAAAAAAAAAAAAATAAACAAACAATATTTCAACACAACAACAAAAAATATAAATAAAATTGTTAGATATTTTAAAGGGCAACATAAAAGGATTTAAAACGGGGCAAAATAACATAAAATGTTTTATACTCGTACGTTTGAAAAATACAAACAAAAATCTTGTCGTTTAAAAAAAAAAACTTTGAAAAAATATTTTTGGGTTTTCTTGCACAGTGACTGACCCTTGGCTACCACTTTTTGTACATGATTTTTTTTTTGTTTATTGCTGGTTGTTTTGTTCGTTCTGTATACTATGTTTTTGGTTACAAAAAACACGGGTGCTAACATAAGTAGTGCAATGTTAAACGGAGAATATAATAAAAAGCAACTAAAAAAAAAAAACTGTTCATGCAGGGTTATTCACCCACGCATTGCACCCACTTATTGAAGACAACATGACACAACCCAATATACCCACTCCTATACAAAAGTACTACATGATGACATGCAACATTTGCTAAAGGGTGTACTGTATAAATGAACAAATAAGAATAAGGACAACTCATCAAAGCCGACTTCATAAAGCCTTTTTTATCTTTGAAATATTTCGGAAACGTTAAAAATCTGCTGGAAATATTAAAAACAAACTTTGCAGATATTTAGAACTAAACTTTCTCAAGAAATTTATTTTACATTGCAATGCTCTCTGGTGAAAATATTGTGATTCAAATTAAAAATGAGGATTTTAAATGGAAATAGGATTTAAAGAGAAAAAACTTTCCTTTAACAGACTGCCCAAACCGAATTGTATAAAAACCTGAAATTTAAAGTATGTATATGTTTTCAGGAATATGGGTTAATTTTTGCTAGAAATTTTTCCAGTAAATTAGTGTGAAAAAATGGGAAAACGTGCCCCCATTAATCACCAATCCCAGACTGCTGAAGATGGGAGTTTAAAATTTGCCAATTCCTCCGTAGACATCCAAAAATAACAAAGCAATATGCAATTTAAAATATAAATTCCCTATAGTATGGGCCAAGTAACTAATACGGTATCTACTAAAATATACTGCAAGAATGTGCCATAAATGAGAGTTCAAAAGTTGAAACTGTAATACTCTCAGCTACTAAGAAAAAATGTATAAATCTGAATGCACACTTTTAAATTGATAAATTTATTTTTTTTATACTGCTACTGATAGTTTTTATAATAATATAAGCATAAAATTGATTAATTTACCTTTAGCTTTCCTTAAAAATGGCTCGGATCCTGTTTGCGTGTACAAGGTATTAACAGAGGATGTGAATATTATATTGGCATTGCTATGTTTCGTAGAATCATTCACGGACTTTTGGATTTTTCGCTAGGAACGAGGTCCAAATGGAGGTTCAAAAATCAAAGAGCTCTTTGTTATAGGCAAAGGAAAAAAGCTAAACGTCTTTCCTTGTTGGAATCTTTAACACCGTATTGTCGAAAAAAATTTAATTTGAAACAAGTGATCCCCAGTGATTATGCACTTTTTGGAGTTTTCGTAAGAATTGTGGTAAAAGTGGGGAAATTGTCCCCGATAACGGCCTGCCTTAACCGCTTTGGCTACAAGTGAAAAATTTTTGTACAAAATAATTTACTTATAAATGTTTTATTTTTTAAATTTCATGAGAAACGGGGTCCCCTCACCTAAAATGGCAAAAGATTCCTACTTAATAGGCTGTTGGAACCGGTTTGGCGTCAAATCAAAAATTTATAATATGCGTCCTCTGGGGCTAACTGTCACATAAGGAGTTTTCGACAACATCATGTTAAAAGTGAGTGTTCAATAGATTAATAGTCTCTCCTTTGATAGCCTGCCCAAACCCTTTTTGATAGGTCGGTATTTTCAGAAATTTATACCAGAGAAAATCGCCATAGTAATGTGCTGCTCACAAAGCTTCAGCTAGAAATTTAACATTTGCATTATGCGTTTTTTAAAATAGAACGTCGTAAAATGTTTACAACAGAGAAAGGATTGGTTGCAATTCTATCAAAATCATTAACATTTATTTGTAAGTATTTAATTTAATTTAATTTTATTTTGAATAACCTATAATCCATTAATAAAAGAAAACTGTTGTATTGGGAATTAAAAAAAAGGCAAAAGAAGCTAAAAATCAATCCTATTAGCTAATTATTGGTATTTTCAATCAATTTTAAAAATAAAATTCGTTTAACATTTGTGTGCAGTGGAAGCAACCATTTATTTAGTGAATATATTAGAAAATTGGTACAATATATTAAATTTACTATACAATTTTCGATATTTAAAAGTGATAACTACAAATATGGTTATCCCGATCAAATATATCATTAAATTAGGCAACCAAATTGTGGATTGTATTGATAATATATAAACACTATATTTGTTTTCTTAAAAAATTATTTAAATTCGAAATTAGCCATCATAATTTATAAGTGTTTGAGGTGTACTGGGTAGAGAGAGGTAGCACAGTATTCCGAATATTCGAGTTCAAATCCCGGAAAAGGCAAACGTTTAAAAAATATTTTTTTAAATTAAAATAAAAATATTCAAATGTTTAAATGGCAAATATACCAAAGAAAAATAAAATTAGTAGTGGTACAGTAAGTAAGGGTGTGAACTATCTATCTGAATGCCCAGGTTTGATATTGGAAAAATACAATTTTTCTTAAAATAAAATTTTGTGGAACGTAATAATATTTCTGTGGAATATAAATATTAAATTGGACAACTGAATATTGGCTTTCACAACTAATGAAGACAGTTGTTGTAATATCCATAATTCTATTGGTAACAATTCGTTAGCCACAACTAATACAGTTCTGGGTGCAGAAAAGGAAAATTACACCTTAATCGCCCGGTTCAAACCTCTAGAGTAAGGATTTTAATATTCGCATGAAATGGCAAAGGCGTTCGATAAGACGATATTTTTGGTTATTTTCACGAGTAAATGTAAAAAGGAAAAAGTCAGTCCTTTAACGTAAAATATGTGGCAAATATTTTTTTTTAAAAATTGTGTTATTTTGAAGAATTATAAAAATGTATAAGAGAAGCACAAATTGTGACATTTCCATAAGTTTTGGACTTTAAATTTGAGCTATATTTATAAAACCGATCGGCAGACAATAACATTTAAAATAATTTTTGAAAAAAGTGGTAAGCAAAGATAATTTTTTTTTTTTAGAAGGGGAATTTGACAATTCCTCTATGAATTTGGACGAATTTTTTTATTATTATAACTTAAAATTACAGGATTTTTGGCAAATTTTTCATTGTCAGCTATGACTTTTTCCCTTATTCCTGGTAACATTCATATATTCTGCGCCAAAAGAACTGCTCGTTTTTTGATACCAAGAACGAATCAAACCAATTTCGGATACCCCGTTCTGGAGTGAAGCGTATTCCATTAAGAGCGTTCTGCCCCTATTAAAATAAATCATAGTCGGATGGGAAGGTCTGGATTATAAGTAGCCGAGCTTTATATCTAATCGCATATTTCGGGCATTTTTCTGCCAATGCTCGCTTCAAACTTATCATTTGTGTTCGGTATAGGTCCTCTGTGATCGTGTGGCCCGATTTCAGCAGCTAATATTAGATCAGACGCTACTGGTCCCACCAATCTCAAAGCATTACCTTGGCGCTATGGATATTCAGCATTGGCGTTGATTTATCTATTTGGCTGGGCTCCACATACGATTTCTTGCACTTTGGGTTGTCGTAATGAATCCATTTGCCATCGATAGTAAGAGTTCGATGCAAAAATTACTTCTTTTTATAACGTATAAGCATCATTTCGGACATGCAAAATCTTCTGATAACGTATCTCGGCTTCAACTCCTGTGGTAACAAATTTCGTTGCTCTTGGATAAATTCTGCTGCTTGCTAACGTTTTTCTGCTTGAGTGACACTTAATGATTTTGCAAGTTCTTCTTGAGTTTAATAACAATATTCATCAAATTATGCCTCCAATTCTTCATCTTCGAAATTTTTTGGCTGACTTGGGCGGTCTTTGTCTTCCGTGACTAAGTAAGAGTGTCATATAACTTATTAAAGACACAAACCATGTGTAAAAGATACGCCAGCTGCTGTCACTCCCGCATTTTTAAGTTATACACGCAATAGCGAAATAAAGTAATAGTTGACAGAATTTTACTTATTGATAGAATTTTATGATTTAATTAAAATTTTTCAGAATTTACAAATTTTAACTCAAAAACTTTTAAAATTTTATAATGTGATGTAAAGCCGCAAATCTTAAATTCTTGTTTCAGTGTACCTTTGCATATTATAGTGTACACTGCTTTCTAAAATTAAATACAAAACTTCATCGTATAGAGTAACAAAATGTTTTTCAAAAAATATACGCCACGGCAGGAAAAGTTTTCACTGTGTGTGTGTGTGTTTTTTTTTAATACTCGTTCGCTTGTTCATTCATTCATTATTATCGTATATGATGCATCACAGTGAATACGACTGGTATTGGGTGATAAATTTTTAAACAGTCATAAGTGAATGTTGCATCAAAAAGTGAAGCGTAGCTAATATAACAAACGAGAACGTAAAAACAACCACATACGTTAACGTACACAATAATTGTTAATAAGAGGGTGTTTTTAAAAAATGTATTTTATAGACTGATTGGAATGACAACCTCCCCCTGAGTACGGAGCCCTCATATAAAACAAAGTGTTCGGTGTTTAAACACACAATAATGCAGTTTGGTGTCATTGTTTGCACACAAAAAACAAAGCAATTCTTTATTATTTAAATTAAATTATATTTTTGTGTGCAATTAAGGCGTGTCTGACTTTTCGTCATAAATATTTTTCATCATTCACCAGACTATTGCAACCATAATAGTAAAACAACAATACTGGCACGAGACTTGCCTGTTCCGGTTGGTTGAATGGTCAGATTATATACAATATCAAAATTGTTTAAAACCATTTTTCATCCAGAAAACCTACAGAATATACTACGAACTATACAATATTTTTTGTTTTTTATCGTTATTTTCTTTTCGTTGTTTTATTTTTTTTGTTTTGAAGAGGGAGTTGGTGTGAAAAAAATTGCTTAAGATTGTTGACACTATATAGCCCTTGGCCTTTTTTACTGACCAATTTCATTTATATATATATATATTTTTTTAACTGTCAAGGGTCTTATCGTTTGTTAACAAATAATAATGAAAAAATGTGTCCAAAAGGCTTTTCCTTGTTTTCCTTTTCTTTGTCAATGATTCTCGATAAACTACTTGATTCTCTTACCACTCAGATGTTAGATGGTAGGAAAAAACATATCAACACTTTTACAAAAAGTGAAAATATGAAAAATATTTGTTTAACAACATGGTTTTCACATGACTTGTTATTAGACAGAGGGTAAAACCCATTGTTTGTTCAATAATATTATGAGTAATCAGCAGTTAACCACCATGTGTCTATGGTAGTGGTAAATATTATACTAATATATTTTCTTTTAAATATGCCGAAAAAATATTTTCTTTTGATAATATTTTTTCTTAGAATTTAAGATTTAATAAATTTGAAATGGTTAGTGCTGGAATGGTAAAAGTAACGGTTAAAACATGTGTATGTGGTATCATCTAATTCGATGAAGAGCACCACTTTGGATTTTGCGATATAACCGTGCCATACAAGAAAGGAAAAAAAGCTTCCACCAACACATTTGAATTAATTCAGCATTAGTAAACAAAGTGATTTCGAGCTTAAATTTGTTGACGTACACATACAGCCCCACAGTGAGCTGTGAAATTAAACACCAAAATAATTCAACTCAAGCATACACAGATGAAACTTAAAATCTGGAAGGTAGAAGTCGCTGGGAGGCAAATCTGCAGAGTTAGGCGCTAGGAGTTACTCGTGTATTTTCCCATCGAAACTGCACAGGTTTAAACCCGAGAATTGTCTTAATGGAAGATAAAGTGTGCATTTTTTTTCTTCACTTACAAGCAGGTTTCTTTTTTGTCTTTGCTTGCTTTGGGGCGGATTCGCCTGGTAAAATCCATTTCTTTGACTATTGTTTCATTTCTGGTGTACAGTGGTGAATCCATGTTTAGTCAATAGTTATGTTGCGGCAAAGAAAATCGTCAGGATCACGATGGAAAAGCTCTAAACCACGTACTGAATCAGTAACACGATTGTGTTTATTTTCGATCGTGAGCAAACGATGCACACATTATTCCGATTGCTTTCTCATAACCATTTTTTTTTTTTTTTTGTGGAATTAAAATCACTGAACCATGTGATATGACCGTGCCCACAACTAGTTCATGAACTTTAACTCGTTGGTTAGTCTCGTGAATTTTATCCATGAACTGAACTGGTGGCTGGACGGTGTTTTGCCCTTCAAGTAAAATCGTTTAATGACAGCATAAAATTCGATTTTTTTTCAATTTTTCAAAATAAAAAAATAGATTTAAAAAAATAAATAAATAATAAATTAAATATATTTTAGAAAATGCCAGTTTACATTTTCATTTTTAATTGCTCTGGTTTAAGATCATAATTAAATATCACTGTGAGATAGAAAATATTAATTTTCCATAAATGTAAGACAAAATGGTCAAAAATTGTTGATCAGCGCTAGAGGGAATGTCATACTTTGTACCAAGAGCTCAAATTATCCTCAGCCTCACTACTCACAATAAATCATGATTTCAACAGACTTATCTTTTATCAACCATTCAGAGAAAAAACTATATGTGATATTACGTTTTCCCAATGAGCGTTTTTCATCTGTTATTAGATAACAGTACTAAATAATACTACAATTTATGTAAGTGTTTGCGAACTACATTTGATTCTTAAAAGTACTAACTGGCAGCAATGCCAGTCCAACTGCTAAAGTTTTTATTTCTGGGAACGAAATAGGAATCTGCCATATAACATATACTAATATTTCAACACAAAATCTTTAATTGTGTTGGTTCTCCCAATAGGTTATACATTGCTTGTACCTGTATGTTTGGAATGCTCATTTAATATGTATTGTTGATCCGTCAGTTTGAATTCTATAATTTTAATGAACTTAATTTTTAATAAGTGAAGACTTAATATTTTATAAATAATAACCCCATAAAAGTAGTTTTATGGTCATTATTATCGGTTTTGTTTATGAAATATTTTATAAAGTTGTTGCGTTCGGTGTAGGTCCATATAATCGTATGATACGCTCTTCTTTAAATTTGGTGGCATGACTTCTTGTCCCAAGTAACATTCACAATTACAATTTATATCACATACCCACAGCTTTGTGTAAGCCAAATTCAGAAAATACCTTTATATAGGAGGTAAGTCCAACTATGAATCGATTCGCACTAAATGCCAAATTTCGTCAGAGTGAATACTTTGAAATTCTAGTTTTATTACAATACATGAACAGACGGATAGATGGAAGGATCTCTTACATCGTTAAATCGATACAAAAATTGAGTCAGAGTCAATCAGTACACTAGAAAGTGGCTCAAAATATATCAACTTATCGTAAGATGTTATAACTTTTGCAAATGACGGCAGCTGTATGTTGTGTTTTAATTTTTTTGAAGTAAGCAGATATAGAATGCACGCCAACATGCCATGGAACTCTATGCTCCTTAAGAAAGTGGAATACCCGTGACAATTTTTTCACGGAATAATTCTGTTCAAAATACGGCTATCATTCACGTCAAAGTCACTACATGGCCATTTGGTTATCAGGTTTTACTTCTAACCCTACGTCTATGATCGCTACGAAAAAAAATATTTATCTCTAATTTTGTCTCCTCTATCACATATTCAAACTTCATTAAGATCGAAGTGAACCCATCGGGCTACTTTTCATGTTAGTCTGATATTTTATTACCATAGATTCGTTAACGAATATTTTATTGAACAATACATAATTATATTTTGAGAATAATTTACCAATTTGAATAATGCACTCACAATATATTTTCCGTTACCGACTGTTGTTTATTTAAAAAGTAATAAGTAGAGTTATTTTTAAATGAAGAATCAATTGAAATTCATACACTCACAATATATTTTCCGTTACCGACTGTAGTTTATTTAAAAAGTAATACGTAAAGTTTGTTTTTAAAAGAAGAATCAATTGAAATTCATAGAAATATATTTTTTAACTATTTGAATCAGTCATTCAAAAAACAAACTATACAAATTTACAGACATTCAGTAGGAGTTGATATTTTCTGTTAAATGTAAAATTTTATGTTTTCTGTTTTTAAAAATTCAAATTGATATAATTCTTTTTTGTTTTTTTACCAAAATAGTTTGTATATATACAAAATTATTTCAATAAAAATTACAAGAAATTATTCAAATATAAATACACACAAGAAAATAAAAAAATATATACATCTGTGTGTTGTGTTTTATAAAATTTCATACAAATAAAAAAAAATTTCAATTTAAAAAACAAACCCAAAAATCGTTTTTTTCTACTTTTTGTCAGTTAAAAATTTATGGTTATTTTAAACAACTTGTTTTTACTACTTTTGTCGATTATTAAACAATGATTGAAAATGAACAACAAAATGTGTTGAATATAATGAAAAATCAGTAGTCCTCTTTTTGATTGTATTTTCGATTAATTTAATATGTATTTTAGATTATTTTTAACGAAATAATATTGTGAGTGTAGAAATATATAGTTGATATTTCCTGTTAAATATAAAATTTATGTTTTCTGTTTTTAAAAATAGAAATTCATATAATTCCTTTTTGTTTTTTTTTTTACCAAAATAGCTGTTTATATACAAAATTATTTTAATAAAAATTACAAGGAATTATTCAAATATAGATACACACATAGAAAAATAAAACATATACGTACATCCGTGTGTTTTGTGTTTTTTAAAATTAAATAAAAATAAAAAATTTTAAATTTGAAAAACAACCCACAAAAATCGTTTTTCCTACGATTTGTCAGCTAAAAATTGATGGTTATTTTAAACGACTTTCAATTGCTTTAACTACTTTTGTCGATTATTAAACAATGATTGGAAATAAACAACAAAATGGGCCGAAAATAATGAAAAATCTGTAGTCCTCTTTTCGATAGTATTTTCTATTCATTTAATATATATTTTAGATTATTTTTAACGAAATAATATTGTGAGTGTATGATTTTCCAAATTTAAAGCAGCCAATGGGGAGAAACTAAAACTTAGGATTTCATTGATGTTTTTAAATCTGAGATTATTTGAAAAACTAAAATCTTCCATTGACCTCAACACACACATAAGATCATATCTTGATTTTCTATCTTTGTATGTTAATGTCAAAAATATTTTTTTGATTCGTGTTAAAATAATTTTGTATTTAAAGAACATGAAATAGATTTATTTGAATTTCAGAAAACATAGAATTTGACATTCAGCTGAAATAAACTTTTACTGAAGGTCCGTATTTTTCATAGTTTGTTTTTGGAATTGTTAAAAAATATGTATCTATCTATTTCAATTGCTTCTTCATTTACAAACAAACTGTACGTTTTACTTGTTAATAAACTGCAATCAGTGACGGAAAATATATTGTGAGTGTACGAGTTTTAAAATAAATCCCACATATCAGATTAAGGCATGCTAGAGTAAAATATTTTGATTGGTCGATTTTCAAAAAATTTACAGTAATATTAATATTTTGTACAAATTTAAAAAATTGAATATTAAAAAAATTTTCCTCGTATCTGCATCAGAGAACTATACATTGCAATGTTGGAGTGCATGTAGTATATAAATTATTGTAGCATATAATCCCGTACAGGTGTTCATATGCATACGTAAAAATAAACCAAGAATGAATTTGCATAATAACGCAAAAATAATACAAAAAGAAAAGTGCATTAAAACAATTTTTATTTATGTATGTATGGAAAAAATATTATTTTTTCATTTCATTTTGTGTATATTTCAACTACTTCTTTATATGATAGCTACACATTACAATTGTAACCAATTTTTTTATTTTTTTATTGCGTTTTTTCTTTCAAAGGATCACATCCACCCAGAATAGTGGAACATCCAATTGACACAACAGTACCACGTCATGAACCAGTGACGCTTAATTGCAAAGCTGAAGGTTCACCTATACCAACAATACAATGGTATAAAGATGGAGTACCATTGAAAATTTTACCAGGATCACATAGGATAACATTACCGGCTGGTGGATTATTTTTTCTGAAGGTAAGTTTTTTATTTCTTTCTGTTTTTTTTTTTAACAAATTTAATATGAAATGAGAAAAATTTAAAAGAAAATAACAAAAACAACATGAACTTAAAATGAGTCAAAGTGTGAAAGAAGTTTTTTTAATATACAATTTCATTGTGGTGGTGGTTAGGTGGGAGGCAACAGGAAAAGTAGGGATAAAGTATAAAGCATTCTTCTTTAAGCCTCTTGGCATTAACATTTTTTTTTTTTGTATTTTGTTAAGAGTAAAAAATAAGCAAAAAAAATTATAGTGTATACTTTATTAAGCTTTTCTTCTTATTTTTATAATAATTTCTGGCTTAATTTTATGGCTGACATTGCAAAATGGGAAAAATATTTTGTGTTGTGAAATACTTTTTTTATTCCCCGGAACTTATAAAAAAAATCCACCTGTATCTTTCATATGGCTTTTTGTTACGAATGAGCTGAGCCAAGAGCGTACTAATTACTTTTTTGTTGTTGTTTACAGTCCGTAACATACGAATGAATTTGACTAAAGTTCTCTTTAGTATAAATGTTGCTGTTTCACTGTTTAACCACCGCTCATCCTGCCATTCATTTCTCTCCATCTGTCTGCTTGTTATGTTGAGTTAAATATGCCTGTGAGCATATTTTGGTTTGAAAATTTTATACGAACTTAAAACAACTTCATTAACGCAAAATAAACATGAAAACCTTTTGATAAATGTGCACAAAAATACAAATATAGTATACCCACATACAAATACTTCGTACACACATTGACTGGCATACATCGTTGCATACCTTTATCATTCTGTTAACACCGTTGCATAGGAGTTTAATGGCAGACACAGCAACAACAGCATAATACTGATGAGTCAGATGATGCAGCATTCTATCATTCATTTACCATAGAGATCTGAAAGTATGAATGCTGCTTACACATTGCTTTCATTGAAGCTGAGATGATGATGAAAGTAAAGTAGAG